>NQII01001977.1:174152-393235 GCA_002778355.1 Clitarchus hookeri | reverse complement strand
TCATGCTCGTCATTTATTGCCCGCCATTCTGTGGGCTGTGGTCTATGGTTTCGCTAATCTCCCTCGGTTCTCCCGCCTTACTATCTCGGACTTGCACCTCCCACTCATGCTCGTTATTCCTCGGCTGCCTGCTTCTGTAATTTGTACTCTTAAAGTAATATCGCTGGACGCTACAGGGTGTTTTGTCATAGTCTCCCTGATGTCTGTGTTTAGCCTGGCTAGCTCGTTTTGTTCACCGTCTGGTGACCTGGTAACCCACTGGGGGTTTCTAATTTTCTCCGCCTTACTCTCTACATTCCGCGCACGTCTGTGGCCTGCCATTCTCGTCTGGTTTATTACCTGTTCCCTTCTCGGTTATACTGTCAGTAATGGACGCCACGGGTTTTATTTTACGATTACCCGAAATCGTGAATGTGCCAGCTGCTTGGTCGGGTCAAGGTCCCCTTTCTCCTGGGTATTTATCCTGTTCTTGCCTCCGTCTATACAGACTTCAGCACGCCCCTTACTTGTGCGCCAAAATTGATACCTGCCCAATGCTATGGTTTATAAGTAGGTATTGCATCTGCTCTCTGCGTAAGGCGCTAGCGATTGATGCTGGCCCTCCGTGATAGGGCGTAGGAATATGTCAACATATTGTCCGTAGTGCTAATTTACCAAATCAATACACTTCCTTTGCGAGTTCACATAATCGCATTTTATTGTTGCTTAACAGGTTAACTGGTACATGAACTCACGAGACAACTCCCTCCTCCCCTCTCCCTATGTAGGCTACATATGGCTTGACGCGACGATTTTGCGTCGTGGGGGGGGCAAGATTCTTCACACTTGGTGTAGAACTCTACTTATCTGACTTGCGGCGCTGGTCTTCTCTCAGCTGGCAATCTCGGTACTGCTTCGTCTCTCGGTAGGTAGACTGGAACATCTAGGCTGCGACACTCTCTCTCGATCGGCGTTGGCGTCTCGATGCCCTCTTGAACTCCCGGCTCTCTCTGCACTGCTCGCTCGACGACGTCTGACTGACTGATCGATCCTCGCACTCGTTTCGTCCGGCTCCGATCCAGACGCCTCGCTTCAGGTCCTCCGACTGACTGCCTGACTGCTCGATCCTAGATTGACTGATCTGTTCCTCCCTCCTCCTTGGGGTTTTGTAGGCTCGATAGCGATATTCAACTTGCACCATATCTGCACGTGNCTCTAAATGTTTATGGTGGTAGCTAGCTTGGGACAGGCACTGCCGCTGATGTGGGCTCCGCGTCCCCGGCAGCTGCGAGATGCAGCTACATCCGCCTTCCTCCGCACATGGTCGTTCTGCCGGGCCGTCCTGGCGCCATTCTCCCATCACATCCACCAAACCCTTAATCCTTATTGCGGTCGTCCGCCTGCAAGCTTCGCCAGAGCATGTGTTCTGACAAATAAAATTTAGGGACGCAGAATGTGTCAAATTTATTAACTATTATTACTCATTTTGTATTAAATTCATTATAACACATGGCCATTGCATTTGTGTACATGTTTAAGCACGAGTAATGATTGTAAAAAACCTGCTGTCACCGCCGGGAATCAAACCCCGACCTAGCGGCGCTGTCGGGGTCAAACGTGTTTGCGCCATGCGCTGTCGAATGCCAGGATTGCATAACTTCTCAATACGCAGGCTTAGATGACTATAATAAATATATAAGACTCTTATAGTACATATTGACATATTAGTAACATATGAGGGTTCCCCGCAATTTCGTATTTTCTCTTTACTAAACCATGAATAAAGTAATTAATGCCCATGCCAAAGTGAATTTTACAGATATATCGGGAGGATACAAAATTATGAGAAAGACTGATCTTAAGCAGTGTTTTAAAAAGTTTTCAATTAACCGCTGGCAGCTTATACACCATACTGACGCCGCAGACAAGCGTAAGTAATTTGCGTCCCCCACTCACAAACAAATAACTTTTGAATTCGTACCCCGAATTTCACCATATTCGGTACTCTTATAATGCTAAATTTGTAAGGACACCAAGTTTTTTTTCTCATGCCATGTGCCTAATTGCAAAACGGTGGTCATTTTTAATTTTTGGGTAAATAAATCTCTCTGGAACACTTTTACAGATTTGATCGAAATTTGCGAGTTCATAAAATACATTGTTAACGTTAAAATCAGAGAGAGATTTTTCTTCCCTAGTACACCACTTTACAAATAGAGTGCTATAATCACTTATTCCTTAAGTTACCGCATCATAATATTGAAAAATTGAAAAAGTACGAATGGTGTCCCTCTCCCCCACCCCTCCCCCTCATCAAACAATATATCCATGATAGTTTCTTACATTTGTTGAGGAAAGTCAAATGCGTAGTGAAGTTCGCAACTTTGTAGAGTGTCGTTCCCCATATTTATAGCCTGACATTTTAAACCTTTCATTACATTTTAGAAAGTTAAACAAAAATAAATTTCAAGTGGTTTCATAATTATTGTAATACATCGAACAATGTTTTGAAATCGAGAATGCCAGCATTTTACGTAGCTAAATATTCAACTTGATCATACACGCAAATCCACAGTTTTATGAAATATTATTGAGGCCATAACGCATAACAGAGCGAACTTTGGAAACTACGCATATGTGTTAACTGCAGATATGAAAAATCATGCTAATAAAGCACAATATTAAAAATGTAAGATAAAAGTATGTGTATATAGGGGCCTATGTGCATGTATATATTGTAAACAAATGACCACTTTTATGACGACAGGACGGAATATTCATTCATTCCACTCAGCTGCGGAAATTGTGTGGCTGTATCAGAAAATATCAGCACAAAAAACTGAAAGCAGCGTCCCCGTGGCGCAACGGATAACGAATCTGACTACTGGCCAGGAGATTCCAGGCTCGAGTCCTGGCAGGGTCGATCGTTAGTTTTGTTTTACTTGGGCTGCACTTTATTTAACACGGTGTGTGATAAAGATGGGTGTATCATATGCGAGCATCTCAAACACATGTCTGTGGTTGTTCTCTCAGCCCAGAGGAACAATTCACTCTTACCCTTCCCCTGCTCGGTGGCAGTGCACAATAGGAGATGCGCACTAAGGGAGTCGCGTTCAATGGACCAAAGGCCGGAGATTTGACGGTTCGAATCCAGCCCCCGTCCCACCGACCCGGCCACTCTCCTTCATCTTAAAAATGAAACGATTCAGTTTAGAAGTAACGAGCCAGGAAGTCGCGCTGTTCGGAACACACTCTAAGAAGTACAGGTCTTGTCATCTATCCCTTTTCTGATCAAAACCGGGTGACGCAAAACACAAAATAACTTTTTTTATTTTCATTTTCCCACAGTTATAATCCATCCTTCTACCCCACCAAAACAAAGCTAATATCGGGTATTCCGCTCCAGGGAACGAAATTTTCTAAACAATTTTCCCACACGCACGGCCTTTCTCTAAAATCAAAAACACTGAGATAACTAAGTACAGTAAGCCTCAAATAGGTTAATCCAAAGTTTTAATTGTGACGTGCCATAAGTTGTTTATATTCTGAGTGTTTTAGAAAACACGACTTTGCGTGCTTCTTAAAACAATGCGATTTACGATTTATTTTTAAGTCGAGGACGAAAGAATAGAAAAATGCCCAAGCGTCGACAGAAGATTAAAAAAGTAGCATATACTATACGTGACACTGTAATTGTCAGTTGGGTTGCATTTCGTACAAATGATATAATCTTGTTTGTGTTATCATAATCCCACTCAACAACTTGTATGAATTACTGACTGCATCTGTGAATTGAAACGGTTAAAATTTCAGAATAACAGATATTAAAATAATGTGTGATAAAAAATTTCGTAAAAGCTTTATTTTCGAGCATATTTTTAAACGTAAACGATAAATATGGAAATTAATTTTTATATATTCCAACGTGCAATTTTATTACATCTAATTATCTTCGACAACCCGAATTGAAAGTAAAAGGAATTAATTTTTTGGTATTTCCAACTAATCTTAATAAGTGGAGTGGAGCTCTTAGCAATGAGGTCTTGAAAGCCAATGAGGATGAAGCGAAGTGGGATTTGAGAATAGTTTGAATGCAAAGACGAGAGAGACGGGAGATCCCCGAGAATACCCGTGGACAAACGACATCGTCCGGCACGATTCCCACTTGCGGAAATCGGGAAGGACTCCGATTCGCCTTAATGAGAGGAAGGCTGTCTAATCACTGCGCCACCGCGGACCAATGTTTTAATTGAGTTATTGTGAATTACTAATGAGGTTTAGTAGGCTGTCTAGAATCAGTATTTACAGTATATGCGTGTAGCAGCAAAAAGGCTCTACAGTAGTAAATAGAAAATTAATTTTTTTGGATATGTTTGCGATTGTTATACAGGACTTTTATATTGGACAACTGTAAAATGTTTTATCATTAGTAAAGAAANTGTTAAAAAAATAACTACAGACCAAAAATAAAATTTTAAATGTAACGCATATTTCAGATATTACTAAGCTTCAAGGTCCTCAAAAACTGCGTACAGAACAGTAACAATTAATTCTATCAGTAAGTCACTTGCAAAACTCAAAAGCTTATTTTAACGAATTTGAATACTTTAGCGTGGAATAAACTGTTTTATGTATGTGTTAATTGTATATTTAGTTTCAATTAAGTAATTTTTAGGATTTGGTTAATTTCCTTGGAAATGGAAAAATTTTTCACACTATTTCCATATTGTCGATTTGTAACTTCTTTTGCCTGTAATCGTGAAATAAATTTACTAAAATGGCAAAAATATATTTTCCTTATGCAAAACAATAAAAATTATTACAAAAAGTATATATTTTACTAATTTGCTCATTATTATACTTATACGTATTAAAAAGCAGAAATCAAAAGAAACCATTTTAGTACTTACCCAAGTTAACCTAAGACGTTTAATTTACAGGTAGGAGCAGTGACATTTTTCAGAGGTTGATTTCAGTAGTGCTCACTGGCATGTCCTGCCGTCCCTTAATCCCTGTCTACCTACCTACCAATATCTCGTGCCTTGAATATACCTGCATCGGGAGGAAATTCTTTATGTGATTTCATTCTTTTTTTCAGTTATCTTAATGTTCCGTGATTTAGATTATCGTTAACGAAGAAGTATGTATCTACACCAAGAAAGAGTGCGGCGGGTCAGTAACACAACACCTACACTTAGTAAAGCAACAATCCTTAGTTTTGCACCTCACGTTTATATGCCTGTATGAAGAAAACAATTATAGCAATTCCGAATACACTGCAGTCTAAATACGATGCAGTATTTATTAATGTGTGAGGACAAATAATATTTACTACAATGGTAAAAAAATATTTGCCTTGCGCAAATTATTTTAGTCATATAAATAAAGAAACAGGAAAGTGGTATGTTTACCATTTAGTACATAGAAATTCAAACGAACGTCGCTTACCTATTCGTGCAGAGTGACGTCTGGCCCGTTTGTTCCTCAGAGCTGCTAAAACATTCTGATATATGCAACTACAAACATACAATGAAACGAGTTAGCAGCAGCCTTATGCAGTAATGACTAACACGTCTGAAATAAGATTAGATATGTCTAGTGTGAATTCTGGCAGCATAGTCAGCGTATTGCTTTCGTTATTTCAAGTAAAGCATTCACGGCTCAGTGTGTGAGCGATTTACACAAGTTACCACAAAAAAGACGAGGATACCCAAATTTCGCCACTTGCTAATAAACTACCTGGATCGATTACGTTTCACCTCAGCATTAAGTCAAACCTTTTTTTCCTGCACTCCAGCCTTCAGTTAGAGTAATTCTGCAGAAACCTTACGACCAGTCTCAGTAGCTCGGTCAGTTCCGTTCAGATAAGGGCCGCTAAAGAAATCCCGTTTTCTTGAATCCAAGACGTAATTTCCAGATAGATACGGATTGTAATGATGCAATCTTTCCGTGTCCAGCCTATATTCTTAATGAATATGTTCAAATGGAATGAGCTGTCAGTGCCTAATCACTATGTAAGTCATCGCTGGGTCAGTACTTTACAATCATATTTTGAATAATTTTGTGATCTATTTAAACTATTTAAATCCAAGCATTCTTGATCCACATAATTATATACTTCAGGAAACACGGGTTATTGTATGCTTTAAAGGAATAAGATTCAATAATATGAACATTATCTGATATATACAATTTA
The DNA here is from genome assembly GCA_002778355.1 of Clitarchus hookeri. Taxonomy (NCBI): domain Eukaryota; kingdom Metazoa; phylum Arthropoda; class Insecta; order Phasmatodea; family Phasmatidae; genus Clitarchus; species Clitarchus hookeri. The sequence goes on along the minus strand of NQII01001977.1, from coordinate 387,060 downwards.
TAACGTAATATTGTTCTTCCTTACCAGGATGACAGAATTTTAATTACTCTCAGCTACTAAAAATTATATGAATGTGCATAAACTACTGTATAATAATCTCTGCTCTCCCAACGGCCCTGTGGCGCAACGGATAACGCGTCTGACTACGGATCAGAAGATTCCAGGTTCGAATCCTGGCAGGGTCGATCTATAAATTTTTTTCCATTCATTTTACGCCGCACCTTAAAAAATACTTGTGTGCCAGTAAGTTGTACTTTACGCAAACAAAATAAACAATTGTATGTGTAGTGCGACCACGTGTTTCAGGAAGACTTCATAACCATGGCCCCCGTCCTCAATTGACTTGGCATAAATATCATAACTTACACAGCATAACAAGAGAAACCGTCCATCCACAGTTAGCGTTAACGTAAAGAAAGAAAACTCTAGTCTGGCCAATCAGAAAGGAGGTAATGAATAAGAGATAATATTTTTTATGTTCGCAGATAACGAGTCAGCAACGACCGTGATATGAATATATTCATGAATATTGTAATGCATGTAATGTGGTTCGGATACCACTATAATCGTTCATATCGCACCGTAATAACACTGAGTTTGCAATAACCATGCGAAGTTAGGTTTTTTTGTTTAAACAACCTAAGCTATACTCCTTTTCAGCTCTAACACGGTCCGAGGTTTATAGTTTTGGGAGATAGTCTTTTGGTCCAAAACAATCTAACTATCATACCCATTATAAATTAAGTATTTACTGATTTTTATTTGTGACGGTGTGACGGCATCGTATATCTCCCGTCGTCAGAAAGGATATAATGCAGCGACTGTGTGTCGGACACAAGTTCAACATGTCGGCGCGTGGTGAACCAGTGTCTTGGCGTCTGCTATGCCGTGGTGCTATGTCGTTACTGACGTGCCCCTAGGCGGGGTGGGTCTCCCCCTCCCCTCGTCGTAACTACTACCTCGTCGGCACGAGTGGTCGTCGTCATGGAGATACCTCTGGTACGTCCTCGCGTCGTGCAAGTCCCAACCTTGATTGGATCGAAGACAGTGAATGTTTCTCGGGACTTCTTAAACACACTAGACAGTGGTGACTGGGAGAGCCCCGGACTACTTACAGGGGTGCTTGACTGCTTGTCGGTGAGAACTACAGGCATGAGGGTCGCTATATCATTGTTATTTAAACATATGTATATAATTAATGGTTTGTAATATATTGCATTATGGGCGTGTAGATATGTTTATAATTCCGCCCGCGTAAATTTTAAATAGCTATTCTAATGAACGGAAAAAAGGAGATCACATTATATGGAATGTGTGCTGTTTAAAATAGATAAATTTTTGTAATTGTGATTTGCTTTGGCGAGTCAGAAAATATAAAATGAAGAGGCCAAAATATAAATAACAAAAATGTATGTCTTTTTACGCATTTCATTTCTCAAATCTATGTGAAGCATGAGAAGGCGTTTTGAAGCAGTTATCCATGTGAGGGTTGGCAATAAACCTTATTAAGACTCTTAATTATCACGTAGCAATTTTGGTGCATGACTCGGGACCAGTTTGTTTTTTGGCATGTTGTGCAATGACGTCGTGTATTCAGTGTCTAAAGAACGCTTTTCATGTCAATTCTTAATTGTTGCAAAGAAAGATGGTTCGTTTCCATGGCGTGTCTTTTTTCATTTCAATAAGTATGCGTATTGTGGGTGTATGAGCATCTAAAAAAATGATCAAATTTCATTTTTTTGAGCTGCGTATTTGCCTAAAGCAACTGCTTATAAAGTATAAATAAAGAAACACAAAATGTGTGTGTTGAGCGCAAGTATATTGGAATACAAACAAATGTAACCTACCTATTTTAAAGATTTAACATTTTGCCCGTTCGTTCCTCAGAGCTGTTAAAACCCTCTGATATATTTGACTACAAGCATACAATGAAATAAGTCAGCAGATGTGTTATGGATTTATGACTAACACGTCTGCATTAAGATTAGAAAATTTTAGTCCGACTCTTGGCAGCGTTTTCAGGGTACTGCTTTCATTCTTTAAAATAAAAATTTGTGGCTCAGTGTNCAGGGTACTGCTTTCATTCTTTTAAATAAAAATTTGTGGCTCAGTGTCAGCAATTTACGTGTGTTACCACGAAGGACATGAGGATGTCGTGTTTTGCCAGTTGCAAATAAATTACATATACCGATTATATTTCACCTCAAAATTACGTCAAAAATATTTTTTCTGCACTCCATTATTCAACAAGAGGAATGCCTTACAAACTCTACTAGGCCATCTGCACAACCTACCTCAGTAACTTGGTCAGTTCCGTACAGTTATTGGCCACTTAGGAAAACCAATTTTCTTGAATCCAAAACGTAATTACCATATAGACATGGATTGAAACTATGCAATCCACCCTTATCCAGCTAATAATAGAAATGAATAAGTTCTAATGGGATGAGATGTCAGTGACTAACCACTAATGTAAGTAATCGCTGTGATTTGTTTAAACGATTTAAAACCGAGCAACCCACATAATAATTTACTTCAGTAAACACGAATTATTGTATACTTTATGTTAGTAAGATTCAAATAACATTAATATTTTCAAATATATGAGAGTTATAACGTTATATTCATCCCTACTAGCAGGATAGAATGTTAATTTCCCTCATCTACTAAAACCTGATATGATTCCAATTACAAATCTGTAAAATATATTAAATTTCCAACGGCCCTGTGGCGCAATGGATAACGCGTTTGACTACGGATCAGAAGATTCCAGGTTCGAATCCTGGCAGGGTCGTGTAAAAGTTGTTTCTTTTTTCATTTCACGCTAAACCTTAAATATTGTTGGTACCAAATTCGCTATAGAAGAATGCGAGATAGATCTTCGTAAACGTTACATTCGAGAGCACGAAAAATAACTCAAACATAATTTTTCCCCAAGAAATTTTTATATTATACATTTTCGACTGTTAACTCTTTGCTTGTATTTGTATCGTATCGCTGATTTCGTAATTACACGTTAGTCATCACCTCGAAAAATTGCTACCAGAGAGAAAAGAATGTTAAAGCCCCATTTGTCATTTATGTTGCAATCGGAAATTTTAAATCTTTTGAATACATTAGTGAGCGAAGTTGCTGCTATCTGTAGGCTGGAGGTTACACCACAGCCAGGATTTCTTGCAGAAACCTACAAGCTGTTCGGTATTGGGTTTCCAATGTATTTTTCTATGTCAGTAATCTGTAGTTATCTTAGACGCAATAAGCTTTTTAATGTGTAATACGACTTTGACTCTAAGGAGGTATTCATGCGTGACTTGATCCACCACATTCTAGCTTCTATAACTCAACTCCTACAAGTCTTGTGTTGTAAGTACAACTGTACACATGTACACTTTCATTAACATGAGTATACTTCTAGGTACCAGTGTGGAAGGACTTGTAACTGCAAGTGTAATTCTACCCTTGTAGACAACTCCTGTAACACAATTTCCAAACTTATTATATGTGTTACAGAAAAATTCAGAATTCTTATATATTTTGTACAAGACTCACGGTACCCGTAGACGTTGTTTGCAAAAGTATCTGTAGTGAAAATATGTATTCTGTTAACTTTGATTCGGATTCACGCGTGTTTTTGTGGTTTTGATAGCTCCGTGCAGTCTAATATTGAAATGCGTGGATGTTTGTAGATAATAACTGTTTCTTTTCTAATGTTATGTGAGAAATCGCCAAATCGTACATAGTTTTCTGTAGTATTTTTGAAAGAATTTTTTTGTTACTAGTGGGCTGGTATGTTACGCTTTTTTTTAACAAACTGTTAATATGTAGCATAGTTTTGAAGAATCCACCTACAGTTCTGGAATTAGTATATATGGATTTTAACAATTCGAGTCGCTCAGGTTGGGTTACCGAAGGAAACAAAAGCTCTTGTTAGATTACCTTNATGTTGGGTTACCGAAGGAAAGAAAAGCTCTTGTTAGATTACCTTCCTGTTTGTGTGCGTACAGCTGTGACTTTTCTCTTTCATCCCAACCCTCATAATAATTGTTTTGAGACCGTACAAAGAATAACAACCTCACTAGCGCCTCCTAAAATATGAGGTGTCTACATTACATATCAGGAACAACTAAGCAGATTATCGCCTAATTCTGGATATAATTATTGGTGTGGAAAGCCACCACAAATATATATGACTTTATAATACCTAAACATTTTTTTAATGATGGCAGTATAAATATTTTATATTACAGTGCCATATTTACCAAACCAAGTGACAAATTTCAAAGAAAATAGTATGCTGTCACAGTACCTGGGCGATTTTTAAATATAATAATTTGTTGACTCTTTTGTCTGTGTTACTGTAACACAACTGGACTATACAGCGCATTTTAATGTTATAATACTAATACCAAGTGCCGAAAAATTGTAATTTATACTACTACAAACGTAATGAATTAAACACTTTTAAATAGATCAAAATCAAATTTCCAAAAAAGTCTCTCTCTGCATATGTTTGCTTGAAATATTACATCGCGGGAAAATGCTTCAGAGACTTTAACACCGCCCGTATTACAGCGATTATTAAAATGGCAGTAAATAAACTATTAACTGGCAAAATGTATTTATTTTGCAATGTTCATACAAAACATCAACTCAAAGCAAAAACTTTAGAAAGTACCAGTAACCACACAAACAAATCCTGACACATTTTGCATGCAATCAATACAATGGAAGGTAACATCCCATTTTTTAAGCAATATTCTCTCATTTTAAAAATGGCGGCCTTCTTCGCGTAGTTCCGTGCGCTATAACACTGATATGTGGTGCCACAGAAATATGTTCTATTGTCACCACACTAGATCCTACTACGTGTCGAAGACCTGCGAGAGCAGCCGAGGTGGAAGCTCTCGCTTTTGGGACTCGACCTTGGCCTGGCAGCTATAAAAGCTGCCGACGGCACCGCGAGATCAAAGCTGTCGGAGTTCGCCAGCCAAGTCGTGCGCCCGCCGGCTGGACGCAGTGGATCGCGCACCAGCCACACTGTTGCCCGTTGATCCCTTGCAAGCTGACTAGTTTCAGTTCGGGATCGGGCTCTGTGCAAAACCAAGCCTGTGGAAATCTGGGTCTAGCCCTGATGGGACAAATGTATGGTTTGTTCCTGAGCATGTAAATACTCGGGTGTTCCTTGCCTGAAGGAATGAGGACTTCGTCCACCAGAGTGTGTAATCGTTCTAGATCAATAGAAAATGGCGCCCGGGCAGTTAAAAGGAATGTAATTCTCAGCTTGGATGGACGCCCTGTTAGGCTGTCGCCCCTTGCAGAAGGCCGGGTTTTATGTCATTCACCGCACGTATAAGTGCACGCGCGTGAGTGCATAACTTACATAAGGCTCTGTCACTCAGTTCGGTTTTCAACTCCGCCTCCTAGCAGAGACTGTACCTCACGTCGGGTCCGAAGTTAATGTAGGCTATTGGCGTCCCCCTCCTTGGTGTAGCGGGCCCACAGACACTGGCATTTTCCGTATGATAACCGTATTTCTGCTCAGAGCAGAAATGCGCTCGGGCCTGTGAAGCTTGAGTGTATTTGAACAATCAGGTGGAGGGACATGTATTGTAATATGACCCTTAGTGGTGGTACCGGTACACACATCTACACCATTCAGCAAGTAATCAATTTGATATCACATATATGTAAATAAAATGAACCACTTCGTTAACTTATTGCAATTGGTCGTGTGATCAAAATATTTAAAAAATACACATTTAACATGCGGTTACGCAACTACTATGGATTATAAAATACTTTCATTTATTGGAAACAATATAAGTGATATATACAAATTTCGTACTATTTTAATATTTTTATAACATAACAATTATACTATGAAATATTAATAATTAAATAATATGTATTTGATGGTATCGAATAACGAAAACAATACCGCCTCTCCTCTTGTATGTTCTCCTTAAAACTCCTTGTTGTTTCTAAATAGTAATTGGAATACATATTGTGAGATGGGACGAAGCGAAGAGTTGGGCAGGAGAAAAATTAAACCTACTTCTTCGTAGTATACGCCTCACTACCCAAATGGGATCTTTGAAATGCCTTGGCAGCTATATAATCCGAGAACCTCAGAAGTGACTGACAGCTTAGTTGTCAGTGGATCGGTGCTGTAATGACATGGTTTCGTAGCTTCTAATATGTTTAATGATGTTTAATAATTGAGAACTATAGCTCATTGACGCAGAGCAGAGTGTTTTTAAGATTATTTTCCAAACCAATTAAACGTTTTTGGTATCGCCGTATCGCATAACAAAGCAATTTTGTGATAAATAATTTTGCATTTAAAGTAATTGTGATAATAGTGCTAACTGTGACACGAATAACGTAATTACTATTTATTGACACAGAAAATTTACATCATATGCTGAACCAAGAGTTTTTAATTCCATATGCAAGTGATAAAATGCCCACCCTTACCAACAAAGGGACAGAATATTTACTACCTTTAACTAGCGTATTATCGAGACTAACAAAGCACGTACCTAAGAAAGTACTAACTTACAAAACAAGTAACTATCAACGGCCTTGTGGCGCAACGGATAACGCGTCTGACTACGGATCGGAAGATTCCAGGTTCAAATCCTGGCAGGGTCGTCTGTGGATTTTATGTCATATAGGCTACTTTATTTTTTTCAACACGTTGTTTAATAAAGTTGTGTTATACTATGGGAAAGAGAAAACCTTTCCTACTGCTGCTCTTAGGCCGTGCATGCCAATGCATGTGATTCGGAGCTCACGTGATTCGGAGTTCTTTTCAAACGTGGCACTTTGTCGATGTTACATTATCAGTTATAAACGCATAACCCAATTTAAAAATTCCCACCGCAAGCAAAGATGTAGGTGGTCCACGGTAAAATGAGCACTTTTAAAAGCCCTGCTTAAGCTCTACTTGTATGCCCATTGTAAATTCTTCTACCACGCGTGAAATTAACATTGTCATCTTCTGATCACGTTATTCGTGCGTCGGCCAAAAGCAAAACAATAAAAATTATAATTACAAAAAGTAAATATTTTACTAATTTCCTTATTATTATACTTAAATGATTTTGAAAAACAGAAAGCAAAAGAAATAATTTCAGTACTTACCCAAGTTAACGTAACACGGTTAATTTAACATTAAAACATGGGACTATATTCCCTCCATCGTAACCAACTTTGCTGGGCGTATGCCAGTCTGTGTACCCGTTAAAATATACGCAGGTAGGAGAAGCGACATTTTTCAGAGGTTGATTTCAAAAGTGCTCACTTTACCGTGAACAGCCTTTAATCATGTGTAAACGCGTCATTTTCATGATCCTGACTGACTGCATCACTGAGTTCACAGGCATGCCATGCCCGCCCTTAGTCCCTGTCTACCTACCTACCAATATCTCGTGCCTAGAATATACCTGCATCGGGAGGAAATTCTTTACGTGGCTTCATTCTTTTTTTCAGTTATCTTAATGTTCGGTGTTTTAGATTAGCGTTAACGAAGCAGTATGTATCTAGAACAGGAAAGAGTGATGTGCCTCAGCAATGCAACACCTACACTTAGTAAAGCAACAATCCTTAGTTTTGCACCTCACGTTTATCTGCCTGTATGAAGGAAACAATTATAGCAAGATCTAACACACTGCAGTCTAAATACGATGCAGTTTTTATTTATAAGTGAGCACAAATAATTTAAAACTGTGAGGCTATCTATTGGTAGTGCCTGTTGAAAATTCATCTACATATATTAACGGTAGTTATAAGTAAATATTTGTATAAATTATTCTCATTCTCAAAAATACTTAATTTTGTAAAAGTTTAAGTGCGGTATCTTAACACAATTGGGAAACTTGGATGGAGTTGGATTTCCCGAAAAGTTGTAACATTTCCCCACGTATGGGCCGTCATGTTTGTAACATTGCACCGTCTGGTTTGACGTTGGAAGTTACAGTTCAGTTAGTTCAATCGGTAGAAACATGAAACGTTAAAGGCGTCAAAACCAAGATGAAAATAAAGTCAAGTTTCTGTTTATTACTTTGTACTTTTATTAATAGTTTAAAGAAAACAGTTCACACATAATCGTCAGGTATGCAGAGTCACGAACAGCTTCACTGACAAACAAACAGAGAGCAGCGCCACAGGACTTTATTGATTATTTACGTCTTGAAAACTTGCATCGCAAGAATAATTTACGAAGCAGCGACCTCCCACACCGGTGGAGAAATAAACGAGCAGGATAAAGTTAGCCGGTGTGGGGGTTATTTGCCACGCCCGACACGGCGTCGGCGAGTGCTGGTTGTCTACTGCTAGCCGGCGATAGGCACACGAGTATTTGTCGCTGCGTGCATATCCCCATTCCTCGCCCTAAATAAGGGCATGGGCCGGCATCCCTTTCCCACGCCAGCCGAACTGCGTAGCCAGCCGAACTGCATCGGAGGTAAAAAATGATCAAACCTGCTAGAACGAAATCTGTCGACTGCAGTTCGGAAAGCTTCTATCACTAATGCTGACGCGTAACAAAAACTAAGATTTCCTGAAAAGGCAATCGTATTCCTGAAAAACATAACTGCCAAGGCCTTATTTTCAGTTCCCGATAAATATTACGAAGCTTTGCAAAATTAAAGAATTTAACCAAGTATTCCGATAATTAATATATTGCGTCGTTACAAGCTGTATTATAAAAATATTATCTACTGTATATGAGGAATTCTAAATACTGAGTATTTTTCCGAAGGAAACAAAGGCTTTCATAATATCATCTTCCGGTTTGTGTACATACAGGTGTGACTTTGTAGTGAATGGGTATTGTGTTCCTCTTTCATCCCATTCCCCAAAATTTTATTTAAACCCTACAAACAAATACAACCTTTCTAGTTCCTCCTAAAATATGAGGTTTCTGCATTTCATATCAGTAACAACTTAGCAAATTCTCGCCTAATTATTTATGTGGAAAGCCACCACAAACTTATATAATTGTAGAATATCTGGACATTTTTTATAAAATGATGGTAGTGTAAATATTTTATATTACAGTGCCATATCTACCTAACCAATTGACAAATTCAAAAGAAAATGGTACGCTGGTAGTACCTGGTCAATTTTGAAATGTAATAATTAGTAGCGTATTTTGTACGCTTTATTGTGAGATATCACCACTGGACTATACAGGGAATTTTAATGTTATATGACTTAAATAGCAAAACGAATTCCAACGTGCAATCCGTATGTCATTTGTTTTACTACAGACATAATAAAGAAAAGAGTTTGAAATGGATCAAAAAGAAATTCAAACACCCATCTCTGCACTATATTGCTTGAAATATTACAACGCAGGGAAAAAGTTAAGAGATTTTAACACTGCCTTTATTGTGGTGGATATTCATTTTAAAGTAAATATACTTATTGAATATATATTTGACCTGCATTGTTTATACATAAATAGTTGTGCCCGCGGCTACGCTCGCGTGGACTACAGAATTATTGTTTAGGTTTATTTTAAAATAAAGTTGAATTTTACTATTCAACGTGTCTCTGTCTGCCTGCCTGTCTATCTGTTAGTGCGCTTATCACTCGAGAACCAGGTATTAGATTTGCGTGTTTTTTTCATTCATAGCTATTTTCTCTGGCCTGGTTTTACTATCAATTTGGTTACGTAAAGCAACATAAGGAATAAGCAGTGACGATAATAGTGAATCAAGTCAGAAAAACGTTTGCCACCAGCGTGCTCTCTTGCAATACGCTGTCTAAACCGTTTAAGAAAGGAACAATATCACGTAGTAAAGAATTGTGTAAAATAAAGAAACCTAGAAAAACTCAAAAGTAGCATATATCTATCTATAACAGAGAAATACTAAAAAGCGTTTAGGTGGTGTTCAATTCTAATCTATTATATGAAGTTTTCCTGATGTAGTCATTGTTAACGGTTGAATCTACTATGTTATCTGGCATTGGTAGGCCCAAGCTTTTAATACTTTTTCCTGACAATGTCTGCACTTGCTTTTCAATTTCAATGAGTACAAGGTGAAAATCTTTGTCATTGAATGTTGCTTGTGAATTAAATGGTATAAAGTTTATTAGTATTACTTTGTTATAGATATATATATGCTACCGCGAAGTTTTTTTTTTTAGGTTTTTCTACTCTACACATTTTTTTATTACATGATATTGTTCTATCTTTAGCGGTTTAGACAGCGTATTGGAAGAGAGCACGCTGGCAGCAAACGTTTTTCCGACTTGATTCACTATTATCGTCACGGCTTATTCCTTATGTTACTTAACATAATAAAATATATACTTAAACCTAAGCAGAGAACATACTTATGAATTTGTTAAAAACACGTAAATCGGATACGTGGTTCTCGAGTGATAAGCGCACTTCCAGACAGGCGGACAGAGAGACGTTGAGTTTTATAATATGTATAGAATAGAAGATGTCGCATGCACGCTAAACTTTAGAAAGTCTCATTATTTACTAAACCAAGTACTTCCACATTTTGCTTGCTAATAATACTATGGAAGGCCGCAAAACAATTGTAAGCAGTATTGTCTCATTTTAAAAATAGTGGTCTTCGTCTTTTGGTTTTGAATGCTCTAACTTTGTTACGTAGCTCCAAAAAAAATGTAATATTTGAAACCACACAAGATTATATTATCTATACTATCTATTCAGTATCTAAAACGTTTAATTTAATATCTATATGTGAAAAAAAGGCTATATAATTATTTCGGTAACTTCTTGCAATTGTTGAAGTGTTTTAAAACATTTAATTTGTTATATTTAATATGTGTTTACGCCATTATTATGGAATGAAAAATATTTTTGTTTCGTGGATATGGCATGGAAATTATAGGTATGTGTGAGTTTTACAATTTCATAATATTTTAAAATTATTTATAAAATATAACATAATAACTATACTGTAATATATTTTAATAATTTAACTAAACTATAAAATATTTTAATAATTTAACTAAACTATAAAAAATTTAAAAATTATATTTGATGGTATCCAATAACCAAAACTGATCCGCTTTCTGTACTGCTCAAGACACTTTTTGTTCTGAAATAACCAGTGGAAAACGTATAAACAAATAAAGATCTACAGGATATTTTTGTCCTATAAAAAAATTCAAGCATTTTTATTGTGAGATGAAACGAATGAACTAAGAGCAAGAGAGGATCATGTACGCTACTTCTTGGCAGATTACGCCACACTATCCGTATGGGATCGTTGTTCTGCCGAGGCAGCTAAACGGTCCGATAACCTTAGAAGTGAATAGCTATCAAGTTGTCGGTGGAATGGTGATGTTATAACATAGATTCATAGCTTGTAATATGTTAAAAGATGTTTAAGACTTTAGCACACTATAATTCAGCTTAACAGTTACTAATTCACTGACTAAGTAAACCAAACGTTATCGGTATCGCCGTATTGCTTTAAAAAGCAATTTTTTGGTACACGCATTTGAATTATTTGTAGCAGAGAACAAATCATTATAATAGTTATAAAAGTTACACAAATAATATAATTATTATGTATTAAATATAGAAAAACTTACGTCATATGCTGGATTGACGGTTTTTAATTTTAAATACAAATTATAAAATTCCCAACCCTCCTGACACACTCACACAGATTATTAATTATCGTCAGCTACTGCGTATGTTCAGGATAACAAGGACTCCAGGTGTCAGCGTCCTTGGGCGCAACGGATAACGCGTCTGGTTTATGGATCAGAAGATTCCGAATTTTAATACTGGCAGGGTCGTCCAGTTTATTTTGTTTAATCTAAGTTAAATATTTATTTTTATTAAACAATGTGTGTGAGGAACTTATATTATACGAACTTACGCAGACATTCCAAACAAGTAAGACTGTGGTAGTAATAAGCGCTAATTAGAAAATTCGCAGTTAACCTTCCACTCCTCGATTGTCATGCACGACAGTTAGTCGGTGAACTGGAGGTAAAGTGATGATGGTTTAGCCAAACTACCAGCGTGACTCGGTGTAGGAGAATCTAGTTAAGTAGTCATTAGATTCGGAGAACTTTGTAAACTCGGCGCCTTGTCGACGTTTTATTTTCAGTTATGACCGGTTGACGCAAGTAATAACTCCCATCCGCAAACAAAGATAATATTGTGTAAATGCTTTGCTCAAAACATCTTGTTCACTGCATATTTTCCTATTATACACGACACCTAGCAAAAGTACATAGTCTGTAAGAGGGCGAGGGAATATATAATTAGCACATGTACAGTAAACACTATGTGCTTCTTTTGTCACATTATTTCGGTTCATAATTTTCCCACGTGTGTTCCAAAAAAAAAATTCAGGTTTTTTTTTTAATATGCAGATTTCTTATGTGTAGTTAAGCCAAATGCAAATGAAAACACTAATAGTTTGAGGGTGGATTAAAATAAAATAATTTCTAACTTTCACTCTCAAGTATGCTTCATAGCTGAGTCCGTCCCATCTTTTATAAGGTAATTATTACGTCTATAACTTGCAACGGTTAAATTTTCATAATAATTTGTTCTTTAAAATATAATACGATATAAGAATATTTTAATTGCAGCTATGTAATGAAACACATTTCTAAAGTTTACGAAAATGTATCCCTGTGCGTTTTACGAGTATGAACAAAGTTATATTGAATACAATAGAATTTATAACATGAAGAATTTAAAATTATCAAAACTGACCTCTTTGTCAGTTCCCAAATTATTTTAATGAGTTATCATAAATTATACCTGCAAAAAACGCTACACCACATTGTACGGAATATAATTTTTTTGGGAAAACATGTTCGCGGTTGTGGTACAGAACATCGATACTGGACTAATGTGAAATGTTGAAAGCCTGTTAACAAAACACATGAGGAACAAATATATTTTAATTTTTATTTGAACATGAATTTCAGTCTGCAGAAATTGCGCAAGAGACAAGTGGGAACCAAGGTAGGCCTACTATAACGGTTTATCACTAAAGTACAATAGGTTGTTCACAGTAAACTGAGCACTTTTGAAAGCCCTGCTTAAGATATACTTTTATTTACGTTGTGTATTCTTCCGCCTTATGTAAAATTAACACTGTCGTAGGCCTCACAACTATATTCATGCATCGGTAAAGTGAAACTGTAGACTTATTAGAAAAGTAAATATGTTACAGATCTGCTGATTTTTACACATTTAATGAAAAACAGAAAGCGAAAGAGATAATTTAAGTTATTACAAACTGTTACCTAACACTTTTTATTCGATGTTAAGATATGAAACTACTTTACTTCCGTCGTTACCAATTTTACTGGGCACATATCACTCAGCGCGCCCGTTAAAATATAATGCAAGTATGCTATTCAGATCTTTTTTAATGTATGTATATATGATTAAACCTAGCCCATCATACTAATAGCGACCACATGCACGGGTATGTTATAATCATAGCATGGATCAGCATCTACCAACACTTTTATAGGCTTAAGTGGCGTTAATTTAAATGCNCGGGTATGTTATAATCATAGCATGGATCAGCATCTACCAACACTTTTATAGGCTTAAGTGGCGTTAATTTAAATGCCAATACTACCATTCCCTGGAGACTTGGAATGTACGATGGTGATAAACAAACTTTCCTGCTCTTCTTAACCTTCCGAGCACCCTCTAAGTCGAGTCGAAGACTGCCGAGCTCATCCGAGTAGAGCCGAAAACCGCCAGCCGCACAGCTCCCATTTAAAATACATTGTCCGTGAATGCCCATAATCCAACTACTTATAAGCTACCGTAGTTCTCGATAATAATATTTTTTGTACAAAGTTGAAGTGACTGATTAAGTTAAAATACCCTGGCAACATTGTTAAAAAATTGAGAATAGCTGATAGAGAGAAAAAAATCATCATGCCTAATATTTACTGCAGCTATGGAATTACTTACCTTTGAGGCGTCTTTCAGAACGTAAACTAGGGTTACGACCTTACCTTCCTGCCAACGTTTATACATTTACCTATGGGTTTATACGTGTCCTTATTTGTGTACACGTGTGCATAGATATGTGTGCATGTGTGTACGCTTCTGAAAAATTGTTTAATCCCTGCATTGGGTTTCACCAGACTCGATTCACTGATACTTCATAGTAGCGACAATTGTCTTCTATCATCTTAGACGATGCTAGATTCATATTTTAAATATTAATGCCATTTGAATTGTTTGGGTGTAAGTCATATATCAGAAACGTTTCAACCATTTCGAACCAATATTAGTAGTGACAATACACATGATCAGTCAATTCAGGAACGTCTATTCTCATTGGTCAACCATTAAAAAATATAACGCTACCTGAAATAATAAATCTATTACATCTTATAACAGGAAACACTCAAACGATTCCCGTCAATTTGGAATACGAGTAGTGATATGGTGACTGACTCTTAAACATATAGAAATTTTTTTAATTATTTTTAAAATGCCAGCCATACAAATATTTGAAGTATTTATGCATGCATATATACCGAGCAATTACATTTATTTCAACAAAACTTTTGTATACTGGCAGCATCTATGTGACCATTAAGCTATTTTATTGGTTGCTTTCTTCTGTCATTTTTTGAAATACTAAATATTTTAGTATCATACTCAACATCTACCTAAATGAATCTCATGAAACTGACATACCAATAACACCGTTACAAACAATAAGAATCAGGTAGTTTAAAATGTATATACTACTATTTTTTAAAGGCTACCTCGTCACTGATGTGTTACTTTTTTAATTGGGAAACAATTAAACTTATATCAGTCCTCCTTTTCACGCTGGCAGCTATTCTCGTAACTGTAACAAATTGTTAACATCTGTAATGCACCATAATTAAAGCTGTCATTTGTAATTTTAACTTAAATGCGGAACCGCAGTATCTTCTTAAAAAAATTCCCACCAATTTTTACAATCTAAGAGTACTATGGAACATTACATAAAAATTGTGTTAATTAGCACCTTATTTTAGAAACAGTGGTGTTATTCTTGAATGGTTTTATGCCATATTCTCGGTTCCCTTAAACTTATCAAAGTATACTTAGCCTTACTGAGTACAGTTGGCAACAAATTTACTAAATAATTACTTCACTCGTCTGCTATATGGAGAACTACTGGTATCAAAATGATTTTGATATTGGCTTATATCGTACTTCATTAACTACTTAACCAATAAATATCAAATATTGTGAAAAGTGTACTGATTTTGTTCCTTTTTTTAAATTCATATTTTAGCTTTACCATCTGATTCCCCAAAAACTATCTCCTTTAATATTGTTTCTGCTTGTAAGATTTGCTAGTTTTGAACCTTCTTCTCAGTGTAAAAGTAAGCATTGCTCATAATTTCACTTTTCTCGAATCCATTGTGCAATCATCATGATTTCTGGGTTAAGTTTCCTATAATCTTGACCAAAACATTGCTAATGCTTGAATTATCTTATTGTTTGTCCTATTCACACGAGTGTTATTTTACCATGTGGCGTAAATGTTCCTTGGTATTGTATTTGTTCAGAGTCACAAGTTGTGTCTTTCCCGTTTTACAGCCGTCTGTGTGTAATGTTTTTGTTTCTTCCTTCCATTCTATCACGCATGCACGCGAAACCATTTCAGAGGCTATAAAAGAAAAGAAGAAAGTAAATATTAATTCCCCCATGTTAAGTTCGTAATTAAAATTGTTTTAAACCAGAAATAATACCACAAATTTGCTGGTTCCTACCCTCATTTTTATAAGAATCGTAAGAAAAATTTTGTTGTATTTTTGTGACGTACCTTATGAGAAATAAGTATTTTCACATGTTACAGTATTTTGTTATATGTATGAAAATTACTTTTCTTATTCATTCCAACTGTTTGTTAACAATTGTTATTCATAATTAATTNATTTTGTTATATGTATGAAAATTACTTTTCTTATTCATTCCAACTGTTTGTTAACAATTGTTATTCATAATTAATTTAATTGAAATTCTATATACTGTTCTTTCTAATGATAAATTTTTTCTATGCAGCTTGCTGCCGTTACATTATATTTCTTAACATACTTTTATTTTTTACATATGTGTTTTAATAGCTTGTATTGTTATTTCACTTCAGGTTAAATCAGCAATATATTAGTTAGGCAAATGAATTTAAAGAAGATATTTAGTAATTCGCACAGGACTGGCAAAAATCGAATGTTTTATTGGTATAAATAAAGAATGATTAATATTATTTTCTTGACAANAATTCGCACAGGACTGGCAAAAATCGAATGTTTTATTGGTATAAATAAAGAATGATTAATATTATTTTCTTGACAAGAGTTACATTAACTCTACCACTTACTTACATATTCGCCTACAAATTAATTTATTTCCAAAATAAAATTAATTAAATNAATTCGCACAGGACTGGCAAAAATCGAATGTTTTATTGGTATAAATAAAGAATGATTAATATTATTTTCTTGACAACAGTTACATTAACTCTACCACTTACTTACATATTCGCCTACAAATTAATTTATTTCCAAAATAAAATTAATTAAATAATCACTGTAATTTAATTCTGTTAAATTCCTTAAGAGAAGCGAAGACTATGCTTCACTGAGTTGATATTTATTTACAGCTATCCCACCGATAAAAACGTAACATTTTAACTGCATAAAAGTAACACACCTGCCCTTATGATCCCCGCAAACGGAAACCTCAATATATCTAGGGACTGGACTTAAGTTACACCAGTAGATATAATTCATACCTAATTTCCACACGCAAAAAAACAATTAATGTTACAATTTGAGGGTGGAGATTATTACATTATGATTTAAAGTTGAGAAACAGGAGATAAATCTGAGAACAATACATTTGTATACGAGCGTTTTGGATCAGTACGTAATAATATTCACATACACTTGACGACATTTAGTCTAGATACCGCTCGTTAAGTAAGAGGGATTGTCTGTTAACGTTATAACTTTATAAAAGAACCTTGTAAGTTAANAGTCTAGATACCGCTCGTTAAGTAAGAGGGATTGTCTGTTAACGTTATAACTTTATAAAAGAACCTTGTAAGTTAAGTCACAGCTACAGTAAGCAGTGTGAAAGCAGGTCAGGATTTTGACGATCATTAACGTGGCATGATAATATGTGCTTAACAAGTTTGGTAATTCTATCCGTAAGAGTTCTGGAAAGTTATTGATACTTCGCGCAACAGTTGGTGATGTAGGGGTGAAAAGAGAATGCGAGGGACTTACAGCACGCCAACACAAAATAAGGAAGCCGAAAACATTGGAATATCTCTATCGCTAAAGACCCCAGTGCGTGGAGAAGTTAAATTGTATCCTTACGTTAATGGTGTTCACGGTAAAGTGAGNCTCTATCGCTAAAGACCCCAGTGCGTGGAGAAGTTAAATTGTATCCTTACGTTAATGGTGTTCACGGTAAAGTGAGCACTTTCGAAATAAGCCGTTTTAAAAATGTCACCGCCCCTACGCGCATATATCACGTCAAAAACGTAGGCCATAAAACAAACATTTTTCAAAAGTAAAACCAAAACAAATCAAACATGCACGCAAATTAAAAATAATGTTTGACTGTGTATCAATATAAGAAGAACTTTGTTTTTCCAAACCTATCCATTTTTACTGGAACACCACAAAAGTCCTCACAGAAATCCCTGGCCGCTCAAGCTCAGCCTAAATGCAGAGTCCCTCATAAGTAAGGCTGGCATTGAGAGGTAAATAAATTCTATAAGGAATGTAATCATGTACACAATCGAATCACATTGTTATGACCACCTACTAGTATCCAGAGTAACATCCCTTCACCGCACGGACAGCAGATAGATGAGCTGACAGTGACTCAAGTCAGGTGCTGATAGGTCTCCACGGGTATCTGGAGCCATTCTGTCTTCAGTGCGTCCCACAACTGTTGAAGGGTGCGTGGCGGAGGAGACAGGCGGCGAACACGACGATCAAGGTGGTCCCACAGATGTTCAATTGGATTGTGATCGGGGCTGTTTGGGGGCCAGGGAAGATCTATGAAGCCTTAATCGTGCTCTTCCAGCCACGCGCGGACACTTCTAGCCGTGTGGCAAGGCGCATTACCGTGCTGGATGATCCCATCCTCCCGAGGAAAGACAATCGTTATGTACGGGTGAACGTGATCGGCGAGGATTGATTCATAAACAAATCGATCAAGAGTGCCTTCCACGCAGACGTTGGGACCTAGAGACAACCACGAGAACATTCCCCAGACCATAACACTGCCCCCACCGCCTTGTGTTCGTCCAGCAGTGGATGCAAGGTGTCGGTTCTCCGACGTTTCTCGCTGGACACGCTGACGTCCATCCGTTCTATGCAGCTGGAAATGTGACTCGTCGGAGAAGACTACCCGTCGCCAATCAGCAACGGTCTAATCTCCATACTGTCGAGAGAATTCCAGTCGTTTTCGTCTATGCACCTGTGTTAGCATGGGTGCAGTCACCCTCCGTCTACTCCGGAGCACCATTCGCAGAAGGGTTCGTTAAAGTGTTCCGGTAGAGACGTGTATGGATGCCCCCTGTTTAATTTGAACCGTGAACTGTTCCACTGTAGACTCTCGGTTGGCCCTCGCGCACCGTCGTAGTCGACGTTCACCTCTGATATCAATGGTGCGTGGAGCTACACAGTTTTCGCGACCCTTATTCCCAATGGTACCATTCGTCCACTCACGATACACCTTTACCATAGAGGCACGTGAACAGTTCAAAAACGTCGCTGTTTCCGAAATACTGCCCCCCCCCCCTGGCCCGAAAGCCGACGATCATCCCTTTTTTGCAACTCTGTTAAATCACTTCCCTTACCCATGACAGCAGGAAGCGCAATGTGTACAGCCAACCTGTCGGTCGAATTGTATACTCGCTTCACCAGCTCACGTCACGGGCCATACATCATTAGCTACGCGCTGCAGATCGCAGTTCTAGCAGTTGGTCATAATAATGTTATTCGACAGTGTGTGTGTAAGATAAACATTCTGATAAAACATAAACCACTCATGAGATTTCACAAGTTTTAAGCTGTGAAATTTAAAAAAATCTGTGTCGTGGTTTATATCCGAACCAACAAACTAAATAAATCCTACGATTCCATTTTTATTTCCTTCTTAATCCACGTACGTTCGTCTCGCAGCTAAACTCTTTGTATGCGGAGGTGTGGCTTGTCGGGGCAGAAGGTAACCTCTCTTTCCGCAGCAGACGCATGGATGATCCGCAATACTTTCACATCGGCAAGCGTGTCACGTCTGGGTCCCTGCTCGCAGACGGCTGCTTCTGATTCTGGTCGTGTCCTCGCGAAACGAATCCTTGGCCGTTCTCGACTGCGATAACTCGCGACATGCGTGGCCAACGCTACAACATACAAACTGAAGTAATTGTCTAGTGCTGATACACAGAATGTTCCTGAACACCAGCTACACACTTTCTGAGACGATTTGTTAAGGAAAATTGGGTATAGTTCTTTCACGTTTACTTCCAACTTCTCTGAAGTCTTGCTAAAGTTCTACTCCCAGGATATTCCTCCACCTCGTGCAAACAAAGCCTAACGAACTATAGAAAATTACACCAAAGGTACAACGCACCGCATTAGTACGTGCACATTTTAATAATATTTACATAAGAACTATTTCTTACTAGGTATTACACACCTGTTTTGCACCGTTCTTATTCTTATTAAATAAAATATTATATTTTATAAAAATGATACAAATAAAAGTGTAATTTAACCAAAAATACAGTACTTTTATGCTAACACGAGACTAAAACTCTTGTGATACACGACATATCAAGGAAACAACCAAACACGTCATATATATGGTGATATTTCAAAGGTTTGATTTAAAAAGTGTGAATAAATAGCGAATAGACTATATAAAACCTATGTTATAACTTGATTATTAAGGGAGATGCACGCCCTCGGAAATTGTGAATTTAAAGTAGTAGCTTGCGAAATATGAGGAAGTACGTTAGTCGAAACGAAAAATTCGCTAGTAGTTTTAATCTAATTCGATATCTACCATGTGTAAACTTTTGGCGGGTGATAAAAATCGTCTAACAATCGCGGGTAACATACATTTTTTGGTTAATTGCACGGTAACCTCTGGTTTCTTAATGACGGGTATATTAAATTGATACCTCTGCAACTTAAAATGAGAGTATAATCGGCTATATGTATATTAAAACACAATTACGAAGTCACATCTTTGAAAAATTTTGGGACCATAAGTCTGAGCATATATTACAATTTTCGGTTGCAAAACAGCAGGAGTGGAGAGATTTGGGTGCCTCTTGACGAAACTCTAAATATGAATCAGTGAGAATTAAGCCAAATCATTGAAAATAGTGAAAATTTAACAACTGATAATCAGTGCCTGATAACTTATTAACATTGTGGCAGAATTTCACTGAATTATTTGTGATTCCCACTGAATGTCGAGCATTCCACTGCCATAAGTCACTTTTTCCCAGTTCATCCCCTTGATTTACCAGTCGACAGTATCTTGTCAGCTAACTTTCAATGGGTGGATATGGAGCAGCGCTGGAATTGGGGGGAGGGGGGGAACTGGATATCACCGACAAAACCCGTCGACCAGCGGCGGCGTCCGCCACGATTCCCACATGCAGCCGGGAATCAAACCCGGTTTTCCATAGTGGAAGGCTAGCGATACAGCCACTACGTCAATCGTGGCTTTAAGAGGAATCGTAAATAAGAACTCTCTACGAGCGTTAACGTAATTTTTCATAACAATAGTAACATACGTTTTTAATATATCATTAAAATGTAATCGGGGGGTTACTGCTCTTCTCCTTCTCTTCGGAAAAATGTGAAATACAGACATCTAAAAATTGTTGTTTAAATATATAAAGTGTTTATATATTATATATATATTAATTCTCTGATTAGGCACGCCTTTAAATAAATCGGTTAAAATGCACCTACGTATACTCGCTGCGCACGTCAACGATTATGCCGTATAAATTTTCTTACTGGTTATAACCAACACCTCACAAATCATTAGATTAGAGTTAAGTGAGTATTTTAACTTTTATAATATTGTTATGAATAATTTACGTGCGTTGCTTTTCTTGTAAACTTTGCATTAACTGTAACTTCTCTCACAGTCTGCTCGTGAGAATTAATGCAAATAATTTAACGGAATTTACTCACATTTAAGTTGATATCTGTGTGCGGCTGTAAAATTTATAGGCAGCACGATGGTTTTATTTTATTTTATTAACACGTATAAATAATCCCATTATTTAAAAAATTTTGTGGGGGAATAAGAAAGTGTTTCAAAAACTTAAAAAAAAAATTAAGAAAGAATTTTTTTTTTAATGTGTCGCAACTGCGACATAGGATATTCTTGCACTTTAATTTAATTAGTTAATGGCTGTTCGTGATGATCAAGAGATTAACCATAGGTCTTACGTTCGATTTCAGGCACTTTTTTTTCTCAGCAATATCTCAAACAACTTCACGACTGAAAGTTGGAATGAACGTACTGTGAAATACGTTTGGCAAAAGACTCTGCAAAAACAAAGTATAATTTTACTTATTTTTCTGGTGAAACTTACATTTACTATTCCATGTGTAATTTTACTTTGATAACGTAACCAAGTAGCCTACACTTGAGATGTGCATGTACGTTCTATTATCATGGCAAAAATCTGCAGCAACAGCAATAGTGAAACTTGTCTATCACACATTATATATGTTGAGGCTACCGTGCATATACACAGAAATAGAGCATTATAAATATTTTATTCATTCGGATGGTATATTTACTCCAACTCAAAGTACACACAGTATGTAAAAGTATATTGACTTTGGTGAAAATACTACTGCAACATGCACACTATTAAGTTAGACACAGTCTTTATAAAGTATTTTCTCTGACTCTGATATTCCAGTAGTTCTATAGATGATCTAAGTAAATTAAAAATAAGATTCCGTGCTTCGAAATATATGAAACAAAAGTAAATAAGATTGAAAATATTATCAACAAATCTCGGAAATGCTATTGTATTTAGAGCTTGTGTAATAAATGTGATGTTGATTGGATGAATAATTTTTAACTTAATTATCTTTAAGGTCTAAATTTTTAAATTATCAAAAAAAATTGTGAACTGTTGTTTTACAAAAAAATTTGTTTGTCGAATTGTTTTTATCAGATGAATTAATTTGCATCATAAGTCAGCTCAAGTGGCGCTATCATTTGTCTTTCTAGTTGGCAAACAAAAATACTAAAAAAATACTAGGTAATTTAATGCTTGTATTTGGTATAACCAGCATGCCAGTTTTCGCTCATATCTAAATAATGGGTCTGAGATACGACATGTGACACTAAAGTTTTATAACTTTGCTGTTAAAATATTATATATACATATGTTTTGGATGTGCGAAAAGTAGCGGATATTGCAGATTAACTATTTTTTTTCTAATGAGTGGCCGCTCTCTGCGATACTTCACCTCATAAAGAATCACTCCGGAAATCGCCAACCAGTGTACTTGTGACATGCAATCACTCGTGTTTCCGCTGCTCAGTGTTCTAAATGTTAGAACATTGCAAAAAAAACATTATTCGCTGTTTTTTACCATTACAGCATTAGCTTCCAAGTCACCATAGACAGTGACGTGTTGCTGGTATTATACAGAGATTTTGACATTCTTTCGGGAACAGCTAGTGATCGCACGTTTAGTTAGTGGTGCAGTGCGACATATTATCGCTATCCACTTCCTTAGGTTAGGTGGTGGTCATAATGTTATTTCAAATTTTGTTTGTGTTTTACAAAATGTTAATAAGTTGTTATTTGCATGTTAATTAAAATGTTGTGCCAATATTGTGTGGCATGTGACATTGTTATTTCATTCTGAATGATAATATAAATATTAACATTGAAACCAAATGTGTTGTTTTGTGTTTTGGTTTTCTTTAGTTATTAGTCTACATGTGGAAACAAAATCATACCTAACATAACCTAGCCTAACCTAATCACTGGCAGAAACAGTAAATAAAACGTCGTAGTGACGGAATGACGTTATTTGAATTTCTTTGTCTACTCAAGTAACTAGTGAAAAAATATAAAAAACTGAAAAAATATACAATGAAAACTGTCCCTCGTTGTGACCGTTATTGTTGGTATCGTTACAATATCACGTGGTTGTATGCTTGCATTATGTTAACCTAACACCACAGCAACTTAAAATGTTTTCATTTTTGTTTTTCAAATCTTGGAGCAGAAGAACACTGGATCACTTCTTCAATCACTAACTTGCCCTCGTTGCTATATACGTGAGACGTTTTAGAGACCATAACGGTAATTTATGACTTGACACCTCATATTCCTGCTAGCAGAAGTTCCCGAAAACATATCATTGTTCAAGTTATTTTACTAAAAATGTTGTAATTCTACGATTTTTTCCCACCATCCCATTTACATATATCAATTTAGATATAAATTAATATCTGACTGCCTTATTAGTTTCTATAGCTAAAAATTGAACAATTACGCGAGTTTGTCTAAGATGGGAAGGTTCTGTATATTAGCTGCTATATTTTAAAAAAGTCCACTTTAATCAAGCTATCACGTCACCTACGGTCTTTGTGCATAAATCGTGTGAAGTGAAATCCAAATTACAATTTTTTAGAATAATAACTCTTTACAATATTAAATAGTATATCATTGTATAATATTTTAATTAGCAATTTCTATTAAAAATAATATTAAAATACTTATAACAGAATGAGATTTTTTTCTGAAACTACACGATCTGCTTAATATCCCAAGAGTTAAATGAATGGCGCACTTACACAGTAGAGGCTCCTTTAAAGTATGTAGATTTATTTTGAGCACTTCCACCGCCGAGAAGATAATGTTGGGAAACATCTCGGAAGTTTTATTTAGAAGGTTCCGGCAATTACGGAGTAACGGCAGAAGAGTGTCAGAAGTCTTGAGGGACTCGCTCCTCCTATTTCATTATCGCAGTTCTCTCTCCACGGTCGACACGTCCATTGGTCTCACAGTTAACCATCTCCGTCGCTTAACTTTCCTCCTTTTTCCAGACATCGAGGCAAGGGCTTACAAGTTAATTAAACTCCCTTCCTTCGGGGATCTTGATGAGCTTCTCTCTTCTTTTCTTTGAGGAATTTGTCCCTTCCTGTCCATTTCTGTCGCCGCTTTTAATCTGATTAGAAATAATCCGTTTGAATGGAATTTTCTTTCGCATAAATCTAAATTACTTCCGGTGGTAAAAAGATGACCTGTTATAGCCGGCTTCCAGACTTGCAGATTCTTTTCCGTGGGCTAGTAATCTTCTCTTTCCCCTTGTGAAACAAAGCATCGTATTTTCGTTTCGTGCTCGCCCTTAATGAATCCTGAAGGACAACGAATGCTCTAGCTGCACAGCTCCAATGTCGTTGGCTTACAGCTAAATTATGTCAGTAATGAATACTGGCGGACTCCACGGCATAAGGAAGATGGATAAAATAGTATCTAACCCGTCAGCTCTAGTGTGCTTTCCTAGAGAGCTACACACTTGTAAGAGAAATGACCTTACCGTCTTCTTATAAATGCACAACACTAGTAAGTCCCAAACCACCATAAGAATTCTGTGTTCCGTTTTCTCGTTTTAACTTCGAAATAATATATCAAAACAAACTGCCTTAATAATCATTTCGAGCAATGTAACTATTATTCAATTAAACGTTACAAATAGTATGCATGCTTGGCTATTTTTCTCATTAATACTCTATAAGGGATAAATCAACAAAAACCACACATAGCAGATCTGTGAATTCACCATAACCATGTTAATTCTCTATACTAAATGGTTCCAATGTTATGCAATTTATGGCAAAGAATATTATATTTTGTGGACATTTCAAGACATGGCGATGAAGGCAAATTAAAACGCTTCCGAAATATAATTTATTTCTGAAAATACCGCTACGAAGCACAACGGTAGTAAAACCCATTTTAGTTTGACAATACAAGGATATTATTGTGAAGCTGGCTTACGTTGGGTTGTTGTTTGGGACATCAAAATAAGTTAGTAAGGGCACATTGTTCAGACCTCTAGCAAGGCATTATAATTTCAGGTTTAAGTTTAGGGTACAAAACATTCGCCTTCTTCTCCGAATCAAATCCACAGGCATAAATCAGCAGCATCGATAAGCAGCACTAAAAATATCTCAGAGTAATTAACCGAGAAGTGTAACGCCTAATTGGGTATCTTCATTTGCCACCTTTTTGCATGATAAAATACATATTTATGAAATTAATCCGTTAAAGATCTGTGTTTCACACATTATACAAATACTATTCAGTAGTATGACGTGCCACAATGAAAATGTAGACCACAAATGTCTTCAGTATGCTCAGAAAATCACATCGAATTTTCATCTGGGATATAAAAAAAAATCTGGCGTTAGCTGCTGACAACGAACGTGATTTTTCTGTAGAAGGCTGCTGGATAAAATATTAAGTAACGCGTGTGTGGAAAATTTTCAAATTTTATTGCTATGTGAGTGTTTTCTGCATTTAAAAAAATTGTACAATTTAACGCACAGGCATATGGTAGCAGTGTGTCCACCGACATCGATATTTTAAACTAAAACAGGGTATCATTTTACTCTGCGCCCAAGTAAAAATACCTTAGAAAATAGAAGAATAACACGGATACAGAATTACAAATTGTAATTAAAAGGGATTATACCAAATTTAAATTACTATGTAGCAGAAAGTATAACGTAATGGTTCGTGTATTTTACTCCACAAAAAAAATTGTATATAGAAATCGCATTTGAAAGTCACTGGTTTTTAGTGACTCTTTTTTCAGTAATACCAAAAAATACAAATTCAGTGTTCTGTAGTTATAAATACACAATATTTGTACTTCTTAAACTGTTTCATCATGTGGATTCACAGCAATAAAATTTCTGTAATGTAAACATAATTTGTTATAATAAATAGATTATTTTTTAAAAAAATGCCGTACATGAGGTTATTTTCAAAGACTTTGACAGGATTGCGAAGGTATTATGAATATGCTAGGCCTAAATATACATTAACATCTACATTAGTTTTATTAAGATTTGGCTTGTACCAAGAATTCGTATGATTGCTATCCTTGTATAACTTTCCTAGGAAGACAATGGGTACAGAAGTTACCTTCCTACAACTATAACCACTGTGTAGGAGACGGTAAGATCATTTCAGGGAACATCAGGCTGGGTATAGAGTACATCATCGCCGCATAGACAGCACAACGTTTTAAGATTGTTCACGGTAAAGTGAGCTCTTTTGAGGCCCTAGTTACTTTTTTCCTATCAGTCATTATCTATCCTTCCACCACTTTTTAAAATAAATATTGCCATGTAATTAATAAACAGAGTGTATATATTTATTCGGACTCGAAAGTTGACATCTAAAGCTACAATAAAATATATTTATTGACTATTATTCCAAATGAGACAGCTTCTAAAAGTGCTCACTTTGCGCCATGAATAGCCTATACCAGCATTTGCCGATACCTAATGTCTAACACAATGGCACCTCACCCTTTTCCCCTACTTTTTCAAGTCAGTTTACAGGATTTTTCGTAAGGTAGGGTCTACATCAAACGAACCATTTCCGAATTACAACGGTCAACGTCGAAAGGAAAATGTTGTGAGCACTGGGTGATGGCACGGAAGTACGACGAAGTGAATCCACAACAAAATTAAATGCAGACAAGCACACATTTAAAAGCAACACAACAAAATACGCACGTGTGTGTGCCCCTCTTCAGTTAATATTACGTCTGGTACTGAGAGGCAACGGGAGGTAATATTTACAAATGAGGAATATCGGGACATGCATTATGAGTACAGTTCAATGCATGGCGTTGTCACAGGTAGAGTGATGGATTGCCAAACGCGGTTTCTACAACTAACGCATACTGCAATAGTGTGTTTGAAGCCGTCCGCGGGAGGCTGGAAAGTCCATTCTATCACGTCATGTTGGTCATGGTGTGTGTCGCTAAAGGACGTGCTGCAGTATTTTGCAAGAATAACCTTCAACCACACATCCACGTAGCTGCGGATAATACGGCATGTTACACGAACGAGTGCACTTTTTGACAGTTATAAAGGCAGTCCTGCAAACAGATGTTTTTGGCAATGGCAATGGCAGTGTCTCCCCGTGCCGCAGATGAAGTTTACAAAAACAGAGTCAACTGACTGTCATTCTTCCCAGCATGTCAATAAAAAAAATTGCCATGGAAACAATTTTACACAGGACTACGATATATCCGCCAATATCGGGAATTCTTTATAAAATAGAGCGAGGTGCTCCACTAACGTTCTTAGCGGCTTGGAGAGATGGCCAGCACCCAAAGTTGTCTATTCATATATCAAGCGAAGCATGCCATGTAGATTTTGTTCAGTGGAGTGATATCTTTATATTACCATTTATTATTTCTGAGATAACTTGTTATATTTTTATCTGCAGTAATTACGAAGTGAAAAAATCCACAAAATAATTCTTTCTATTTTCAAAATATTCACCTCTGTTGTTAGAATAAACATTAAATAATGTTCCTGTTTTCTTGGAAATCATTTCAGTAGCGTTATAAGTGACTTTTAAAAACATAACTTTAAGTAATGTCATTGGATGTCCACAGTGAGTGAATTACAGAACATTTACAGTTAGTCGTTGAAGTGTAGGAGTGAACTGGGCATAATTATTAAATCACCATGGTCCTAAACAATTACAGAAATCTTATCGAATGTTTTCAGGCCTTTTCAAGCTTCAGATTCTCCTAACTAGAATTTAGCATCACGCAAGGGAAGGTATAAGAAGACTTTCAAATGACCATACTTATTGACATAGCCACGCCACTCTTTGTTTCACTTGTGAATTTTATGCATATTTTTTTACATTCTGATTCCATGTGTCATACCAATTATAATGATACCTGGAAGAAGCCAATTTAATATAATTGATCAATAACCTAATATACAAGGGTTTTTTAAAACAACATGTCAAAATTCAAACCACGGCGCCATCTACGAGATAATGTAAACAAGAAATTCTAGTAGCAAAATGTTTGGAAAAATTCATCTAGTATTTTTTTATTGAAATAGAAGTTAGGAAAACAGCGCCGGGAGATCGCAACTTCACGTACCGAAGTATACAACAAGTTGCATATCACGTAGGCGAACGGAACTGACGCTCCATGCAGAGAGCTCCTTCACATAGGTCGTTGTAAACTCGAGGTACGTGGGCGCCGCTAATGGTTGCTCGTTAGAACACGTGTGTCAAACTGCATAAACAACTAGTGGACCGGCCCGGCTTCGCCCGGGTACAATTGAGTTTTACAATGATACACTTATAAATAAATTGGGAAAAGACAATTAATTTATGTGAAAACAGAATTATAAAATTATACTATGTTGGCCTAGGTTTTTAACTGATTACGGCAACCCAAAAGAAAGGAAATATTTTTTACCCGATAACCAAGAAGTATGGTATTGTTTTTGGGAGTGTATCTGTGCAACTATCGCGTAGTTACCACATTTCCGCTTTCCAGCGTCGATGTATGAAAATCAAAACGTGAGTTTCATCAAGTTGTAGCTTTATAAATAAGTGTACCCAGGTACTACTTTTTGCGCTTGGCTGAGGGATCTTAATTGATCACCAAAGTTAAGCAACATTCCCAGCGGCACTCATTTTGATGGGTGACCGTTTAGTTGCATAACATCTGAGTGCTTCCGGGCTTCGGAGGGCACGTTAAATACTCGGTCCCGGTTGTTATCGATTGATAGCAGTCGTTAAGCCATTTCAGAGGTTCTTGGGCGGCCTGATAAACTCTGACACCAGAGGACAAAAATATTTCGGTCACGTTCCCAGTCGTTGCAGAATTACGTTTTGTTGTTATTCCAACAGGAACCATACAATTTACCGGGATAAAATGTATCCTTTGTCCTATTCCAGGATCTAACGTACCTACATACCAAATTTCATCAAAATCCGTTTAGCCGTTATGGGACTGAGTGG
This sequence comes from Clitarchus hookeri, assembly GCA_002778355.1. Taxonomy (NCBI): domain Eukaryota; kingdom Metazoa; phylum Arthropoda; class Insecta; order Phasmatodea; family Phasmatidae; genus Clitarchus; species Clitarchus hookeri. The sequence continues at coordinate 357,952 of NQII01001977.1, read as the reverse complement.
TAACAAACATTCACACACACAGACTTTCGCATTAATAATATTAGTAGGATGGTGGATCAGTAGTTGAGTAGTATAGGCCGCCAGAAGTTATTGCACATTATTTCCAACAACACACTAACAGTAGTAGTGGTGGTGTAAGGTCTGCACGGTGGCCTATGTACAGGCGGTTGCCGCATGACGCGCCTGTTCCGTTCGCCTTTGTGGTATGCAACTTGTTGTGCATGGATGCACGTGCAGTTGCGAACTCCCAGAGCTGTTTTGCTAACTTCTATTGAAATTTTAAAAAAACCAGATAAATTTTCCGATAATTTTGCCACAAGAATTTCTTGTTTATATCAGTACATATATGCAGTGGTTTGAATTTCGATATGTAATTTAATAATACATTGCATGTTCAAATAATATCATCTAAATGTTATAACTTTCTTCAAACTACAGCATTTATTCATTCTTGGTTTTAAACATTAGTTTTGCATCGTGCAAAATATAACAACATGAATTTTGCGGTGGTAGAAAGCTTGCCGATCACACCAAGTCACAGGGAGCGCTACTATCACATGTCACATTTCTCTACCGTGCTTCGAGATAGCAGTTGGCGGTATTGATGTGGTAAGATGTTTGGGACTGCAATAAGATAAAGATGTCCAAAAAGTACTCTCGTTCATGTTATAGACTGTATCAGAGTATTATGGCTCTGGCTGAAGATCAGCGCCCAAGTGGCGTGTTGAGCTCTAATTCAAGAATAACAAACGTCTTAGTTAAATACTTTAAGCTGTATGATTTTAAAATAGCATTTTTAACTAAAACAATGTGTTTAATGCTGAGGGGATTTAATCCTGCCATCTTGGATTTCTGACATTTTTTCCGTGGCTTGCATGTCAGATTGTTTGTATTGTAGTTTTCGACAAAGCAAAATGCATAGCATTTTTCACTTTGTAAAGCAGTTATTGCTTGTTAGCTGTTGTTAGTATCATTTATATAATCGCCCGTAAGAAATAATCACGTTTTTCATCCTGACTGCCAGAAGTTAAAAATCAATGCAGCAAGGAAGCTGTAAAAATTTGGTTACGTTCGAAAAACCGTTATTTGGTTTACCGTGAAAAAAATTTCGTTCCAACTTTTGCAGTGGAACTGATGCCGGAGACTGTTCCCTCTTGACTGTTAATTTCTTCACTTTCTTATAAAACAACACCGGACGTTGAACCATTCTGAGGGCACCCCTCCTATCCGGAATCGCCGCCGGGAGCATAAATGCCTCTCTGCATTTGTGTATTCCTAATCTGTGTCTTAAGACAAGGATACGCTGATTAGTGTGCATTACCCTCTGACGTCGTGACGCTGTCCCGAACTCCCATGTCCCAAATCAAGCAACGTCGAAAGTCAACGCATTCAGGAACTGAACATTTGTTCTAAGTTGAGTATAAGGTGATGGGGAAAAGAAGACTGTTGATACTTTCACGCTCATTCGTGGAATATTTATGTCATGAATGTAAACAACGGACGTGCAAGGTTGGTTTTGTCGAGACTAATGTGACGGAATGGTGATTAGTGTTGTCTGCGTCAGGTCTGAACTAATTAATATTAAGGATAAAAATTTTAAAAACTTAATGTTTGAATAAAATTCCTGGATGCCAGTTGGTGAGCTTATTGAAAACAAAACAGTTACATCACAAAGATAAATATTTAAACATTCAAATCATCTATCTCGCAAACGTCAAATAATCAACCATTCATCAATACCGCAATCACCACGCAACAATGAATAAAGCGCCGAATTTACTGCGGCCTGGTGTCAGATTTTGAAAGCTCACTTTCGGATAATGCATTTGTGGACCATATTCGTACTGCGCCAATGTGACGTCACTTGACATGGAGTTTGGCACACGTTCACGTCCAGAGGTGCGGCCTATTGTAGACGGGCCTTAAAGCTCTTACAAGAAATAATGTCCACCGGACCGAACTCGTTAATTTTCTTGGTTTCTCTGTAATTTATATCACTTGGTTCGCCGGCAATCGCCACTTCTTGCACGCTCGGTTTCCATGAGATGGGACACCATATCAACAATTTACACTAATGTACACATTCCTTGACCGGGGTTCACACTTTCCTGTATAATCGGCACTTCACTTCAACGTCTCAACAGATTGTTCAAATTCATGCATATAATATATTTCAATATAAATTGAATTTTCATTTTCGGTTCCGTATAATATACTGTACCTAACCACCTCCCTGCCTGTCAACTTTATCTTGCGTATCATACTGTACAGTCGCCCTAGCGATATTACTATAATGGTGGAGGATTAACTCACTCGAACTGCACAAAGTACTGCAACATCCTTTTAAATTATTTGTGGTACTTTTAAACGATTTGCTTTGATTTTACTGTCATACGCGTACATTTTTAAAATAAGCTTTGCTTCTAGTGACCTGAAGCCGGAGTTGTGGAAGGGGTACAGTTAGCTGGAATGAACGCTGCCCGAATATGAGAGTTGACCAGAAATCACGGAGGAAATCCTGTAAAAGCCCATCGATCTCTGCCCTCCCCCCTTCACAGCACACAAGCGGGAAATGGGAGACAATTTGCCAGAAGGTTACAGATGCAACCAGACAGACCCTCGTGGCGTCACAGAAAAACCACCGCTACTGTTTCTGCTTTCAGCTCTAGCAATGATAATGTTGGTAAATTTTTAACCATAATACTGTAGTCAATTTACCACGCATTTTACAACCAGTCAAAGTGCCATAATTTAGAGTAAAAAAATAACGGAACGGCATTTACGATACTCTATGAAGTCTACTTGCGGATAGTGGCAAACGAACCTAAGATTTTATTACATTTAAAAGACTTATTTTATTTTATTTATGCGTCTTTGATTGTAACATACTCTGGCCCTGTTTTGGGCCCAATAACTTGAGTTTATTCGTCTGTATGAGAGCTTTATAAGCAAGAGACGGCAAAGGACGACACTGTAAAATGCATCAAAACCTCAGTCATCTCTACGTGTAATACACGAGGCATCTAAGACATACAGCCATATAGCCTGCAACCAGTGGACTCAAAAAGGCGACATTATTTAATCGGTAGAAAGTAGCGATCTTCACTGCAGTATCCCGTATAAAAATTATTGCTTATAAATTCAATTAGTTTGTTGTACACAAGGAAGTACTTTGAAAAATGTGTTATTTCTTATGTTCCAGAGTCTCCAAACAACTTGGTACATAAGATTTCTTTAAAGTTTGACTCCTAGGTTTTCTGGCAGCACGTGTTCTGTCGTACGAAAACATTGTTAGTACGTTATATAGTGAAGAAATCAGGAAGTTTCCAAAGAGTTACCTTCGAAACACGACTTTCTGGGATTGGATACCGCGTGAGAAACGGTTGTGTGTATATGTTTAGATTCATTTCAAAATTCAAAACGTCTCCGGCTAGCCTTCGGGCATCGGGCATGAACTTAAAATAATTTGCAATAAAAATTAGATTAATTCGAAAAATATATATATATATATTTCTCCGATACTCTGTAATTCAGGCGCCAAATAGCCACTGAATACCAATATTACATGAAAAGTAACGAAGCTATAATAAAACTGCTCAGCATGTTTAGCGCTAGTTCCCTGGCCCTACAAAAGGTAGTTCTGTAGCCGCTTTGCTTTGTCCGTGGTGCCATCTTGCGGCGAATCAAGTAACTTGCGTTAGCCATCCCTTCTTCTCTCCCCCTCTCCAACACCTAGCACTGGCACGCATTCGTCACCCTAAAGGGGTTTACACAAAAAAGCCTTTAGGCATTAATCATTAAGTGGTGATCGGTATGCAGTAAGTTACCCAAAATTCAACTGACACAATAGCGATGTTACTGCTCATGTTCCACCAATATCGACGCATCTTAGTGTGTGTTGTATTCAATCAAAATGGAAAGAGTTGTTTATTTATAGTTTTTTTTTTGTTGATTTTCGAAGGAGGTCAGCATTAATTAATAGTATAGTGCATAATTTAAAATAATTTTTTTTAAATATATTATTTTAAATATACACCTTATGGTAATTACTTCCAAAATATTTTCAATCCAGTAATAAGTAGCAACTCCATTGTGCTGGGTTAGGTTTGAGCAAATGTGCTGAAAAAAAATTATATCTACTGCTTTCTTCTTACTGTTCAATGGGTTGTTTTATTGTCTAAATCCCTTAAAACGGTGTTGGAGATAAATTAACTCCAAATACGTCAGTTGTATAAAGGTTTTTGGAAGTCAGCATAAAAATCTAATCATAGGTAAAATNCAGAAAAAAAATTATATCTACTGCTTTCTTCTTACTGTTCAATGGGTTGTTTTATTGTCTAAATCCCTTAAGACGGTGTTGGAGATAAATTAACTCCAAATACGTCAGTTGTATAAAGGTTTTTGGAAGTCAGCATAAAAATCTAATNGACGGTGTTGGAGATAAATTAACTCCAAATACGTCAGTTGTATAAAGGTTTTTGGAAGTCAGCATAAAAATCTAATCATAGGTAAAATGTTTCTCCAACTTTATGAGAAACTCTTTTGCTGTATTGTTGCATTTATTTGGTTATCTATATTAGGTTGACGTCCATAAAATTAAAAAAAACGGTTAACCTTTAAACCGTTATTTAATAAACCATGTCCCCTAAAGCAAGAAGCTTGCTTCAAGTTACTCGACTCAACACCCGATGATGCCACAGGAAAACTGAAGCGATTACAAAACTTAGGTGTCGGACCAGGGATCCAGAAACGCGAAGAAACTCTCTTGCGGCTATTTTCCCTTCTTTTATAGTTTTCTGTAGTAGTCAGTGGTACAGGCAAACCCATAAGTTTATCTAGACTATGTTAGACTACGTCCTATGTGCAGAGCTTACTGAGATTTCAGCAAGAAATACCTCACGCACCTTCGTATGTTCGTGTACAGTATACGTTTCGACTTCCACGCTAACTATACGTTCGAGTATTAGCCTTATTGCAATTTGTGCTTAGGTGATTTCTAACTAATTTTACGTACAAATGGATTATTAAGACATTTAAAAATTCTCTGTGCATTTATGACGCAATTTTCCCAAAATTTCAAATGAGGACAAGAGGGATTCATGAATACCGGTAACGAAAACAATAACAGAAGGAATGTGGAAATAGACTGAGGAAGAAAATAAAACAAAGGCTGGTAAGTCCGAAATTTATTAACTACAATAATTAAATTGACTACATTCATTACAACCGCGATTGTATTGCGCCATCCTACGTTGATTACATTAATTACCCAGATTAAAGAAAAAGAGAGGGTATAGAGTATTTATTTAAAACCGTTAACACGCCGATGAAGTAATAGGACAGGTCCTTAGGCGTATCAGAAATATTGAGAAAAGTAGTATTTAATAGCTCTTCCACTGTTATTCCCCTACTTGTCACCTGCAGGAATGATTTTAGTAGTCACATACAAAAATTACCTTCAACATGAAACCATAATACTCCCACATATAGTTGTGTATAAACCAAAGTTCGTATTACTCTTCTAGTAGTGTATGAAAAAAAAAATTAAATTACAATTCCAAATGCGCATGAAACTTATTGCTTAACCTTCGATAACCTATAGTTGAATATTTTCCTCAAAATGTATGAGTTAACCTTACGAGTTGTCATTAATATTCTACAACCAAGCGTAGACCAACCAAAAACAAAAACACTTCGTTCCCGAGTACTCATTAATAAATAATGTTCCCTATAACAGAAACTGGTTTCTTAGAACAAGTTCGTGCAATTCTACAGACCTATTCTGTGTCATCTTCTCTCAATCTCCTAATAATTTCCATAAGCCATTTTCTCTCATTTATAACTAATCCAAGAAAATAACCCGTCAATTATGTTTAAACGATGCTCCTCCTGTAGCAGTACAATTCTCAATTGAGACGATGATTCTATTATAATTTTGTTCCTGTTATTAATTACCTGTGTTGAAATCCTAACTACTGAGCCGCTTAAATTTACTCGCATTCCGTTAATGTACCTTCTTGTTTGGAAACTACAAGCTTTTATATTTTTCTAGCAGTGCGAGTATTTGTCTGCACTGGTACATTCCAGCATCGCTGTTTTTTTTAAGTAACATCTCTCATCACTGATACAAAGCATTTCAAAAGTGTTTACAGTCATGCCAACACACGACAAACTTGTGAGAATGTTCTATCTGTTTGTCATATAGGATCCCACACTTCCATTTGACTGAACTTCCATTAACCATTTTAGTCCGTGTTTCATAGATCGTGTACCTGTTGACATAAATGTGACATATTGCCGGTTTCTACGGATGTTTTGAAACGAACCTTCGAAAAATCATCCTAGGAATAACATGTCAACTTGTTTTTTTTTTTAATAACTTGTATACTACAAATACATAACACTGTGATTAACTTTAAGGTATTGTATTCTTGAATAAATGAAACTTTAATTTAATATCTTCTATAACATGTAATATTAATTTCGTATTAAATACTAATTTAAAACAGTGAGTTCATTGATGTGTTGGTAACGGCTAGTAAGAAATAGTTCACAGTTGTTTTAACATAGTTTCTTGGTATGCAATTTTTAAAATAAGCGTTGCCTATTGATATATTTAAATTTTTAGGTAGCACTAGAGGAAACATATTTAATTGTTACAGTTAAAAATATGAGCGAAAATTACGGTGCGTAGGCCCTTAGTGACATTTTGTGTTCTGTTTTTGTCCGAGGAAGAAATGAATAGGCAGAGCGGATCTTGTCGCTCTCTATTTATCTCTCTCTCTCTCTCTCTCTCTCTCTCTCTCTCTCTCTCTCTCTCTCTCTATCTCGGTAAGTTTCGGATCGCTAGTAGTAGAAGGAAAACTATACATGTTTTCAATTTTAGTATATTTTATACTTATTACAGCAAAATTAATGTCTTTTGAATTTGTAGTTTACAACTGAAACGAGATTTTATTGTTTGAATACTTACTATAATATGTTTAGATGCGATGGCGGGACAGCTACAAATCTGAAGTTGGCGGAAGTGGCGACTGGCGACAAGTCATAGCGAGTTGCTGAACGAAGCGTTAATTTCTCTTCTTATGAAAAATACTTAAAATTGCTACATTAAGTTTGTACACGTTGGGTTTTTTAAACCTACCTAGGCAAGTTACGATGTGATAAATCTGTTTTTCCGCGGCAGGGATATACTGCAACGTGCGTTGTGACCGCTATGTGTGAAAGAATATTGTTGCCTTTACGTTATCCTGAAGTAGTGTGTGTGCGAGTGCAAATTTTGGACGTGCAAAATTTGTACGTTTTAACCGTAAACTGTTTGTGATAAATAAACAGACGTGATTTTCAAAAAATTAATTTCGTTATAAAATGTTGTAACTTTGCCGTAGGTTTTCGAAACACGATTGTGTAACGTGCTTACGTTTCTGTGATCCTATATTAATATCTGTATTTTCCGAGAATCTCTATGTTTTCGGCTTTCACAAGAGCTTATCTCTCTCTCAAACACACTCTATGTGTTCTTATGTGGTTTCTCTACAAGCTGTAATACAATTAATGTCCCTTTTACTTCAAGGCCAACAATTAGAATTAACAACTAACTTAAATTTAACGAAATTGACGAAAAAGGAAGTCGGCGTACTTCTTGAGCAACTGAAGCATGGTTAAGAGGAAACATAGTGAACTTGGTCTGTTATTTGACTCAGTGTGAGTAAAAATATTTAAAAGTGTTCATAATTTGGTATAACTCCATTTAACTTAACCTAACCGAACCGAACCTAACCGAACTCAGTCTAGTCTAATCCAACATACACTATCCCGAAATACGATAAAACACTTGAAAAGAGGCATAGAAGATATTTAAATATAATCTGAAATCCTCAGCATGGCATCTGAACCCACGTCCGAGTGTAGTAGTATATTGCGCTGTTGCAGCCTGCGTTGTAATGAAACCCATGTAGCCGGGCCAATACTTTATTCCACGTTGAGTTGTGTGGTTTCCAGTGTGGGCAGAACATTCGCTGGAATTCATGCAGCCTTAGTGGCCGTAGCCTATGAGCGAGATGATGAACGCTGCAACTATCAGTGCAAACCAATAAAATGCAGTCGGGGTGAAAAACGAGGCCACATCTTCCTGGAACTGCATATGAGCACGTTCGCATCCTCCATCACCCGCACGGGTAGAGTGTGAGTCCGAAAGTTTGCGCTGTCAGATATTCGACGGCGAAGTCGTTAATTCGCATGACAACATAGCGAATACAAACACGAAACGAAAAAAAAAACAATATAATTTATATCTGTAAGTTATTTCAGCAAAAACTTAAATTTTATGATTTACATACAACAAACGTTTATAAAATCAAGTTGTANCTTAAATTTTATGATTTACATACAACAAACGTTTATAAAATCAAGTTGTAAAGAAAATACGATTTTTTATCTGATATTTTAAATGTATTGGTAAATAAATGTAAGGACCACGCCATTACGAACTTAACTTATCAACGTAACGTAGCTCTTCTTCCTTGTGACAGCCACTGGACTTTCGAGGAAAATTAATTAAGNCGAACTTAACTTATCAACGTAACGTAGCTCTTCTTCCTTGTGACAGCCACTGGACTTTCGAGGAAAATTAATTAAGGATGTGACCACAACCAGAACCGTAAATATGATATGAAGGCGAGTAACAGTAGTTTATAACAGATAACGTAATGTAACAAGCTATAAACAGATTATCATGCTACGCTGACTGAAAAATAATTTATTCTACAGCCCGTCGCTATGTTACCCCGGTATATTCGTTGCACCACCAGGCAGCACTATGGAAATTATATGGTAATATACAGTATGGTATGGCAATTTTCCAACTAAAATGTTCAGTGTCACAAATTAACTCACTCTTTTTTATTTTATGAGCTGAAAAATTCTAGCTCTTTTTTTTTTGTGCTAAAGGATGCTCGCTAAGTTTCTGAAGCCTCACTGAATTGAAACTTTGGACCGAACATCCGAGAATCTTTGTAGTGTATAGCGCATTTGCGCGAACTGGACAGTGTGAGACTAGATAAGTTCAAACCCGCTAATTCGCGTAGGAGCAGAATTTGCATCTTGCTGGCACGACGCTGCTACGACACGCGCGCGCGCACAAGCACACACAATCAAAATTCCTGTTAGGATTCATGAAACCAATTCCCATATGTAAATACAATTTCAAGTCCTTAATTACTGCGATGTATCGTTTCGACGGTCTTTCCTTCCTAGTTTCACTTCGTTAGTTCTATTGCAAGGTGCCAGGGGGGNTACTGCGATGTATCGTTTCGACGGTCTTTCCTTCCTAGTTTCACTTCGTTAGTTCTATTGCAAGGTGCCAGGGGGGGCGTATCCGTATTTGTGAGTGATGGAGGTCTTAATAAAAATAAAAGAACTAAACTTGATTTTAATTTATTNGGGGGGGCGTATCCGTATTTGTGAGTGATGGAGGTCTTAATAAAAATAAAAGAACTAAACTTGATTTTAATTTATTCGCACAGCTATTATTAACAACATTAAACTACATATCTACACTATTATTCTTATTATTCCCCATGAGTGCAATATTTAATGCCTATCTCAGTTCTAATTAAAGTCCTTCTCGATGCTTCTATATTTGTTAGTCACTTAATTCACACTCATTATTCACATATAGTCAAATTGCATATTGCCATCGTTCCAAATGTCTTACGCGCACGCATCCAGTTCAATAGTTCCGCCCGTCAGTCTCACTCTCCACTGTGCCGATGTCAGCAGTCCACAGACTTCGCTCCCGCTACTCACTCTCGCCGCCACTCGGCCCTCTGCTGGCTCGTCGTCTTCGCTCACCTGTCGCTTAAGGTCGCACGTACGTCCAAACTCTCAACTCTCAAAACTATCGCCTCGGAGGCCCGTCGCTGGCTCGACGGGGAAGGTTTCTCGCACCCCGAGTCACGCTGAGAAAGGCTAGGGCATTGAACCAGAGCATTCTTTCCCAGATAACCGCAGAAATGCAATCCACTGAAGGTCGGGTTTATCGAAGCGGGAAGCGGCTGCTTGCCTTTGTGCGTCGGGTTACTGGCGTAGCCCTCGAGCACTCCTTCACTCACACGACCGGGAAGGGCAAGGGGAGTGATGCAGACAAGCAAGCATGTAACAGTTCCTTAAGGGCCCCGCATACTTGGCGCTTGAAGTACGTTTCAGAATGTTTGAAACACTCGTTTTCCCACAAAACTATTAAACGTATGTCGTATGCGCTCGAGCAGACTCATTATAAAAGGCGTGTTGAGCTCTTTCAAGGCTCCGCGCACATTGGAAAAACAGTTTCAGAGCACTCCCACGCATCTGCTTCTTCAAAGCTCTGTACCTTACAATATACGCTTCAGATACATACAAAAATACTCAAGGACCCTGCATTGTACCTTGCTGCAGATTTTCCAACAATAAAATGTTAGGGTCGCCGCTTAAATTACCATAGGTACACGCAGCACGACGAGAAGACCGCACGCCAGTTCAGAGCCTTGCGCTTAGCGGCTATGTTGCACTTGATGTGCGTAGCATTGTAGCTCTTACCGCTCCCGCGCTTCTCGACCTCGAACGCGGAAAATAACTTAAGGTAGGCGGAAACCCTAAGTTTTCTTGCTGGAAATATTAGCTATCCCTGTAAGGGATTATTAGTATACTTTCCAGCTTGAATTTAGTTTTGTTTCACCGAAGCATACTATTTAGAACTAATATTTTAAAACGTGGGTAGTCGGGGCATATGGCATTCTGTTATAAATTTATTTATCAGATTCATTCCTACTTGAAAAGGACTAGAGGAGCGAAGGTAATTATAAAAATGTGTTAGATATAGCACAACAGTATGAGATGGGTTTTTGGTGACCATTTAAGATTATGCAATAACTATTTTAATACAAACATTACGTGAGTGAAGCTTTAAAATAAATAATAGTATCTTAACTAATGATACTACGGGATATTCCACGCCACTTCCTAATAAAACCTAATAGGCGAACCCTCGCCTCGCCCGTGTTGCCGTAGGTTGATTCAGGCAGCAGTTAGCGACAGCTGGACGTACCCACCTCTAGACGTCTTCTTGACCCGGTGCTCAGATGACACAAGACGTCGTTCCTAGTGTTACGCTGTCTCATATCGGGTGTGTTGTGTAAGGTTACGGCCCCGTTTACTGGCCTAGGGAGAGGGTATCTGCTTTGCCTTTCGCAAGGCATTTCGGCAATCACGGCTCGTGTTCTGGATTAATGTTTAAAGGTGTGATCAGGCAGGCCGTCCAGCTAAGGCCTGATCACAGTTCATAACAGTGCATTAAAGTCCACAAAGTGTTTCTTATGTTTTTTTTTTAGAGTTACATCTGTAACCACAAAAAAAATTGTCTCATTATTTATTCTTTTTTAGTCTCACATGAGATAATACAGAATTAAATTAGTTAATTCTGGTTTCTGGAATTCTCTAAAGTAGTTATGTATGTAATAATAAGGTTTAAATTTTTATATTAAATCTGAACAGTAAGTTATATAGATATATAGCAAGGATATGGCCACCCTTATGATGGATTACTTACATGCATCTCAGTAAGTTAATTTCTAGTTCCAAAGAAATAATCCGTTTGTTGTGATGATTACAATGGATACCCAACATACATATAACCGCCAAGTAACACAACAAACACGAAAGGTCTGTTCACGGTAAACTGAGCACTTTTGAAAGCACTACTTATATGTACGTTGAGTATTCTTCCATCGTATGTAATATTAACATTGCCATGGGTCTGATCACTTTACTCATGCGCCGGCAAAGTGAAACTGTGGAACTATTAGAAAAGTAAATATTTTACATGTGTGCTAATTCTTAAACTCACGAGCATTAACAAATACAGAAAACAAAATAAATAGTTTCAATAGTTGCATAAGTTTACCTAACACTTCTAATTTAAGGTTAAGACATGGAGGTACTTTATTTCCGTCGTTACCAACTTTCCTGGGCGTTTACCAGTTATTGTGCTCGTTAAAATATATGCAGGTTTAAGTAGTGACATTTTTAAAAGGTTGGTTTCAAAAGTGCTCAAATAGCCGCGAAGAGCCTATGCGTTTACTCGGGATAATATTGTGAATCCTGCATAGCAGTGGGTGCTCTCGGGAGGCAGTTTCTCCCATGCTGGTACTTGACCTTGCTCACGCTGTTGCCACTCTGTTTCATCGACCAGCAACGTAACGCCGGTGTAACTCGACTGAGAGAAGGCGGCAGCTAAGGAAGCAGCCGCAAGACAGGTTTCTCAGCGCGACAAGAACGGGGTGGCAATTAATTCCGGAGCGCTTTGTTTCTCCAGCTCACGTGTTTCTCCTCCTTTGATGTCGCATTCTGCGACGAGCAGTTCCAGCGACGCTGTAGTGACGTTTCAGAGCGCGAATAAAACTCCAGCGGGGGAGAAATTTGCAAAGCGCTGTAAATTCAATAAGAAAGCTGATTAAATGTCTAGAATTGAAATCGGAAGAGCATCCCCTGCCCCTCAAACTAGCCCTCTCTCTCTCTTTCACTTTGCATGCAAAGCAGGGACCTAATTTAGAGTTTTACTCTCCTCGCAAAATGCTTTCCGTTACGGCACCACCTCGTCGCTCGTTTCTCTTACAGAACTTGTGAAACATGTTTCAAATGCAGAAAGATGCTGAAACAAGTCTGGTAGGTACGTAGGTAAAGGTTAGACGGTTTTCGGATGATTACCATAACGTATAACCGTAGTATTTTATTAAACATTTTAAGGACGTTAATATTTATCAAAGTAAGAGTTTCATCACGTGTATTAAATAATATTTACTCTAAAGTAAAAACTTTAATTAACCCTGTTGTGATCGCTAACTTCAAACTTTACGGTAGTAAAACATAGCTCCTGAATATAAGCATTCAAAATCATTTAGTTGAATTTATTGCCAAAAACAATGCATTAAAGTCTCGATGTGGCTATATTCTCTTTACGACGAGGCCCTGACGGAAATAATACAAGACTGTGGTTAAAACGCTTGTGAGTTAGCCGTTCGTTCAGTTGTTTTGGTCATTGCGAAAATATTATCTTTGTAGATGGAAAGTAAATAATGTTACCATGCGTTTTGCTAGTAACGGTTGTTAAACGAATGAATGGATTATTTTTTTAGACGCTACTGTGGTACGTTGTTACAGCGAGAGTAACCTTAATGGCTTTAATATTCCTATGTTCCACGTCCCTCCCGCAAAAGTGTAAAATATGTGAAATGTGAGCGCTCTGAGAATGTTGTGGGAGAATCCACAGCTAGCGCCAGCCTCTGTGGTAAGAAATGAGGCCGACTGGAGATGTCAGTACTGAAATGAGTTTTCTGAGCTAAACCTCCGGATGGAGAGTGCGTGCGTAGATGACGTGCGTAGATGGCGTTGCAGTTACGCACTGTTCCACTATAACTGCTCTGATATTTGTTTATCACCTACTACTAGGAAAGAACTCTGAATCATATTTCAATCTACCTGTGTGTATCAAGCAATTAGTATTATTTAGTTTTTGTGGTTTAAAACAGAAATATGTCATACCCATTTGTAAAATGGGATTGGAATACGGTACTTCTCGATTGGCGAATAGGATATTTATAAATGTGCGAGTAAGTAGCGTATTTCTCACCGATGTTTTATTCTTAGATTGGTATGGAATTAAGTTAGTGTGTTTACGGGCAAATGCATTCATAATAACGCAACGAAATAAATTAATTAACGCATTTAAAGTAGATGTCCCGTAAGGTTTAATCATTGGCGCGTTGTCTGTAGAGTTACAAAAGTTAAATAACGCAGCAGTTCATGACGAGAGGAGAGAGAGGCTGCAAGGAAAACTGTAAGACATCCCGTGTCGTTGTTGAAGTTAGTAGGGGAGGAGAAGGTCGAGGGTGAGAATTGCAGAGGAAAACAGAGGCTAAGATATGCTAATCTGTTTGTATCAAGCGCAGCTTGCTCAACTTGTACAGAGATGAGACGTTATCACAGAAGAGGATAATATGGAGAACAGCATCAATTTTGTCTACACACTGATGACTTAATCAACAGCTATGCAACATTTTAATATGGCGAAAATTAATTCCCACCACAAGAGAAGTGGGACATATGCATCGTAAGAATAAGTAGTCGTCATTCATTGAACGCATAGGAGAAAAAAGGCAGTGCCTGCGTGAGAATATTGTGTGCCGCTTGCTTGCCACGTTTTAAAAGTGAAATCACTATATTACTGCTGAATTATAGGTGAAATACTGCACTATACCAGAAAACATAAGAAATTTTTTATTTCTACTTCTCATGCTAGCAGGAAGTCAAACTAACAATGCGGCTGTCATCTTGGTGTTTCAACCTGCTTGGCTCAAAACAGTTAAATATAAGTCATATTAACAGCACTGTCCTCACATTTGTTGTTACTGCATACTGAAGAAATAAAAGCTATTCGAAGACTTCCTTACCTGGCTCGGACATGGGATTACTAAATCTAGCTTGCGTAACCACACAATTAAAAAGTTTTCCTTTCTTCAAACTGCATATTAGCTACGATCATAAAACGTTTTTCTGAAGAAAAAAAATTATTTCATATTTAATATTGTATTTAAATATAAATCTATAATTTCAAATAGAGAAATTCATAAATAAGTCATTTCAAATCTCGCCAAGGGATGTTTAGTTTGAAATGTAGGGAATACAAAACAATAAATTAAGATAAATAGTTAATTTAAACAATGTTGTAATTACATGCGATAATTTTAATATATCGTATTAAATATATTGCTGTGTGAATTTTTAATGGAACTAACTTAATTGTTTGGTAAATATGAGAGTGTAATTAATTGACTCCTTCAAAAGTTGGTTGCCGTGACAGTATTTCTGCTGTGTATGAGGATAAAGCAATCAATTTCTTGACCAGGACAAAATGTAAATGTAGTTTTCAAATCTAACATTGTGCATAATTAAGGTCATTTATTTGAATTTAAACGCAAAAAATGCTCATCGTATTATAAATCTGTCTATTAACACAGCTTTCGAAAACTTTGGCGCATTTTTGCTTTCATCCAGTTTCATATTTACGTATAAAAGGTATCAATACACTATATTTATCGTGTATCGAAAGCGATTTACTAGAAAAGTAACTTTTTCGCCAAAAATTAGAATTAAACAGCTGATTACTAGTGATGTACGGCGAAATGTGGTCAAAATAATTAGAATAGAGACCCAGTAGGGCCTAGTAAACAAAAACTCTGGGATGTTCTGCCCTGGGTTTGGTTCAGGGATTTCAATACAATAAGCTATTTACTATTGCATGATTGCAAATATTTCGCAGCCGATATGACATTTTTGTGTTAGAAACTTAATGTTCGTATATGATGTGAAAATTAGTATGCAATATCAGCATACAGAACCTTATATTATCAAATAATTTTGGGAAAAGTTTTATTATTTAAATTAAAATTCAGTTATTTTATACTTTGTATGTTGTTTGTCTCAAAGCAACTTAAATTGCGCTGAGGATACGTTCAATTTACTCTTTGTAGCTGAAAATTTCATCTCTTAATTACAAGTCAATTAACCATAATGCCTCGGAGGTTAACTGAGAAGCATTACGTACTGTGAAGTTTATTACTTTGTTAATTTTGGCCAAGCATGGGGAATGTCTACATAAAAATTGCAGTGGTTTTTTTTTACAATATAAATATAGTTCACAGTAGGTAGTACTCCACTTTTGCAGTGAACGAACGCCGACATCCTCAAAAATTAAACTTCCGCAGTACTGCGCGCCACCCCAAAATATTTTGTAGAATCGGCGTGCAATTAAGGAAAAGTAATTAACCCCAATCAGTGCGCACAGCAAGTTCCCTCCTCGACGAAAGTTCACAGTTCTTACACGTTGGCTGGCAATCGGTAATCTAACCGTGCGCGGTTGTTGAAACTTCCACGATATCAGAAAACCTTATTGCATTAGTGGACAGAAGTTTGGGAACTTGCGGCCTCATCACAAACTCCGAGCCTTTCCCCTTTTCCCCCTCTCAACACCAGCCCACTCCATCTGAAGCCTTCTTCAGGGTGTAAACTCACTTACAAAAATAAAACTTTTTTTTTCTTCCTTTGCTTCCTGCTATCTAGCTCTGGCTGAAGACAGCGTATCGACCACGTATATTAAATACTCCATGAAATTCTGAGCAATTTTATATAATTTGGGCTACTCACTTGCATTTTGCAAACTTGCCTCTCCGATGCGTTGCCTTCCGGCACTGTTTTTTATGTTACAAAGTGAATGCTGCTTGACAAAAGTGAATACTAATTGACTAACGAGTGAACCAACATTGCATCCGAACTTCTACTTTCGTTGTTAAGGTAACAAATCGCAAAGTTTTGCGAAATTAATATAATTTTTACTACGAGTGCCTTTACGGCGACTGGTCGTCAGAATAAACTTTGCCCATTTACATACTACCGCGTTTGATAACATTTTAATAAGTAGTAGACTTTTCGCTCATTGAACCAGAAAATTTTCCTATTTGATTTTGCTCATAGTTCCTTTAATAGTTCTCAAGAGAACACCATACGATTATGGACATGCAAAGTGAGAAATAACGCTAATCAGAAACAACGTATTTCATTTGATAAACTAAAGCAGCTTCCGAAGTTATTACCACCCGAAATATGAATAGTAATTTACTAAATACTGAAACCACCATGCGCGTTGCCTAATTGTTATGTGTTTTGACCATTTCGTTGTTAGAACCTGGGTTTCAGATGAAATAGTATATGTGGGTGATTTAAAACGGTGATCTTCGCTCCGTATCTATTATAACAGATTCTACTTCCAAACCAGCAGTTTAGACAAAGTGACAGTGACAGTAAAAGTATAGGAGAGTGAATAAAGACTCTCCTGGGAATAAAATACTGCATTAATATAGTAGCAATACTGAAAAGATGAGTTCACCAGTAGAAAAAACGGGCAATGAAGGTTGTAATATTCGTCCCACTAACGAACAATAATGAGGAATGCGTTCACACTGACTCTTGCATATCCTTAGTACATCACAACAGAATGACTACGTAAAAATATTAATGGCTTGCTTTAAAACAAGCATATTTTAAAAGAACTTCCTTTTTTGCAAATATACTTGACGATAGTTACAGTATATATAATTGAATAATTTTCATTTTATTATAACTAAGACACAAAAAAATAATACATTTATAAGACTGCATTCCAATTATGTATGCATACAAACTTTTCACATACAAACTTTTCCCTTCTACACAATTGAACAGTCCAGAAAATTGGAAGTTAAGATTAGTTACGTGCAAAATGTCGGAAACTACTACGCTTATTCGAGAAATATTCGCGTGAGCTAGTTACACCAAGACAACGTTTTTTATTCATGACTAATACGTCATAACTATCCACAGTCACGCATGGATAACATACGTTTGTAAGTTAAGGCTCCCGCCTACCTGAAGCTTTTCTCCACGTTGGAGGCCGAGAAGCGCGGGAGCGATAAGGGCGACACTGCCACGCGCATCACGTGCGCCATCGCCGCTAAGCGCAAGGCTCTGAACTGGCGCGCAGTGTTCTCGACGCACTGCGTGTACCTATGAAACTTTCAGCGGTGACCCTAATATTTTATTGGTGGAAAGTCTGTAGGAAGCTTTAGTGCAGGACCCTTGAGTATTTTTGTATGTATTTTATAAGTATATATTGAGTTCCGGCAATTAAAAAAAACAACTGTTTTAGCCGTTTTAGAGTACCCTGGAATGGCGTTTCTAACGTGCGTAACATTTTGAAAGTACTCGACAGCCCTCGTCTGGAGTGTGTGTTCCTTCTGTCGATAAGCACATTTGACGCACGTTTAATAGTTTCGTGGGAAAACGTGAGTTTGAAACACTGTGCAACGCAGTTCAAGCTCCAGGTAGGCGGGAGCCTTACAAGCATGACAGACGCTAATTTCCTAATGACGGGCGATATTATCACTCGCCAAATGTTCACTGATGACCAAAGATAAATTTTCATGAAGAGCTCACAGGGCCATAGCCCAGTGCGGCAAAGTTTTAGGGGTGGCAAAATCAGAGAAGTGCCATAGTTATAAAAAGAATGACTTTCCTTAAAAAAAAATTATATGGTTAACGTTATTCACCTCGGAGTTATTCTGCAAACAAAACACTTTTTTGTAATATGTACTCCTCCTTTGGGGTGGATGTGAAAAATTCGTTTTGGTAATAAACTACTATAAAGTTGAACCATTTTCTGATATAATGATTAAACAAAATTGCATAACATAATGCAAAATGTACTTCAAAACATTGTAACGATATTTTTTTTTTCCAAATTATTACACAATATTTGCTGGGCTAGAGAGTGTTGGCCACTATGTAAATTACTGTAATAAAAACCAGAAGGCGATGAGTAATCTCTATCATAAAACAACAGTTTTTTTCGTGTCATTGGAGTGGATGGTATCGATACATTACATGCACCTGTAGCCTATACGTTGCCACGGTGGCTGAACGGTTAGACTGCTCGCCTCCCATCTAGGCGAACCGGATTCAATCCCCGTCCGGATCACTCCGGGATTTTCGCAAGTAGGAATCGTACCAGACGATGCCACTGGTCGGCGGGTTTTCTCGGGGATCTCCTGGTTCCCCCGCCTCTTCATCCCCGGTGATGCTCCTTACTCACCTCGCTTCGCCCTCATCGGATCTCAAGACCTTTATGTTAAGAGCAACCTAAATCTCTTCATTCACTGTATCCTATACCTAGACATGTGTGTCTAGTACTTAGTCTGCAGTTTACACAGGGTGGGTGAGTGGTTACGACCACTAGCTCTGAGGTGGCTGGAAGCGATGCCCTTAGGCACCATGTAGCCCCTTAGCGGCAAAAATATAAATCCGCCACTGCAGTAGACAGATATCAAATCACGATAACACTATTGACGAATTTATTGTTTCGTTCCGCGCAGTTTCTGACATTTTTCAAATAACCAATTTAAATTCCCCAATTTTCAAGGGCGTGTTTCCGTCCCTTAATACTTACGTTAGTTCATATGTCGTATTGCGTTTCCTATCTCATTTTCCATAGCGAATAATATTACGAAGTCTGTTTACCCGCAGTTAAGGATCAACCTTTGGAATGCCTGTCGGGAAACACGCTTTCCACTCTAAAAGTGTGGCTATCACATGACAATAAAATTACACTTTAACGTACAGATGACTAGATCTGAAAACAATACGAAACGTGAACGAAGATAACGAGAATACCCAAACATTATGTTTTTGTTAGTTCATTTAAGTATAACATGAAATAATTGCCACTCACAGAAATCGTTGGAACTGGCGTAAGTTTGGAGTTCAAGGGACAAACGTTACATATCGCTCTCAAGTTTCCACTTGCGTGAAGTAAAAATAAAATTCCGGTACAAATTTTAAATACTTTTATGTCTCTACTCTAAAGTAAAGCAGTTAAGCCAGGCCGGGAACATGGAATCTGTGGGAGAATTGACGATCGTTTTCGACAGGTTTTCACGCTCTCTCATTCCAGTTGTTTTCAGTTGCCATGTTGGACGAGCGTGACTATGACTTTGGTGTGGGGTGACATTGACTTGTGACTTTTACCTCGCGTAGACCTTGGGTTGAACTAATAGCTAAAAAAAAAATCTGGGAAAAAGGTCAAAATTATATATATATAATCCTATTTTTTGAAACACTAAAAAAATGCTAACGTTTTCAAGCTCTGAAATAAATTAACGGTTTAAAAAATTTTAAAAACTGTTAAAATGTTAAATCGTATTACAAATTTGAAAAACCAAAATTTTATTATAAAGGTTAAAAATTTAGTTTAAATTTTTTAATCATTAAAAAAAATGGAAAAATCTACAAATATTCGCATGTAGGTGAGCTGGTTATCCATTTTTCGTAAATATGGTGAGCACACCCTCCCAGTATGGCAGCCAGGAGAGAACTGACCTCCACAATTATTTTGCATTGTCTTTATTTGGCTCAATGCTCCCCCACGATGATATTATTGGCTTTAGATCACACTGAACCCTCGCCCAAATACCCTCCTTCTGTAATCCCATTTACTTTCAATAGCTCCACCCCCGACTACCGTGCATTGTTTCGGTACTTACCCACTTGAGTGCGTTGATAACCTACGTTTACACCATTTCCCACTAGAGTTCGCTGATAACAAAGGTTTTCAGCATTGCCCATAACTCATGTTTACAGTTTTCTGTTCAACAAATATTTAAAATTATTAGAAGATTTGTAATAAATAAAGCTGTTTTTCAGCATTTCACGCTAGAGTAAGCTGATAACTCGTATTTTCTTCTACCAACAACGTGCACCAATGTCGTATTACGTGAAATAAGCCTACGTATGCGTTGTTTATTTCATTTATTAAATCCGCCCTTCGGTATTTAAAAATCAGTGTAACTAGAAGACAAAAATACTTTTTATAGACTAACTAGCTAACCCTGCCACGCGTTGCTGTGGCATAAAAGATTTTGGTTCTATTCATTTCTGTGAAATAAATTGAAAGAAGTATAAGTATTTTCAAATCTTTATTATTGAACTTGTTTGTATACAATGTTTTTATTTTACCATCTTCTGCGCGTATGAATAAGTTGTGTGGTTTTCCTACTCTAGAACACGACACATACAATTGGCCGTGCGAAAAACATTCTGTTTCTAAATCTACTCCGCACATTTGCAATGACTGCCCTTGAGCTTTAATTATTGGCATTGCAAATTCCAATCCGACTGGAAACTGTGTTATTTTAAAGTGAAAGGGAATTTCTGATGGAATAATTGGAATTCTGTGAAGAAGCCCATCTTCTCCTTTGAAATCACCTTTCAATATGGTAGCTTCAATAGTATTGCCCATCTTTTTTTTTATTGCAAGTCGTGTGTCGTTGCAAAGTTTTGGTGGATTGATGTTACGAAGTAAAATGACTGGCACTCCTATTTTCAATTTTAATATATGTGGAGGCAAACCTGGAACATCAAACAAAGTTAGAAATTCTGACGGATAATTTACTGCTTCATTTTCGTATCATGTTACAATCCACAGATTTGTACGCGACATGTTTGCTTGTCAATAAGTATCGATATATATTAGTATTGATATATCGATATATCGAGCATTGGCGTACTTTTAAGTATATATATCGTTATATCGATAAGTATCGATATAACGATAAGTATCGATATATCGAGAAGAATCTATATATCGTTTTATATAGATAGATCTGTTGCTAGGTTGCGACGTTACATTGTTGACGTTGCATTGTTGACTAAGGCGCTTCCTGACGCGAAAGCATGGTAAAAATGAGCTTTTTGCAGATTTTAGTACCTTTCAAGGTAATTCAGATAAAAAATAAAGGTGCACAAACACTCGCGGGAACAAAAGGAAGGTTTATAAAAAAAACAGAATGAAAATAGGTTGATGTTTTTTGGAAGTTACACGATTCCGAACAAACAGACACAATTTATATATATATATATAACTTATATATATATACTAATATATATATAGATGAGCAAATATTCCTACAAAAGCTAAATAAAATGACTACTATAAATGTTTAGTTTTAAACTCATGCGTTTCGTTTTTGTATGCGAACTCAGCTGCTGTTTTAGCCTCAGATATTTTAATTCCTCAGTTAACGTCAATGAAAAATGTGCAGATCAACGAACCATAAAAAATACGTAGTAATTATGGAAGCAGTTACAAGTAGTTTGCTGTAAGAGGATCACATTTTGCTCTCTGCTCGATGCACGTTAAAATTCTAAAACAGGAACCCCGGAGATTTGGGAAGTTTAGTCTCAAAAATTGCTCCTCGCAGACACGCCCATTTTCTTTATGTTTAAAAAGTGAAAGTGAATAATAACCCGTGTTAATTATATTGCCGTAAAAAAAAAGCGGAGCCTGAAGTTCCTCCAACAAAGACTTGCCGCTTGGGGCTTACTTTATAAAGTTATTCTGTGGGGCGGGGGGAAGGGTGAAACTTTTTCCAGGGCGGGGAGGGGGTGAAGCGACAGCCGTAAGGAGGGTGTGCGTAAGAGCTAGCTACTCCACACAAGTGCTGAGGGTTTTTAGCGAAAATGGCTCTTGGCTGATCTTCGCCGGACGAGAGGCGGCCGGAGAAAAAAAAAACAAGCTAGGCACTATTCCGGCTCCAAAAACTGACATGTAACCCTGTTAGAGAAGAAGGGAGGGTGCATGGTGCGCCCTCTAGACGTCGATAATGCAATTAGCTCCGTCCACGCCTTCTAACGTGGTGAAATGTTCGGAGGGAGAGGGTGACGCAGTCGATGAAGACTGAATCGCGTCGTGCCTGCACCGAGAAGGAAGATGGAGAACGAAGTGATGAAAGTCACGATGGGAAAATGTATTGTGAAGAGAGGGCTTGAGTTTGAAAACAATGTGCTGAAGAAATTGCACTGATATTTAAACGTAACTCTCATTTTAACGACATCGAAAACATGTTCATGTTTACCTCCCCGGGGAAAAGGTTGAAATAAGTAATGCCAGTGAAAGAAAGTCAGCATTCTGGACTGCGCGCTCGATGGCAGAAATAACACATTTTTACTGAAAACTTTCCGATAGCCTTAAAAGATTTATCGGTGGCCCTGATTATATAAGAACGAAACCATCATCATTCGTACAACAATCTTAACAGCATAGGAATCACTTGAGTTACTGAGAAAGAACCACAGACCCCTTTGTAAGTGATTTAGTATTCCCAAACAGATGTGTTTACTTGTACCAAATGTGATGCCTATAAACAACTAGTTTGAATTCCTTTTTTTTTTAATTGAACCGAAAAAATTTTTATATTTCCTGCAGAATTGTAACATACGTATATGATTCTAATCGGTGTCGTTGTCATACTAAAGCTATTTTCGTAACTTTTTGAAAGAAAACTTTTTTTACTTCGAAATTTGAACACGATTGTTTAAAATACCGTTATTGTTACTTAGAAAATATAACAAAGCCCATTTTCGAATTTTCGCTATTCGTACAGTTTTCCTTTATAAATATTTTCATTCATTAAGTTGTGCTGGGGTATTTTTTGCAAGGTTTTCTTAATACTCTGCTGGTCATTAAAATTACAACACCAAGAACGACATGATCTTTCACAACCAAATTTATTGGACACAATGCCCATCACACACAGGTGACATGATTGCTCTTGCAGATCAGTATAACGTACAGAACATGGGGAAATCAGTATTGCGTGGCCCCACCATGGGTGATAATAACCGCTGTTACACGATGAAGAGACTTTGGATGTCCGTCTGGTGCATCTCTGCCCTTGCTGCTTCGATGCGTGCCGAAAGTTCATCCTTTGTGTCCTCGGGTGTCCTGTGACATGCCAGTCGTCGTCCGAACATGGGCCAAACGTTTTCGATGGTCGAGAGATCCGGTGAACGCACAGGCCAAAGAAACAATGTGACATGGTGAGCCAAAAACCATCGGACGATGTGTGCCACACGTGGAAGCGCATTTTCCCGTTGTTACAGCACCACAGGCTGGCCCTGAAAATAGAGTATAACAACAGGCTCCAACCTTTCCATGATGTAACGGTTACTGGTCTCCATACCAGCGATGTGGACTAGACTCGAGCGGAACGGAAACCGATGGCACCCCATGCCGTAACTCCAGGTTCGTGGATGGTATAATGGTTCACAATGCCCACGTTTCTGAGAAGTGAAAGTTTTTCAAAACAAAATATTGTTCAAATTGCTAAATCCCAGTCAGAAAGTTACAAATAAATAATTAAACAAACCTAGGAGAAACGACGTACGCAAATTAATATGAGCGTTTTAAATTTACAGTGGCCTGTTAGTGTGGATATTCACCACTATCTTTAAGTTTGTCGCCGCTACGTGAAGTTACGTTGTATCTGAAATACGCGAAACGAGTTGCGTGCTTAAGTTAATGGTATTTGCGTTAGACTGGACGGTTGTTCGTTTTAATATTTATTCGAATTTACGAAGTCCTTTTAACGAAATGACCCAACACACATCAATAACGATATGTTAAATACTACAGTTATTCCCCGGCAGTTTCAACACGGTTATGCACAGTCACGGCAAAATATTAATGTATAATATGTGTGATGTATAATATTGTGTACAACACCAATATTTTAAAAACAGTTGTACAATAACCACCATAAAGCCGACCTAAACACGGTTATAGGCATAAATTGGGAACTTTATAAGTTATTCTTTTTTAAATATGTTAGCATTGTCTGAACAGCTGGAAAATGTACTTAAACAAATAATTTGACCGTTTAAACGTATGAGTCACGTGGAAGTAATTGGTACCTGAAAGTAGAACTTTAGCAGAGCTTCAGAAAAATGTGAACTCACCGGTAAAGAACTTTACCTATCTGTATTTCGTTTACAAACATGAGTACATTTCAATGCTGGACAAGTTAAGTATGAACGTCTTAACATTAAAGAAAAAAACAGCTATCACCGTCCCGCAAACGATGTGGTAAATTTGTTGACAGTATTAATCTCCACGTCACAGTAAATGTTAATGTCAATAAATCACCGTCAGATCCTATGTTTTCAAGGAAACAACGCGCAGACATTACGTAACATTGTTTGTGGTATGTATAGAGAAAGTGTCGCCTGGCCGCAAGGCTTCGAATCTACGTCTTATGTTTGGGTGCACGTATGAAGATGTCTCTATTAACCGGTAGTTTTTGTTAACGCTTGCACATAATATTATATTAACATGTTCATACAATAAGAGACAACAACGAATTTACAGCAAAATTATCATAACAAGGCTTGGCTTTTTTTTTTTTTTTTTTTTTTTTACAAATGGTTTGATGGCAGTCATGACTTTGCACTCGCGTACTTTTTAAAGTGTGAAAATGGATAGAAATTTTAAGGTTAGTATCTTGATGGTTTGAAAGTGAAAATGTACGTAATTTTCAGGTGCAACTTACCACGTATAGGAATTCAGTTAGGCAAGTAATGTTATATGCTATTCATGTTTAATTGGGCACTTTTGAAATCAACCTTTGAACAATGTCACGGTCCCTACCTGCATATATCTTGACGGGCACACTGAGTGGCATTCGACCTATAAAGTTGGTAACGACGGATGCCAAACAGTTCCATGTTTTAAGTTTAATTTAAGTGTCAGGTAAACATGTTTGAATACTGAAGCGATTTATTTTGCTTTGTTTTTTATGCACATCAGTGTAAGAATTAGTAAATTTGTAAAACATTTACTTTTTTAATAGATTCACCGATTCGCTTGATCGGCGCAGGAATAAAGTCACCTGGCACATTGGCGATATTCAATTCATATCTAACTGAAGAATACAAAATGCACATGAAAGTAGGCCCTAAAAGTGGCTTTTAAAACTATTTAGGTAACCACGAAGAACCTATAATAATATTACAGATATCTTAAGTTAATTCTACCCCGCAAGGCAGAGCTTGAAAGTAATCTTAGGTGTGAGATAGGACTGCGTAAGATCTTGTCGTGGAACTATATTCTCCCTGAATGAGAAGGAGTACAGACTTGAAGAAAAACTGTATCTAATAAATCGGGCCCAGGAACGAACCCAAGACCTCACGGATGCGAATCAGGCATGCTGTCGCCTAACCAAATACGCTCACTTTCACCGAAAAGAAAGACAACTTGATTGACATGATTTTATGAGATGATGTTGGTTGTGATCTATTTCAATTACTTTTCTTAAACTGCCGCTCTGTTTCATTTCCGAGCACTTAGGAAGGTACATTTAGGCTAAATACTACTAAGTCATAATTGCTTTATTGGTTTTGAAATTCTTAATTTGTGGTCTTTGCATTGAAGTGGCCTTATTTTCACGTTGAGCAAGTGCGTAAATGTTCAAGCACTTAAATTGTCTTCTAAATTGTGAAAACATTTAATAATTAAATCATGCCTTGCTATGTTTCATAAATAAAATCATATTTTACCACTGCATAAAATACAGACATTGTAACAATATGATCTTGAAAATTTCATGTAAAAGCATGAGCTCCGTGGATTTTCAGATGATAATCCCTGCGTTGGGTGTGTGTCACAATTGTAACGCCCTACTTTTCTTAACGGTTGCGCTCGTAAATAGCACAGGAAAATATTTATACGGATTTAACCAGTCAATTTTATCTTCCCTGCTACATGCGCAAACCTTATTTTCCTAGGAGGGCCGACACAGTAACCTGCGACATGCATCACGGAAACCCGGTCTATTCCGAACTCTAAATATCCGACCCGGTTTCATCTTCGTAGCTGCAATACAGACGATGCCTTGGAGCAACAATGGCGGGAACAATACATCAAATTGAAAGATGATTTGTCAGTTTTTTTTTTACCTCTCTCGCAAGAATCCTTCTTTCTCGTATCTATAGGTCTTTTTCATCTGCAATGGCTGCTGCAGCAAATTCTCACCGACGTTTCCACATCAGTTTTCCTCGTATCTCTATTTACTTAGACGTAACTTGATTTTTATTTTATCTAATTGAAGTATGGGATACTTTAATTTTTTTATTCGCAAGTAACGACAAATTTACTTAATACAATAGCGTGATTCCTGTGATCTCTGGATGATTTTTGTAATAAGGGTAACTGATCGCATTGACTGTCATTCCGGACGCACGTACAGAAAATTGCAAATATTTGCTGTATTCATGTTTTATTTTACATCACTTTATAGTTCCCTGCTACATTCAAGAAAGCTCTGACGTGTTATATGTCGTAAATGTCAATAATGGTGCATACATTTGCATTATTGATTTTAACAATAACCTACGTGTAACATAAGATCTACTGCCGGACAACGCTTGTACTACTGCATCCACGTTCTTTCCCGGGAAGATGGTACTTTGGATATTCGTATGTGAAAAATCTTTCGCTTATTTTCAAATTTCAGTCATAATATTTTGATATAGTGTGCCGTATCTATCGAATCATTATAACGATTCGAGCCAAATTTGTTCTGACAACCATAAATAGAAATAGAATTAACTGAATATATTATCATTCATTATTTCATCTAAAATTTTGGTAGATAATGCCACTTTGAAAAAATCGGTTTACACATTATATATCAAAATCTATTCAAACAATACTCACGAGATAGTTATACTATAGAAAACAATATTTGTGGGTTTTAATAGCTCAGAAACTTGTTTATTGTAGTAGCCTTGGGAATATTTAACTTGGTGTGTACATGAAACCATTTAACCAGATTTAATTCAACATTTCTTCACATGTAGTTATTTTCTAGAGAACAACATTTTAAAGTGATGAGCCTTTTCCTCCTCCATTTTAATAGATAGTCCCAAAAGATATATTCGGCTTTTGCACAGTATCTCGAGAACTACTGAGCCGATTTCTACCCAATTTTCGTGTACGAGAATTTTCATGGAGTACTGAAAGCTAGTTTGGGTTTGGTAACAGATTACATTGAAATATTATACCATCGTACAAACTAAATGGTAGTCTTTAAAAATTCACGTAAATATTTATACACATTAAAATATATAACTTATTAGAACCTAAAAATAACTGTCAATACATGGCGTAATCAGTGTGTGAAGTTTCAATAACGCGTATGCTTTAACAATTCGCCTACCACAGTACGGGTTTCGACCAACTTCATATTTAAACTATACCTAATTGTAATTTAATACTCTTTAATAGCACATTATTTGTGTCATAAATGATTTGGAAAACTATATAATAAAAACCTTTTAAAAATGTTATACTATACAAGAATTATNACTAGCAAAATTATTTGTGTCATAAATGATTTGGAAAACTATATAATAAAAACCTTTTAAAAATGTTATACTATACAAGAATTATTTTGTTTTGGTTACAGTAACATTTTGATGATTCTTACTGTGCACACTATTCTGACGCAAATTTGTCACTAAATTAATTTTTCAATGCAAAAAATTCTAGCACCGTAGCAACTAACAACCTTTACAAGATAACCTTAAAACGCAAGTGTCGTATAAATAAGTGTATTTAATATTTATTTATTTGTTTGTTTTTTCCAAAAGAATATTATCTACTTCCAGTTTGGGGATAGATGAGTGAGTAACGTATACTACCTAAGAATTAGCAGGTTTGTAAAATATTTACTTCTAATAACTTCAAAGCGTCACTTGACCGACGCATGAATAAAGTGATCAGGCCCATGGCAATGTTAATTTTCCATATGGTGGGAGATTACACAGTGTGCATACAGGNACGTTAATTTTCCATATGGTGGGAGAATACACAGTGTGCATACAGGTAGATCTAAAACAGGGTTTTCAATAGTGCTAAATTTACCGTGAACAGCCTATAGCATTAGAAAATCAGCAGGATGACCTTAATCGGCACGCACACCTGAAACTGTTTTCCAGGTTTGAGGCCGAGATAAGGAAGGGCGGGAGCGATGAGGGTCATACTACCACGCGCATCAAGTACGCCATCACCACTACGCGCAGGTCTGTGAACTCGAGTGCAGTGTTCTCGTCGTGCTGCGTGTACTTATGGGACTTTAAGCTGTGACCTTATAATTGTATTGGAGGTCTCTAGCAAAGTTCAGCGTGGGGCACTATACCAGTTTAGCAGGAAGTCACCCAGAATATTTTTAGGTAAAACAGTAAGAAAATGCCGTTTTTTGCGATGTTGAAGAGCTTCAAATAGCATTTGCAATAAGCGTGATCTGTTGAAAGTTCCACCCTAGTCTGAAGTATTATTCCTTTTCGTTCACAAACAGTTTTTTCACACGTGGAATAGTTTGTTGTAAAAACGTGAACTGCAAAATNACTGGAGGTCTCTAGCAAAGTTCAGCGTGGGGCACTATACCAGTTTAGCAGGAAGTCACCCAGAATATTTTTAGGTAAAACAGTAAGAAAATGCCGTTTTTTGCTATGTTGAAGAGCTTCAAATAGCATTTGCAATAAGCGTGATCTGTTGAAAGTTCCACCCTAGTCTGAAGTATTATTNGATGTTGAAGAGCTTCAAATAGCATTTGCAATAAGCGTGATCTGTTGAAAGTTCCACCCTAGTCTGAAGTATTATTCCTTTTCGTTCACAAACAGTTTTTTCACACGTGGAATAGTTTGTTGTAAAAACGTGAACTGCAAAATCATTGCCTGGTATACGGGTCCCTTAAAACTTTAATGAGATAAAATTACGTGGTACCCATTGCGGGGAAGCGGCGAAATGCGACTAGCTGGGTGGAGGATAACACACACATTTCAGTAATAACAGGTGGTATTGTAACAGGTCACAGCGCTAGCAGCAGACCACGTGACCACAACGTTTCAGCCTTGGTTTCCACTAAGCCTTGTCCCAGTGAATGTGGATTTGAGAAGACCCACAACAAGGAACAAGTGGTTAGGAGATGGAATATCACTGAGGAAGACTTACGTCGCACTTCCACCGCCTATATTCACAGCCGATCAGGGTCAAACCCTAAGAGTTGAGTGGAATTCAGTTGAGAGATTTGGGTGGCTCTAAACAGCGATATCTTGAGAGCCGACGAGGGTGAAATGAGGTGATGATGGAGCAGTGCCGGAGTGCAAGGGCGGGGGAAACGGAAGATCACCGAGAACACCCACCAGCCATCAAACCCTAAGAGACAGAGTAGATAAGTATACAGAGAGGAAATAGCACGGGGGTTATTTTGATGTGTTAGTACCGATTCCCTAATTGTCGACGCGGGGGCTCTGGAAACGGGCCTTGTATCTGAGGCTACAGCATGCTGCGAAGGCTTCTCCACTGGCTGGACCGCCGGCTGGCGTGTCCAGGCGCTGATTGGCGAACGGCATTCAGATCTTTGCTGGCCAGTGACGTCATTTTGCTGGCGTGTATGGGACTGGTGTGTTCTGTATAAACGGCTGTTTCGCCTGTGTATTCTTTAGTAGGGGATTATAATGCCACGCATCCCTTGGTTAACTGAGTAGGACAGCTCCTAGGCGTTTGAGGTGTCGGCACAGTGCCGTGTCCTAGTATCCGAGTCTGGTAACTTTGCGTGACATAAGAAGGGTGTGGATGCGATGGACCTACATAGCCTCTCCCATCTAGGCGACCCAGGCCTCCAATAATGGTGCTTGGAACCCTGCCTCCTGGTTGGGCTCCGCCGTGGAGGTCCCTGTCCACCCCGTATATCACGTACAGGGACTGAGATATCTGGCCTCATGGATGGACCTACAGTCGGCAGTTAGGCTCGTCCACTAGTTGTGGCGTTGGACTAATTAGCGCTCAGGCCGTTGGGCCACATAACCCAAATATTTAAATTCCATTGTGAAGAAATTCAAGATAATGGAAATTGAACTGTGGAGTCACTCACTAGTGGCATGAAAATTTAAGATAGTAACACGGGCGATTGGAACGGCCGAGGTTTTCTCGGGTGTACTATCCATTGAGGTTGGATTTGTGGTAGCAGTGGTTGAAACTTCATAATCTGAAGGAGGCATGAGAACGATCAACGTAGTGAGTGGCGACACAGCTCCATCACTGTCCTGGTGAGACTGCATAGGTTGAGTAGTGCCTCGGCCGAACCACGAGTTCCTCTGGGTGTGAGAGTCCCAGGTAGATGTTTGAATAATCGGCGTATCACAGTATCAGATCGGAGCTTGGAGCTGGTCAACTGGGATGTTAGCTGAATGCACATTCGCGTTGGTTGGGCGTATCTCAATCCTTGTTCGTGGGTGTACTCGCCACCGTGTTGCTGTTATACTCCATTTGGAGGTCGGGTACAGCCGCTTGGCGAGTACTCCCCCAAAATGGTGACCGGGAAGCGGCTATGTCGTAGTATCGATAAAGTTGTATACTTTATTATTCTGTGTCCTATAGCTAGAGTGCTTGACCTAATATGCTCGGCAAATCTGAGGCGAGGGGGTTATATTACCGTGGAAAGAAGAACGGTAGCAGCAGATGTACCACAGGAATATTCCAAGTAGATAGGTTAGGACGAGCCCAAATTCCCCGGCTTAGTGATTCCCCTTTACGAAAAAGCCTGAGTCCCTTAGGTCCGGGATAAGACCAGGTTATTCCCAACTGTGTTTGACGTACAAAAACCTCGAAGCGAACGCGAGGCCATAGTCATCTTCATTAGCGGGAACTGCTGTAGCCTTCCTCCCGCCGCCCTTCCACCCACTCTTTTCATAAACACCAGCCGATATCGCTGGAAAAACAAGGGCGAGAAGTACGAGGACGAGGAGATGCTAACGACAATTCCCCGGCAAAACAGGGGGCGGGAGAATACTGTGCAACTTCGGCCCGGCCCAGATATCGGGCACGATTCTTGTTTCCGCCTCCCGCCCCGCGGGACCCGGAGCGACATGCTTCATTGCGCTAATTTCCCCTCAGCACCCGCTCCGCAAGATTAATGCGCCGTGAAGGAGCCGGAGATTCCGGGCCTCGCAGAAGCCACAAGCTGTTCCCACCCCTTCCCTCCACCCCGCCTGATTTCTTACCCTCGCGCGCCCGTCAGACGCCATGGATTTTACAGCTTTTGATCATGGATTTATCGGAGGATCCTCTCGCTCGACGGGCGAGTGGGGCCATCCCGGGTCTTCTTTCCTCCCCGGAAGTCAAATCGTGTTACGCCCCCGGCGCGGAGAAAGGATCTGCTGCGAAACATGGGGAACGACACCTGCATCGTGGAATTTGTTCCCGTCGACGTCTCCTCGCGGTGGATGCTCCAAGAGTGGCAGGTTAGCCAACTGCGAGTGACGATAGCGTTTGGCTCTAAAAGGCCCGAGACCCTCTTTTGCTCGAACTGTAGCGTATCCGGGACACGCAGAAACTTTGATTCACCCCTTTAACTAGGAGCATATATATTTCGGACGTACGCCATTATGCCAGTTATGCGTGTCAAATAAAGCCTATACCATTACACAGTACATCAAAGAAAGTTCACATTAAGTCTCGTCAACTGTCATGTACACGACATACACACAATTAAGAATTAGGCATAAAGTCAATGAACAGAAGGGAGACTAATCAAAAGCAGATTATTCGAACAAATAAATCAACATGCCAAAGCAGTTTACAAAAAATTCCATATATTATAACTTTACAAATTACCAGTTATATATTTCNTATACCATTACACAGTACATCAAAGAAAGTTCACATTAAGTCTCGTCAACTGTCATGTACACGACATACACACAATTCAGAATTAGGCATAAAGTCAATGAACAGAAGGGAGACTAATCAAAAGCAGATTATTCGAACAAATAAATCAACATGCCAAAGCAGTTTACAAAAAATTCCATATATTATAACTTTACAAATTACCAGTTATATATTTCATTTAAAACATTAGGTATTATAACTTGGCAGCACTTTCTTTCAGCCATTCGATGGATATAAATTTAGAAGGTACACACAAATGTTGGCAAAAAATTAGTTTCAACCACAAGGAAGCAACCAACCTACAGGGATGAAATGGCGGGTATGTTTGACAATGTAAGGCATACAGATGATTTCTCGTTTCACGCTCGACCACGTAATTGACGTCAACAAAGACTCTATAAGATCGTCTCGGTGTGCATTAGTGCCCTAGGGAACTACGACCCCCACCAAATCCAAAGGGTACAAGCAGACTATGTAGCTATTGGCGCACAGACCACTGTAATAATTTAGCGTCACACACGCCCACAGCGAACACCTGTAACACTTGTGCGCACTAGCATACACGCGGTCCTTATAACACGGACCCAGTATATCCCAGTAGACTACATATTAAATTTATACTCCGTCCTTCAGACAACCTCCTGTGAAGTACTGTGTGCCCTCAGTCACATAGCCAAATCGCAGGCCAGACCAGCCGTATGGCTCGGTGTTGAGCGACTGTCGTATCACATTGCAGTACACATCAAGAGACTGGGACTTTTCCTCAAGCCTTCGAGACACTCCGCCTCGAAAACGAAGAAGCCACTTCAAGGCGAACAAGACTCAATAACACGCACACCATAGTGCAGTCAAGCTCTGGGGGGTGTGGTGATCTACCTTATATGCCACTCCATGGGACTGCGAAAGTGCTCTCTGGTGCACCATGAAACATCAGCGGCCGTGTGGCAGGCTGTCCACCTAGGGAGTCTGCACTACCTTCTCCTTCCTCTCTCCCTTTTCTGTTTGATGCTTCGACTGGTTGGCACGGGAGTGGACGTGCCCAACTGCGCAGTACCTTATGCTCCAGGGCGATGCTACATACCTCCCCACCTCCCCATTCTTACAAAATAAAATCCAGCTGCGATCAACAAAAGAAAGACAGCACTCCCGACCAACCTTTCTCTTTAAGTGTTTAAACACCCTTTCAAAAAAGGTTATACTTCCCCGTCCTCTACTCTAGTAAATATATTTTCTTACTTCATAAATTGCATACAATTTTGCAATCATTTCATTCCGTTGGATTTTTACGGTACCTATGCTGGTTTTCCTCCCCCCACCCCCCTTATACACTTGTAATTCAGTTAGGTTAGCATGGGAGCTAACCACGGCCCCAATCGCAACCATGTTTGCCTAATCCCAGTAAAGCCGCCCACGGGCATGTGCCTCTGCATGCCTATGTGTATGGGGCTCTGCCCCGAGACGAACTTAGTTCCCATCCTACCTATAACCTACGATATTACTCTTCATTATAAGGTAGGTGAGAAAAAAATCGTTCTTTCCCGTCCGACCCGAGTTGTTGTGCCAGTAACGCCCCTTCAAAGTGCAGTACGCCTCGGAGACGAGTTCGACAGCACTTAAAACCGTTGGACGCGCTCGAGAGGGGTCACATCGTATGGCTGCAGAAAGTGGGGTGATCATTTCGCCGTACTGCGTGTCATGTGAGTCGTGCGAATATTACCGTCAGACGCTGTTACGGTGAGTAGAATAAGGCACGCACGCACGACACGCAGGATCTGGGAGACCGCCCGTCACGAACAACGTCGAGGGAGAACCAACGGATCGTCAGACATGCGCGGAGTGCCACGATCGCCACGATTGCGAACATTCAGCGAGCAGCGACGTCCACCCTGCAGCATCCTGTGAACGTCGCTGCCCTTGGTAGACGGCTGCATGACGCAGGGCTGCATGCGCGCAGAACCTTACGACGAATGTCCTTGACGCCACATCAACGCCGCTACAGATTGTAATGGTGTCGTGACCGACTGTTATGGAGCCTTCAGAATGTAGGCTTTAGTCTTGGTGGTGACGACCAACGCATAGTGTGTGGAGGCAACATGGACAGCGCCGAAATGAAGGGTTTCTTGTCATGTGTCAAGACGACCTGATGTCATGGTGCCGGGTGCAACTCCGTACGATACCCGATCACCGTTGATCTTCATCACGGGCACTTTGACAGCTCAGCGGTAAGTTCATGAGATCTTCCAACCAGTGGCCCCGCTGTTTATTGACCCTTACGCCATGGATACTCTGTTATGGCCAGCCGCATCACCAGACATATCACTAGTTGAAAGTGTGCGGGATGTTATTGACCTCTCTATCACGACTCCACCCCTAATGCAAAATATGCAGGAGCTGAGAGCGAATATTCAAGCTGCATGGAATGGATTATTGTAGGGCACCATTAGGAACGTCTACAACTCCATGCCACGGCGTCTGGTGGAAAAAATAAACATAGTGTCCTGGCGTCATTCTGAGAAATGTATGTATGTGTAGTACACTAAATATCGCTCATACCAGTCTCAATCTGTAGTCATTTTTTGTTCTTGTTCGTGGTGAATTTAGCCTTTCCTTCCGAATAGCACTGCAGTTCGACATTTCTTTGTGAGTGCAACTATTGTTTTGACGATGAGTGCATTATGGAACGGCGCTGCATTGCGTAGAATATAAAAATGGGACACCATTTAAGAAAAATATTACGCAGTGGAGCTGCTTGTGATACAATCTACGACTTCCTGAATAGACATCAAGTATGCATCATGACCAAATTCCACAGCACGGGTGTACGTATGAGATTTAAGCATTCTTAATTCGATAAGAAGAATTATCGTTAGCCAATTGAAATACATACCCATCACACTTTTTTTCTATCTCTGTAAAAGGATTAACCAAGCACACGTATAACGTACACTAAAATCTAAACGATTAATGTATATAAGTAACACAGTTGTTGAATTCAACAACAAAACAATAGTGTTGAAACGCCTGTTGAAAAATCAAAAAAATTAAAACGTAAGAAAGAAGTTCAACGTGCCTCTTCTAACAATGGCCAATGTGACTTTTAATTTTGTTGTTTCTATCATTCTATAATTTTTGTAAAAATAGCTCTGTTATAAATGTTAAACGCATGAAGCCTTGTATTGGAGGAAAATATTGTTCTTCTTACTAATAAGATAAAATCATAATGCTCAATGCAACGCTTAAATAAATGTTAAATATATAATAAAGTAATATCATTTTTAGAAATAAAGATTTTATAGTTTGTTGCAAATAGCGTTACAGTGATGGTGCTATTTTTTCTGTAATAACCCAGTTTGTAAGAGGCGTACTATGCAAAATGTGTTCAAAGAGAACGGTAGCAAAGTGAAATTCAATATGAACATACCTACGGATCCGTTATTTGTATACATTACTTTCACAATAATCTGTTCGTAAGAGCCAATAATTTTTGAACCTCCACAATATAAAAACGTCAAAGATATCTTACGTTCTCTAACATTTCTTGATTTTATATATTTCGTCAGTAATTTTGTGTACATTTTAATTTTTTTCATGTCAATTAAGATTTTTTTTTGCGTAATATGTTTGCTCATAACGCATGTTATCGCTTCCTTTCTTAATTGTCCTCTTGTATTTATTTCAACCCAATAGAAGGTGGTAATTATTTCATAGGGCCATTCACTTATATTTTCTTGGCAAGCAAAGAGAAAATGTCAGGATCACAATTAATTTTTGTTACAAGATAGTTAGTGTATCTTAAAACTGATATGTATCACTAAGCGTTATTGCACCTTGAAAACAGTTTCCAAAATTAGGATACAGAAGCTCGTCATTGTGACATAAAACATAAAAACGGTTGAAATATAAATTTTCATCTCACCTAAATGGTACAATCTTTAATTAATAAATGAATGGAATAAAGATTTGCAATTCAGTATTTTAATGAATGAATATACAGAACTAATAACGATGATGTGGCGATAATGGTGTGTTCATGTGAGCTTAATCCCGCGGAAGGGCGTTCAAATATTTGACGAGATTAGCCTCACCTCATGTGTGTAATTAACCAAGCAAACTAGATGTTTGTAAAGCAGTGAACGTGTGCAAACTTTGTGTAGGATATGGTCCCAGTTAATCGGTAGTTTTTAGTCACAAAAACCATGCGAATGATGCATGATATACAAGAAACTTCGAACTACTATATTCGGTTATATTATGCATTTATCATTTAATTATTTCGCTAACAAACTAACAGATTTATTACATGGGTTCAGTTGAATTATATGTGATAATTCAGCTCACCAAAAAACATACTATGATCCGTTACTTCATTTAATTAATTCAGTGTTATGAGAGATGTTCTGAATTAATTTTACTGCAGCCACAGCTTACTCACTTCCCCTATATGCAAATTCCAGTAATGGTATTGCAGTTGGTATAATTAGTAAATTGGCTTCCAGTAGATTGGAAAATATTTTAAATAAAATAAGAGTGTTAAGGGTTTTTTTAACGGAAATGTTGGTGCTTGTTGAATAAACCTGGCTACTGGTTCAGGTGGGAACGGCAGACATTAAAAAACAAGAGCACTTAAAATAGGATTCGCCATAGTCTTTTAGCGACAGCTTTGCTGGATTTCCCTTCGAAGCAACGGAATTCCTTTGATTGTCTTGGGTGGAGTCGTGGACGCACTCTCCCTTTCCTCGACGTTGGAACGGGGCGGTAATAGTTGAAACAACCGATGAAGACTGTTAAAGAGATAGAATGAAGTGAAGAAGTTTGGGCGGCCCTTAACAGCGAGGTTTTAAGAGCCGATGAGGTTGAAGCGATGTGAGTTTGGAGCAGCACCGGAATGAAGGGGCTGGGTAAACGGGAGATCCCCAAGAAAATCCGCCGACCAGTGGCATCGTCCGGCACGATTCCCACTTGCGAAAATTCGGAAACAACCGGCCGGGAATTGAACCCGGTTCGCCTTGGTGGGAGGCGAGCAGTCTAACTGCTCAGCCACCGTCGGTCAGCCGGCGGCCATCTTGGATCCAGGTGACCTTGACCCTGACCTCAACCTCTGTAACCTTTGACCTTGAAAACTCTGAAAATAAAAAAAATCCAAAAGCAATCCAAAAAATCAAAAAATGATTTAGTATTTAGACTGAGACTTCTGATTGCTATACAGGCAGCAGGAAACCGCTCGCACACGAACGAAATAATTTCCATCATCGAAGAACTCGCGGAGGTGGGCTACATTTCGAAATGAGCAAGTATGCAGTTTCTGACGAGCTGCACAAATACGGTAGGATAAATTACCCTTGCAGAAAATACGTAATGAAAGGGCTGGACGATACTTTCCAATCTGACCTGATATAAATTCAAGACTTTGCTCGTGTGAATAAAGGTCACCGCTATATTTCGACCATAATCGATACTTTTTCCAAGTATGCCTGGGCCAGGCCGCTCAAGTCGAAGAATGCGCCACGAAAGCTGTGGCAGATATGTTGCGAAAGGACGCATACCGAAAAATCTCCACAACGACGATGGTAAAGAATTGTTTTTAATGCAACTTTTCATGCACTGATGAAAAAGTATGACACAAATCATTATTTTACATACTCTGGGGCCAGCATCGTCCAGCGTTTTCACGGGACGCTCAAAGCTAAACTGTGGAGACATTTCACGGCGAACGGAAACTACAATTGGTTGGATATGCTCCCAAAACTCGTTCGCGAGTACAATTCTACCATACATACTACCAATCGCATGAAGCCCAAAAACGTGAAAAACGACTCCCTGGTTCGGACAGTATGTGCTATTCTGAAGAGGACGCACCCACGCAAGCCTAAAGCCAAGATCGGTGACTTGGTGCGGATTTAAAAAAAAACGGGGAGTTTTCCACGAAGTCTTCCATTAAAACTGGTCAGCAGAGTTCTACAAGATGGTGCGTATACGACACTCGTACTCGCGCATGTATTACCTCGAGGACCTGTTTTACACTGACAAGATCTGGCCTATGCAGTTTCCAGACGTATATCTGGTGGAGAAGGTGCTGAAACGACGTAATGGTCGCGTGTACGTGCGGTGGCTGGGACACTCCAAACTGGATAGCTGAGAAAGACATTTTGGCGTAAAAACCCTGATAAATGTTTTATTTAATGTAAACATACAATTTCCAATATAATAAATCGTCATATGTTTGCCGAGAATCTAGTTCTTCCATTTCTATATCTGATTTTAAAGGTGCTTATTTTACGGTGAACAGCCTTTACTTATTAAATCTGTTAGAATTGTTGCATAAATACTTTACTTAACTTTTACATGAACTTATTCTCTGGTGTTAACTTCTATACTACTGCTACGTAACCCTTCTACGTTCTTTCCCCAGTAGAAGTTAGAACATAAGACTCGGCGCGTGCCTGGTGTTGACGTTTATAAAACCCGGGCTGCGGCTGCAGACTGCTCGCCTCGCGCAGAGGCGCGGGAAAGGCACAGCGCTTGTGCCATCGCAAAGGCGCTCGCGGAAATCATCGACGTGCCGCCGCCCTCCCAGCGTCGACGACGACGACGAGGGGGAAAACCGATTAAATTGCGCGCTCACGCCGCCCCCAGATTCGTCCGATAGGTCACGAACGCAATCTACGCGGCGTCACATCGCCCCACTGACACAGCCGCGCTCGCCTCAAGCATGCCACGGGGAGCAAAATACAATAATAAAATATATATATCGGGTGTACTAAACGTTATAGGTCGTTCGCGGTAAACTGTGTGCTTTTGAAACTCCTGCTTACGATCTACTCGTATGCACCTTGTGTATTCTTCCGTCGTGTATAAATAAACATCGCTATGGGACTGATCACTTTATTCAGATGTACGTCGGTCAACTGAAATTATAGAATCGTTAGAAGAAGTAAAGATTTTACAACTTTTTAAATTCCTACTTTTACAAGTGTTTGCCTAACTTTTTAGTTCAACGTCAGGGAATGGAACTACTTTTTCTAGTCATTATCAACTTTACTAGGTGCATGCCAGGCATTGTGCCGTTAAAATATTTTTAATTATGGATGGTAACATTTTTTAAATGTTTATTTCACAACCACCTGGATGTTTGTCTGGTTGTATGTACACCAACCCCCTCATATAACTTGTGAAATCGTGAATCGAAATTCACAAATATCGGTACACAATTAGTACGTAGTAAGGACGTCCTACTTCATAGTTTTCTACCGCTCCTGATACTTACTTTCAATATGGTGGCCATTTTAATATTTATGGCACTATTCCATATCTAGGGAACCGTTCAGCCAGTGTAAACCAAATTTTGTATTTTAACAGTTCGTCATGAAAATATTTAATTAAAATAGGTATATTCTTATTGATTCTCCTTTTGGAAGACAGCATTAAATGAAAAATAAAGCTTTTATGACATATCTCGGAAACTATTTAACCTATTACCGCCAAATGTTGCATTAAGTAATGCTATAGTAGTCCATGTAAACGTATTCAATTTTAATGTATCATAAACCTATTCTCAAAATAGTAGCTCTATAAATATTTTTGTTAAATTTGAAAAAAAATATATATATACCAGGTAATTTGACAAAATTTTACCAACTTAATATGCTTAGAGTACGTATTGCAAATTTTATGTGTTATTACACAACCTTTTTCGTTCGTAATATTGTAAGATAGCACAGCAATATAAAAATAAAATTGTCCTGTCATATCTCGGGGAAACAATCAACTGGTTACTATCAAATTTGGAAAACAAGTAGTAGAATGGTAAGCCGTGTAAAGAGTTCTGTATTAAGTGGGACAGATACTGGTTTTCAAAATAGTGGGCATTTAAACAATTAAAGTTCACATGACAGATCTACAAAAACATGCCATGCAACCTAGCTGTGTATGGTGGCAATAACTATTACACTCATCAAAAGTGCCGCACAAAGGAATTAGTTGAGAGCATGTTGTTCTGAGGTCCAAAACTGCCATTGAGTAAAGATATATCTAGAGTGAACTTTCCCCTGGTTAATTTTCTGACCACTCCAGCAGGTAAGAATCTGTAGTTCTTAGTATGAACACCACGTAGCGCTAGTCCATTTTCGTGGCGGCTGCGTGGAGAAGTTGGCAGCGTTGTCACTGTGACATCCTCTCTCTCTCTCTCTCTCTCACACACACACACACACCCATACTCCATTTCGGTCACTCCCAGACCAAACTCCGCAACAGTAGAGCGTGTTCTGAATGTCTGCTATACCCACAAAGCTGGGACAGGCAAAATGGCGGACACCCGAGTAACTAGCTCAAGTACGTTTACGAAAATATTACGGGTTCTGTGAAACTTATGTATGTACAAAATGAAACTTAATGTACGCATAAGTAACGGGAAACGTTGTAAATTACTCACACGGTCATAACAAAACAATAAACACAACTTTATAAAATACGCGATAACTGTGTATTTGTGTACTATATATACGTTATCACCCGAGCATGAGATAGGCTTTGTGTGGCTTAATGTATTGGTGCTCGGGTGAACGTCATATCATTTTAGGCTTTAGAGTTCAGATCTAAGTTGTGTATTGAATTCATTTATGTGATACGTTATTGCTGTTTATAACTTATGTTATGTTAGAAAACGTTTATTTCCATAATCCCTTTGTCTAAAAGCAATAATACGCAAGTAACAGCACAGTGCAATTGACTAGCTGTGTGGTTGTTTGTTAATCAAATCGATTGGTTACTTAAGTATATAATGTGAGCTGTGTAGCATGGGTAATGTTAACAAGCACACTTAAAAAGCTTAAGTTTAATATTGTGAGAGTTTTGCCTTCTTTTGATCTTTTGACCGTAAGAGCTTGTTTAATTACCGAAAGCACAAGATTGATTATTATGCCCATTAAAGATACACATTTAAATACAGGGGCGTAGATGGGATCGGGGATGATATCTCGACATATCTCCACCCCGCTTTTCCCTTCACAAAATGAAAATTAAATATTCAAAAATAAAATTTGAAAATAAAATAAACTATGTTGTTATTTAAGTATAAGAAATGTGTGATCTCCCTTGAACATAAACGATGTTTATATAATTATGTTGTTCCATATCTATGTATTAATCCATTGAATATAAATAATTTTGTAACTCTAAATTAGTAATAATATACCTTTCGTATTTATGTTTTCAAAAAAGAAATATTAAATTCCCCCTTCCCCTTCGACAGAAGTACATTCCTGGTTACGCCCCTGTTTAAATAATTTGCCAATGTTTTAATGAGTGGCGTAAGTCTCCTTTCTTACATACATGTGAATACAGTACCTTGTTTTCCATACATAAGCAGTGCCGTTACTCATATCATTTTCCATACATTAATAGTACTTAAAAAACCAAATAAATGCAGTCTTCAGGGGAAAGAAAAAATATTCGTACTTTAGGATGCGCCACAAAGCGCCTTGTAATGAATTTTACTTTCAAGTCAATTCATACCTGAAAGGGGTTATGGGCGTAGTTAAATAATGAAATGATTAGGTAGAGCATAACAGTATAAGATGGTGTTTATTGAACATAAAGATTATACAATAATTGTTTACGTGACTATTGATCGGGGGAGCTTAGATGAAATACCAAGATGCTAATTAATTATATGAAGTATTATTACCTCACACCATTACTATTACAATCGAATTGGAAAGTCCCCACCTTGTTCATGTTGCCGGAAGCTGATTCTAGGATGCGGTTAACGACGGCCGGACACACCCATCTTCAGTGGTCTTCTCGTTCCAGTGGCCCGACAACAAAAGACGCCGCTTCCGGTGTTATGTTGGCCTATATCGGGCGCGTTGTTTAATATTTTCGAACCCGTTTATTGGCCGGTGGAGGGGGTTTCTGCAACTGTCTTTCGCGAAGTGTTATTGCAATCACGCTCGTGCCCTGATTCAATGTTTGAAGGTGTGATCAGGCAGGCCGTCCAGCTAAGGCCTGATCACGTCATAGCATCTCCCTCAATGTTCACTAACGAGATGTCCTCACCTCGCCCTAGAATCCGTGGGGGTAGTGGAAGATAATTTTGTATTTGTGTGCTTCATCGTCTGGCAGTAGGACTATGGATTGGGGTGAAGTCATCTTCGCTACGGTAGGAAAAATTTTTGAAAGGAATTATAGTAGACGGATAAGTTAGTATTTGTGACTGCTAATTGCTTTCTTGCAGTCCTCGGGCAAGGTGGGCCGAACAAACGCTGTGCTGTGTGTTTGCAGTGGCCTTGCGGGCCTTNGTCCTCGGGCAAGGTGGGCCGAACAAACGCTGTGCTGTGTGTTTGCAGTGGCCTTGCGGGCCTTGAACTTGCATTTATGCTGGGGTGTGCAAAGTGTCTCCCACGCGAAAGCGCGGCAGATCACTCCGGGTGGGACCGAACGCGTCAGCCTTTCTTGAGGTTGCGAGTCCCTAAGCACTATGTAGCATGGATATTTTGATACATTAATCCTTGTAAAGAAAGTAACATCAACTCAACGTAGAACATTTGTCATTATAGCGGAAAAGAATAATTTTAACTTAAAATAATTTGAGTTATTAAAATTAACTGCTCTCCCGTTACAACAATTATTGTGTTTTGTTTGTAAAGAATATGCACCTGCTGAAATTAAATACATGTTATAACACAGACAAAAATAGTGATGTGTGAGGAGAATATTACATACTAAAATAGTACGTGACGTCACAGTGGTAGGATACTGATGGGATAGTATCAAAATGTAGAGTATTATTTTATTAATAATTGCAACTTCCATAAAATTCAAAAAGAAAATAAACGTTGCAACTGCTTTTCTACTACGTTTCAATACTTAAGAAGGAAATGGAAATGATACTTAAAGTAACATATACACAAGTATTTAAAACTAACAAAAAAAATGTTGAAGTAATAAATGTTACTTATTATACAAGAAATATGTGTCAATAACAGATAATAATATCTATCGAAGGTGGTAAATTGTACACGTGGTTCGTTTTCTATAAAAATTAAAACCTTAAGTTACACTCATAAGGAAGTCATTACTTTTTCCTTAAAGACTAGATTATTTAAATGACTACAATTCAATAAATTTTTACAAATGAGACGTCTCTATTTTATGACAGAAACTCTTACAATGTATTAATTTATTCATAAAAGTTNAATAAATTTTTACAAATGAGACGTCTCTATTTTATGACAGAAACTCTTACAATGTATTAATTTATTCATAAAAGTTTTTAGTTGAGTAGGTTCCATTTAAAAAAATTTTTTCTAGTCGCAAACATTGGAATATGATTTTTTTTTTCCAAATTCTTTTCAATAGTAAAACTGATTTGAATTNATTTTTTCTAGTCGCAAACATTGGAATATGATTTTTTTTTTCCAAATTCTTTTCAATAGTAAAACTGATTTGAATTTTTTTTATATGCATTATAATTCACAAACCTTTGATTTTAGAGGCCTCCTATTAGCAATCGCTCTTTTTTTTATGCTATCATAAACTTTTTAAAATAAAGTTTGTTATGTAAGTGTTACTGTTACCTGCAGGGTGCGGTGTGAGTGGTGTATGTAAATATGGAAAGCTCTGGTTACCCGTAAATATTTTAACGTACGACTCGCGAGCTGGGTTATGTGGAAGTGCTGATGCTGTCGAATGAACGTGTGCGACACGACGACGTTTCTGCGTGTGACGTCAGAACAGGTGTCCTGCCGCAGCTGCTATCGCGGGCATTGCTTGCGCTGCCCTCTGGAGGGACTTTTAATAAGAGGGTGTGACGTCACTACCGGTTGCTACTGTTCATGACGCGCGGTACCGTTGTTCTGAAACTTCCAAGGAAATGAATTAACAGAATGCCTTCACAGTTTGTCAAAACATATTATATAAAGTTTTTACTTTAAATAAATAAGAGGGCCCTAATAATTTATGCAGATTATGGTAATTTTAAATTAAATTGTGAATTTTATCATGGTTTTATTATATTTATGGTTGTATTATATTTCTGGGTGTATCCTACCCTGGAAGCTTATGTATTTAAACGTGAGTTATAGCTCATTTATTTCTAAACTGTCTTTGTCAATTATTATCTCGGGCAGTATGTGAATGCTAACTTATGTTACAACTTTAAAGTTACGTTACATTTTTTGATCCAGTTCTTAGTTGATACTTACAAATGAGGACGGTTATGCTAGTACCTATATTCATACAAATTTTTTCTCTGAAA
The DNA here is from genome assembly GCA_002778355.1 of Clitarchus hookeri. Taxonomy (NCBI): domain Eukaryota; kingdom Metazoa; phylum Arthropoda; class Insecta; order Phasmatodea; family Phasmatidae; genus Clitarchus; species Clitarchus hookeri. The sequence continues at coordinate 313,514 of NQII01001977.1, read as the reverse complement.
ATAATTTATTGTAGTTAGCTGTGTGCGTGGGTAAAGCTCTAAATTATTAAAATGTTAATAAATACGCTGGATACCAACACATAGTATAAGTAGAANTGTGTGCGTGGGTAAAGCTCTAAATTATTAAAATGTTAATAAATACGCTGGATACCAACACATAGTATAAGTAGAACATAATGGCATTTATTATAAAAAAGTTAAGATAGTAATAAAGAGGAGAAGAATGTACAGCTAAAAGTAACTATAATAGTACTTCCACACACAAATAAAATGTTATCAAGAAAGAGGGACATCAACACATAGTATAAGTAGAATATATTGACACTGTTTATGCAAATAGAAGATAGCAGAGAGGAAAGAAACATAAANTCAACACATAGTATAAGTAGAATATATTGACACTGTTTATGCAAATAGAAGATAGCAGAGAGGAAAGAAACATAAATAATCAAGTAGGTAGTAATTGAAATTCTTCTTCCACACAAAGGGGTAGCATACGGGGATTAGGGAAATCTGCACTCAAAGACTTACACCATGGTTGTCAAAACGAAAGTACCCTCGTGGTATACTTTCAAAGTACTGTGTAGTATAGAAAGGACAAACAGCAAAAGTCCAATGCATCCAGATTGCGCCCTTACTGCCTGAACTCTTTAAAGGCCAGTAGAGCACAGAAAACAGGCCTCTCTGGTCGGGTCACAACTCCACCAGAGGCCCAAAGATTGCTCCGCGTCTCACGCAAAACATAAGATTTGATCTCCTGAGTAAGTACTCCTAACAATTGGGTGAATGTGGGTAAACCGTGAGCGGACAGACACAGTCGAAGTGGGTGTGTCTCGGGCACTATTCCCATTTCGTTAAATACCCTTGAGATTGCACACATTAATTCCTTCTCACGTCAGGTTTAGCAGTCTGCGCATCAAACAATACAGTGTGACTGGCATGGTGTGTCTCTCGCACATCCGAAAGCCACGAGGATTGGCTAAGTCCTCGGATCACAGAACTGCATGAACCCAACGGAAGTCATTCTCCCCATGTCCTTATGGCACTGGTTTGTGGGAAGTAAGTGAAAATACTGGGAGTATGAGGAACTTAAAACTAGAACAATGCAAGTAACATTTAAAGTGGGTAAGGGGAAACATTTGCGTGGCGCGCGCTGGCACGCCTTTTCGCAACACAACGGCGCTCGAGCCGCGGGGAAGTGCTGATGCGGGAATGTGTCGTCTCGGCACCTTGTAACTGGGGCATGTCGATTGACACGTAGCAGCGACTACTCGTCCTTCCATATGGCAACTAATAATGTAATACGGGATTTCTATCAGCGTACAAAAAACTCATAGTTAACTGGCATACGTTATTTCTATGCATTTGTCTGAAAGAGATATTGACTGATGGGAAATCATAATTAAATCCTATACCTGTATCCGTACACAGCAATATCTTACTACATTATTATGTCTTGTATGGAATTTATTCAATTAGCATGAGTTGAAAGTTAATTTAATGGAAATTGAAACGTAATTATGAACTACTATCGCAGAAATAGTTTTATTTCAAATAACTACATCCAGCGCACACATGTGATCTATATCTTAATTTATATTACTATAGTGGTATTGCTGAGGTAAATTGTTTACAGCTATATATACACAACTAGAGACTTAGGGTTCATACTGCGATTCTTTAAATATTAATATATTTTGTTATTTAGGTTTCAAATAATTGCTTTGTAAGTTTAGATATTGGGCTGTAAAAAGTATTTTTTTATTTAAAACTAATAAATTTCAAAAGTAGATATTAAGTCATTATTTTAATTGTACTGCTACCTAAAAGCTAAAAGTTTTAATGTTAAAAGTGGACGTGGCTGAAATTTTGTTATTATTTCTACGGAAATTAGCGTGGGTGGGTGGGGTATTTATAGAAATGGGGGTGGATGGTAGAGAAGCTGATGCAAGGCAGCGCGAGGGTGGGGAGGCACCAAGTCTCCACCATTGTTACGAATTTACTTTTAAGTCAATTCTAACTGAAAGGGGCTATGGGCGTCGCTAAATAATGAGTCATGATTAGGTAGAGCACAACAGTATAAGATGGTATTTATTGAACATAAGTATTATACAATAACTATTTATGTGACTATTGATTGGGGGAGCTTAGATAGTATACCAAGATGCTAATTAATAATATTAAGTATTATTACCTCACGCCATTATATTGCAATCTAATTTGAAAGTCCCCACCTTGTTCATGTTGCCGGAGGCTGATTCTAGCAGGCGGTTAACGACGGCCGGACACACCCAACTTCAGTGGTCTTCTCGTTCCAGTGGCACGACGACAAAAGACGCCGCTCCCGGTGTTACGCTGGCCTATATCGGGAGCGTTGTTTAATATTTTCGGCCCTGTTTACTGGCCGGTGGAGCGGGTTTCTGCAACTGTCTTTCGCAAAGTGTTATTGCAATAACGCTTGTGCCCTGGTTCAATTTTTGAAGATGTGATCAGGCAGGCCGTCCAACTAAGGCCTGATCACTTCATAACAGCCTACATACAACAATTGATTGCATTTTTGCCCCTGCCCCCCTCCGAGTAATTTTTCCTTCCATTTACAATTTTCTGTGAGCACTTTAATTAACGTGAGGGTGTGAACTAATGCGTTTTTTCTTCTTTTCTGCTATAAAAACTTTTATGCCTGCTGTTATGCCTATGAGAATAACAGAAAGTAGCATAAATTGGGTATAGTGTAGCGCCGGCTTAAACGACTCACACCTCTCACAGAATTTAGTCACCAGAAACTCCTTAAAAACTTTTTAAATATCGGAAGAAAAACTGTTTTGAAGATATCATTCACTGCATACTGCTAGTATCTTACTAACATATTAAAATTAACACTGCTATGTGGTAAGGGAATGCAAGTAAAGATGAGAAAATACCAACAATAAAAGAATAGAATCGAAACTACATTTTCTGTATGAATTAACACTCCTCGTTAATGAAGATGATCTTAAATGTTATAGAATTTATTTCGTTCGTCTAGTATAATCGTGTAAACAAAATGCGTGGTGGTTAAAGAACAAAGTATTTATTCATTCGACAAAACATGGGGCACATAGAACATAACTACGTTTAGGAAAAGTAAATTATAATTATGTAAATATGCCACAAAGTTAATACACAAAGATGCCCTTCCGCCACAAATAATTCCAAATTTTACATAGTGTTTGTAAATTGTTGTCATTATCCATTTGAGGACTAGGAGACGACAAGCAATTCAGAATGCACTAAAAAATGTTGACACAGCCAAGATATTTGAAAATAGACCTGTTCTTCTTGGTAACAATTGTACACTATGAAAAGAGAAATTTATTGATTCTACTGCGTTTAAACACACCTGCGCGCCTTAATTTAGCGTAAGCTACGACGTCTGAAGTAAAGCTGGGTTTACAATAGCAATATTTAAACTTTAAATTAAGCGTTGAGACGTGTGCAGAAGAAACGAAAGTGTTTTCTCTTACGTATTGGGTCCCAATTGAAAATGTCAGCTTGCGTGCGTTGTTGGGATTACCTTGAGCGTTGAAAGAAATACTTATAATCCATATCTTGAGAAAAACTTTTGAAATTACGACCAATCAGAACAGAGCAGTCGGTGTTGTTAACGGAAAACTGTTATTTACAATAATGTAAGTATAAAAAATATTAAAAAGGCGAGTGTATGCACATGGTGACAATTATATTTGTTCACAAACATAAGCTTTCCTCATAGAAAATATCAACTTTGAAGTATGGTATTCTTCAATATGATTATGATATACAAAATAAGGTTAGGAACAAAAGTAAATATGACAGACTTTCATTGGCTGGAAATAATAATTAGAACATTATTGGAAAACTGCATACACATCAGACTACGTACTTCTAAATGCATAATTCTTGTATTGTAAACCCAGCTTAACTATTAGCGAATGGCACCGAGTCATTGCATTCAACCTATTTGTAGTGTAGAAATAGCTATACACTGAAGAGCCAAAAAAACTAGTATAGGCGTGCGTATGCAAATAACAGACTTATGAAACCAATCAGAGTAATGCGAAGTGGTCGGCAGCTAGATCGGTTACTGCTGCTACAATGGCAGGTTATCAAGATTTAAGTGAGTTTGAATGTGGTGTTATAGTCAGCGCACGAGTGATGGGACATAGCATCTCCGAGGTAGCGATAACATTTTGATGTTCGCGTACGACCATTTCACGAATGTACCGTGAATATCGGGAATCCGGTAAAACATCACATCTTCGACATCGCTGTGGCCGGAAAAAGATCGTGAAAGAACGGGACAAACGATGACTGACGAGAATCATTAAACGTGACAGACGTGCAACCCTTTCTAAAATTGGTGCAGATTGGATTTGTGGACAGCCCTGCAGGGTTCATGGTGTGAATTGCCTCTTGCATACCTTTAGACATTAGTCGAGTCCATGCCACGTCGTCTTGCGGCACTTCTGCGTGCTCGGGAGGCCCTACACGATATTAGGCAGGTGTACCAGTTTTTTTTTGGCTCTTCAATGTACTAAATAACGTTACATCCGCACCATAGATGAAGTTCGGGTATTATGGAATACCATTTTTATTTCAATTTTTTCTAGTATAATATAAGTAATTATAATCTTGAAAATCACATGTAAGTAAAGTATATAGTTTTAACAACCCATGTGGATACGTGCGAGTTTTAAATTTTTATGCATATTCGAGAAAAAATCGTTTTTACGAAAAAACATAATTGGACGGTAATATGAAATAGTTGGGTAATATGAAGTAGTGAGCTTAATTAAGTTAAATGAAAAATGTTTTCAATTTACATGAAATTTGTTGAGATAATAAACAGTGATATCTATGTAAGATATTGGTAAATGTAAAAAATAAAAATCATTACTTACAAAAATTGCAAATTTAATTACTTCTTTCATCACCAGCACAGTAATTGTGTGACCATAAATAGCAGTACAAACATTACACCTACACTTCTCTTCTTGAACCCTGAAAAAACATTATTTGAAAAATATGCACCCAGCATGTAATGTGATATTTTGGAATAATGGGTATTTCATATTACCCTACTCGACATGTTTGAAAATTACCGTTTCTCCTAACTTTCCTACGTGAAAATGGAAGTCTAATCCCATGGGAATAGCACTGTTGACTCATACACTTTATCGTATACGATGATTAACATAGTCAACAAATTTAAAAACACTGTTAAAAATTTCGAAAACACTAGCCTGCACTAACTTTCCAAACGCATAAAAAAAAAAGCTAACAATCGTTTATACAAGAGCCGGTTAACGAGCGATGCTCATGAGACAGATCACAAGGCATCATGGGAGCACTACGAAGTAGTTCGACTGCCCTCCAACAGGTTGTAGCTGCTGATGGCTCGGATATTAACCTATTCCATACTACCCGCCTTTTATATTTCTCTGCGTTTTTGCGAGGACGAACGAAGAAGTCTAAAGTGCAATGGACGGGTGCAAAATCACGAACACCTTGAAAAGCAGATGGATACAGTTTTGGGTTTCGCCTGATATTGGATGAGGGAAGCATTAGACCGGCAGAGATGGAGGCAGCTTGTTAAAGCAGCGTGTGGTCTTCAGGGCATGTTATCGCTTTATTAAATAAATAAATAAACAAGACTTGCCTGCCCATGATGTTGCCTTTAGCTCCGAGTATTTGGACATATATAGCAATGTTGGCAACAAATTAAGGAAGTAAACGTATTTCATCGTCAAAGTTCAATTGAATACGTGACGTCTTAATTGGTCGCCAATTGGTTAGCGGCAAACAGATGTGTGTCCTTGCTGTGGTTTCGTTCGTAGTCCTTATCCCGAAATTTTACAATGCACCTCACGTCTCGAGTGCAAGATTTATCCGAGATTTTCAACTAGCGTGCTGCTACCCACTGCCTTGAGACGACAGAACTAAGGTGGGCGGGAAAATCCAAGATAGTTAATTTTGGACCCCTGGAGCTTCTCTCTCCAAGACTGACACCCTCAAATAATGTTGACTTCTTCTAATTTTTCGAATCTAAATTACTTTAGCTAATGGCGTAATTGCTGTTTTTATAAAATAAATATAGCTTTTTAAATTTAATGATTTGTATTGTGTTAGAGCCTACATAAGAGTTAAACGTTGTACTCGACTGGAAAATTAACGAAATATATACAAACAATTTGTAATACTTAATGAGAGTGCGTGAAGAGAATTGGGCTGCTCTTAACAACGAGATCTTGAGAGCGTAATATTTAGTCGTGAAACTGGATCTAGCAATACGTTTTATACACAATTACTTTAATTTAATATAACAACAGAATCAAAACATTTTATGACGATAGTTGTATTTGTTTTGCTGTTATATGTACAATTGTATTAACAAATATTTACTAGAGCTCAACGCTATGCGCAAATCTATTTGTACAGTTTACTCTTATCATTAATAACGAAGGGCTTGAATAACAGTTTAAAAAAAACAAAGTCAATATTTAATATTCTGCTTGAAGCAAGTATGCATCACAATTCAAGCCATACGCTAACTTTTACACTCAAAACACATAAAATTTCTCCATTTACCGCCAGTTTAAAAACAGTTTTTTTTGGAGCACCAGCACATTTTGCAGCGGAAATTTCCCCTTTGCCAAACATTTCCATTAAGGAATCCCATTTTGTTCCTAACCTGAGTAGAATAAACATTACTTTAGCCAAATATCTTATTTACTATTGCTTGTTTAACCAACACGTTTTCATGGAAGTAGGAACGACCGTGCTCCTCTAAGAATAATTCCAAATTATCTGGAACAAAAATGATGAACTATGTCACTCACCAGCCAGGTACCACTCCCCAGAGGGTATCTCTTGGTTAGTCCTAAAGAATTCAAANATGATGAACTATGTCACTCACCAGCCAGGTACCACTCCCCAGAGGGTATCTCTTGGTTAGTCCTAAAGAATTCAAAATATATGTCCACACTTGTATAAATGTTTTATTCTTCAATTTGTCCGGAAAAATTTGTTAACGTGCTGTCGATTCATAACAATTCAAACATTGATGAACATATAAGGCGGTATGTGTTCTTTTTATTTCTCTTCCAATTAAAATTTCTTGATAGATAGTACTTCAACTTGCAAATTTCTGTTGTTGAAAGAATCGACTATATGTGGTTGCTGCTGCCTGCTACTCACCGTTGTCTCTGACGTCAACTGTCTTCTTGGTGCACACAGCCACATGCAGTATACCCGCAGTCTCATCTCATGCCTCGGCCACTCCACTCCTGTACACACACCTACACACGCCGTCAGTATGCCTACTCCTGTGCACACACCTACACACGCCGTCAGTATGCCCACTCCTGTACACACACCTACACACGCCATCAGTATGCCGTAACTANTGCAAATTTCTGTTGTTGAAAGAATCGACTATATGTGGTTGCTGCTGCCTGCTACTCACCGTTGTCTCTGACGTCAGCTGCTCTTCTTGGTGCATACAGCCACATGCAGTATACCCGTAGTCTTATCTCATGCCTCGGCCACTCCACTCCTGTACACACACCTACACACGCCGTCAGTATGCCCACTCCTGTACACACACCTACACACGCCATCAGTATGCCGTAACTAAGGTTTATTCTGCTCAGGTTGGGTAGCTCAACGATTTAGTTTGGCTACTAAAAATTTTCGCCACTAGGTAAGCGCTAGTGTCGCATGTGTACAAGATTTTTCTCTATTTTCTACTTTATAAAAACAGAATAGTTGCAATAATCATTAATCAAATATGAAATAACTACGTAACTGAGTAAAATCATTCTCTTTTACTATTCACGTATCTTAAAATTTTAATTACAGGAAACATATTTGGAACACTGCGCACCTAGCGGCGGAAATTATCCTTATGCCAAACTCGACCATAAGGAAACTCGTTTTGTTTCTAACCTGAGTAGAATTAACCTTACCGTAACAGAGACACGGCAGACTGTCTGTTAAGGCGGTAGTATCCTTTCCAACTTGTATTTATTTGTATATCTTAATAGCATACCGTTAACATCTTAAATTACAATTAAAACATTATTTTTACGTACAGAACTACTTAATAGAATTCCTGAAGCCAGAATGGACTGATTTCACTCTTTATTTTTGCGCATGAGACTTAAAAATGATAAATAACTAGTTAATATTTATTAAGGTTACGGATACAACATAAACAANGAAATAACTACGTAACTGAGTAAAATCATTCTCTTTTACTATTCACGTATCTTAAAATTTTAATTACAGGAAACATATTTGGAACACTGCGCACCTAGCGGCGGAAATTCTCCTTATGCCAAACTCGACCATAAGGAAACTCGTTTTGTTTCTAACCTGAGTATAATTAACCTTACCGTAACAGAGACACGGCAGACTGTCTGTTAAGGCGGTAGTATCCTTTCCAACTTTTATTTATTTGTATATCTTAATAGAATACCGTTAACATCTTAAATTACAATTAAAACATTATTTTTACGTACAGAACTACTTAATAGAATTCCTGAAGCTAAAATGGACTGATTTCACTCTTCATTTTTGCGCATGAGACTTAAAATTGATAAATAACTAGTTAATATTTATTAAGGTTACGGATACAACATAAACAAAACTGACAGTGTATTTTGGACTTATAATTATCAGTTAAAATATGTATTATGCCGTAACAAATCTCCTTTTCAAATATTTTATTTGAAAATTCAGCTGCTTTGAAACAAAACTAAATCTGAGCTGGAAGGTATATTACCACGTTTAGAGTTAATATNTATTTGAAAATTCAGCTGCTTTGAAACAAAACTAAATCTGAGCTGGAAGGTATATTACCACGTTTAGAGTTAATATAAAATTGTCTTATTCAGTTCCTTCATTGCACTTTTACGCTTATCTTCGTAAGTAAACATTCTGGGAAAACCGATTTTTTTTTTTTAAAGACTTTTAAAAAAAAATTTATTACTTTTTTCATATAAGGTTTACCCATTTAAAGAGAAGAAAGGCGGCTTTCTCAGAGCTTTCCTGAGCAGTTACGTAAGAGGTAGCAGGAGAGTAAAACCGTACGGCGTGTATAAACCTGTTACATACAAGATGTCAAGTAATTTGCGGATACGGACTGCACTACATGAATCTGTAATAAAAACTAAGTAGAAAATACTCTTTGGTAAAAATGCATAAGACCCTTCGTTTACGAATAAAACGACATGAAATGTCCAGAAACCCTTGTAGCAAACATGTGGTATTCCAATTAGATGAAGGTGAGGNTTACGAATAAAACGACATGAAATGTCCAGAAACCCTTGTAGCAAACATGTGGTATTCCAATTAGATGAAGGTGAGGTGATGTGGCAATGCTGCAACTAACGTGTCGGTTGTAAGGCCTACGGCAAGGGAACGACCCGCGCTCAGTAGTGCCAAAGAGGCTATGAAGTTCCCATGCAGTGAGTACTGGGACATGGCAATGGCCATGGGTGCATCCGGCGGCAAAGCTCCGTGCATGTGCATGCATCCAACGTGAGGAAAACGGCATTGCTATGGGCAGAGCAAACTTCTAACACCTGTTATGACGTCCGACGTTTTGTATACGGTTGCTGCATGCTGTACTTAACGTGAAATAATGTTTTGTTATCTATTTTAATATCTTTTATCTCGTAAACTAAGGGCTTTACGCTTTTTTACCAAAGAGTATTTTCTACTTAGTTTTGATCACAGATTCGTGTGCTGCAGTCCGTATCCGCGAATTACCTGACATTCTGTATGCGTGTGTACATATAACAAAATTTACTCATTAAAATATTGTACAGCCAAGCCTTGTACGGGGAGGATGGGAAAAACAAGACGCAGACGAGAAATGTTACCTCTGCTGCCTAACTCAGGTTATATTCAACCAGAGTCTATATAAATATGATATGTTTGGACTCCACTTAGCATTAACCATACGGAGTTTTTCTTTCTCATTTGTGTCATCTCATATATTGTTGGCAACCTGCTCCACTGTGCATATTCTCCTTTATTAGGAGAAAAAAATATCTGTAGATTATTCACGGTAATCTTAGAACTTTTGAAAGCCCTCCTTAAAATATACTTGTGTGCATGTTATGTATTCTTCATCCATATGTAAAATTAACATTGCCATGGGGCTGATTACTCTACTCATGCATCAGTCATATGAAAAAGGAAAATTATTAGGAAAAGTTAATATTTTACCAAATAAGTGATTTATACCCTACATTCACAAAAAACAGAAAGCAAAAAAATAATCATTTCAGCATTGATGTATGTTTACGTAACAATTTTAATTCAACATTAAGATATGGAACTTACTGCGCGCATGCCAGTCAGTGTTCTCGTTAAAATATTATGTAGAGGTAGTGGCTGTGGAATTTTTTAAAGGTTGATTTCTAAAGTCCTTATTTAACTGTGAACAAACTTTACCACCTTCGCGAATTTTCAACCTCTACCATCACGATTCCAAATCTCATCTGATCTCGTGGGCGTCAGGGCTCCCATTGCTGCGAACCCGTCTTACAAGCCAATGTGCTAAGCATTCACACCCCGAGCTGTCCACTAACTAAAGGCAGCCTCTATCATGTCGGAGATCAGCCCACTCTCCTTCTTCCTTCCCATGACAATCGTTGATTTTCCTCACGGAGAGGACTAATGCCTCAACCTCCAGTTTCGTCNCTCTCCTTCTTCCTTCCCATGACAATCGTTGATTTTCCTCACGGAGAGGACTAATGCCTCAACCTCCAGTTTCGTCCAATACCATACACGGAGTTTCTTCACACAGAAATACCTGCCTCGGCCCCAGTGGTCTGGCCATAAAGGAGTCGACCGGCCCACCACCAAGTCAATACCATCGTCACTGCCTGTAACTCTAGCTCACCAGATTGCGAGGCAAATACCTTTTTCAGCAAGCCCGGCATCGAGACCGCCCTGGAGTCTCCCACTATTGTTAACCTCGGGGCTTCGAAGTTATCCAGCAGTACCAACCAGAGTCGACAGGGTCAGATCTGCCCACGCTGTATAGTTCTCAGAAGACGTCAATGAACCTTGCAGTTCGAAGATGACAGGTAGAGCCACCCAGTCACAACACGAACGCAGAGTTTACAACCAAATTCCGAGCAATGGAAAAGGGCACCGAAGCTTTTACCAACAACGCCAAATGTCCTTTCACGTACAAAGGATTTTTCTCAGTTTTTCTCTCCTTTTTTCATTACGCCTTGTTCCCCAGAAACGTTCTTGAAGTTCTCGCTTCAGAAGAAAAGAATTCCAGAGTAGCGTGGGGGTCCGTTTCTCAAAGAGAAGAGGTGCGAAACCGCGTGAACGAGAATTTCAAGTGCAAGTTTCTACGTCTGCACAGTTACTGACTACCACTGCGAAACTGTCCCCGTGGCCATTTTGGGAGGGGGCAGTGAAAGCGGCTGAATAGTTGTTACCTACCCAAATACATTCCCAGTACTACTCGGCGGAAAACAATTTACATCACTGACAAGATTCCATTACTAGTCTAAACATAGGGTACAACTCATCCTCGAATCTAGTAGTTTGATTACCATAAGGTACTTATACAGTTATGTCTTCAAATCTACTACCTCGTTTGTTTCCTCTTCATTTGTAATAAAATACAACTTCCGAAGCCATAAAACGAACCACATTACGAAAGGCCTAAATACTACCTAACCACCTTTTGATTCAACTTCACATTTTCATAAATTATTATGTTCTTCAAACTGTATTGTTGTCCTGGGTTATCGAAATAATCGTAAAGTAAAAAAAAAAGTTTCAGCTATTCACAGTAGCACGTGGTTAGTTAGGACTAAGGAGTGACAGTTTTCGAAACCTCAGTCCAAAGGTATGTGTTCTTACCCAAGTAAACACCATAACATGGCGAGGCATACAGTAATAATGACCCTTAACACTACCACAAGGATGGACTTCCTGGCGATGACAATTCGCAGCACACTTTCAACACGCACGGCACCTGGAACATTATTTATAGTGGCATTTACAGTAATGTNGCGATGACAATTCGCAGCACACTTTCAACACGCACGGCACCTGGAACATTATTTATAGTGGCATTTACAGTAATGTATGAACTCCTTGAATAAATACCGGCCATATAAATTGTTTATTTTCTACTTAGAAATATTAAGTTATTCAGTTAAATAGATAGTACACCAACGCTTTATCCCAATGTAAATAAATATTTATAAGTCAAAATCATTGTACTATTATGTATTACTTTTCTATGTTTTATCATAAATGTGATTCATCCTGTGGTCCTCAAGCCAGATCTAAACAGCACTGCTGGACAAAAATTTGAAACGTCCTGAAGGAGGCTTTGAAACATTATTAACACGTCTAGGCCCGAATTCATTTACCGAGCTTAGGCGTTACAATCGTTTTAGTTTTTAATGTGTGCTGTACTTAATTATGTGCTTGTAGCAACAATTGAGTAACGCACTGCGCGTTCGTTGATGTCAGCATTTACCATTTATAAACGAGAGGTGCAGAAAATTTAAGATATTAGATTTCTCAGACAAGGAAGAAGCCTTTGATTTCTTTGAACAGAAAAGGGGATAAATATCCTTCATTTGTTACATGTACTCTGTCAAAGATACCAGGATTTAACGGATTAAATTCATTGTAACGGAACAAATACTGTGCGGATAAGATAAGCACGAGATGGTGGTTAGGGAACGAACAAGAGTGCAACGGCTCGCATTTCACAGTTCAACGTGAAAGACACTTACAATAATCTGGAGTCAATGCAGGCAGACATTCTACAAGGCGCGGAGACAGAATTATGTTCTGGGGAACATTCTACCAATCCTTCTCCCGCTACTGTCATAATGTTTAGCCGAGTCTCTCGTGGTGATTGACTGGGCGGTGCACAATGTGCAATTTTTTCGAAAAAAGGCGGACAAAAGTGAATTGTTAATATTTCATGAAACGCCAAGCCAATGTCTGAGTTATGCTGCCTAGTGACTGGAGCGAAGTAACAAGTCTCAGGAGGTCCACCATACGACCAGGGCGGCTGCTAGTACGCCCTAGTAATAAAACACAAAGCTTAGAGAGACCGGCAAGTACTCACAATTATCGTCCATGTACANGCTGCTAGTACGCCCTAGTAATAAAACACAAAGCTTAGAGAGACCGGCAAGTACTCACAATTATCGTCCATGTACATCCTGGTACAAAAATTAGTTCACTCTTATATATTTAGTGAATATCCCCATTATTATGTGCTTTAAAGCGCGTATTTCTATTTTGAAATTTGGGGTGACTTTTCTAAAAATAAACGAAATTTGCTTTTTTACTTTTTACACAGACGGAAAGACTAGGTATACAACATTTGTACTAAATATAGTAACTCCACCTGCACCTCGGGGGCGCGGTGGTCGAGCGGGTTCAATCCCGAGCCGGGTCACTCTTGGATTTTCGCAANCGGAAAGACTAGGTATACAACATTTGTACTAAATATAGTAACTCCACCTGCACCTCGGGGCCGCGGTGGTCGAGCGGGTTCAATCCCGAGCCGGGTCACTCTTGGATTTTCGCAGATGGGAATCGTGCTGGACGATGCCACCGGTCGGTGAGTTTTCTCAGGGATCTCCCATTCCCCACGCCCTTGTATTTCGGTGCTGCTTCAATCTCACCTCATTTCACCTTAATAGGCTGTCCAGACCTCGTTGTTAAGAGCCACCAAAATCGCTCAACTCAACTTTACTTGGCCTCGGTCAATAGTATACATTTTTAAGAATAATAAAGAATTATTATTTTTTTCAATCCGGTGGTAAAGTGGCAGCATTTCACCTGTCTGTGCAGAATATCACAGAACTGCGAGTGTTTTTCCCTTGAAGGAGCTCAGACAGCAGTTTCAGTTGCTCTACTAGCTCGGAAGAAAGTGGGGCAAGTGCTATAAATAATTAGCGAATCTGGAGCAATCTGGAATAATTGCTGACGTGAACCCGAATTTCTTTTTCGTCTCGCCTAACCTAATATAAGTGTTAAGTGAGCATCGTGGCAGAGAAGGATTGGGCAGCCATGGCCTCGATAAGAGCCATGGCTACCTCCCTGAGTGTACTTGCAGCTAAACCTATAACTAATAAGGAAGAGCGGAAAGCCCCGTCGACAGGAAAGATGTTCAAACTTGTAACACGCATTAATATGAAATGTTACATGAGACACAGAGCTTAGGAACCACGCCTATTATTGGTGGATGAGGGCATTATTTACATTTAATTGGCACTGGTTTGACCAGAGTGGTTGGGAACTCACCCCTCTGGTGGGCACGAACGGCTACTCACATCGCGCGGGTATCAAAGTCAGTTCCAGAGAAGAAAATTATTGTCTACAGTTTTAGCATATTATTAATATTGTTATTGTGACATGTAACGTTAATCTGGAAAACTATGAAACTGGTGGGAACAACTGTAATAAATACGATTAAAAGGAAATATATAAAAATATAAAATGCATCTCAATATATTTTTTTTGTAAAAATCTCAAAATTGAAAGAAAAAAATACGTTTAGTTACAGCTTAGAATAACTGCGCATATATTATCATAATGTTACGATAATATTTCCCTTGTAAGTTGATATTACTTACATTAAACCGTATTTCAATTTTATGCACTGAGATACAATTTAAATTCAAACCAGACAAAAGTAAAATAATAATTATTGTAGGTGAAGCAAGTGTCAGAGAAATTGCCATTATGACACTGCTGTCTCTTCAAAAACACTTAAGGCGCCCGTCTACCTGGCGCTTGAACTGCGTTGCAGAGTGTTCCAAATACAAGTTTTTCAACAAAACTATTAAGCGTGCGTCCAGCGTGCTGATCTACGAAAATAACACACACTTCAGACGAGAGCTGATAAGTACTTTTAAAATATCACGTACGTTAGAAACATCAATTCAGAGTACTCTAAAACCGCTAAAAACGGCCTTTCCAAGGCGCTGTAGCTCAAATTGCAGGTATCAGATACATACAAAACTACTATAGGGGCCTGCACTGAACCTTCCTAAAGACTTCCCACTAATAAAATAATATGGTCACCGCTGAAAATCACATAGATAAACGCAGCACGACGAGAACACTGCACGCCAGTTCAGAGCCTTGCGCTTAGTGGCGATGGCGTACTTGATGCGCGTGGCAGTGTCGCCCTTATCGCTCCCGCGCTTCTCGGCCTAAAAGTGGGAAAAAGTTGCAGGTAGACGGAGGCCTTAATCTGAAACGAAACATGGTGACAAAATATTTTTATGTGAGTCGATATTTTAAGTTAGAACCTCATATTCACGCAATAAATCATTCTGAATNACAAAAGTAAAATAATAATTATTGTAGGTGAAGCAAGTGTCAGAGAAATTGCCATTATGACACTGCTGTCTCTTCACAAACACTTAAGGCGCCCGTCTACCTGGCGCTTGAACTGCGTTGCAGAGTGTTCCAAATACACGTTTTTCAACGAAACTATTAAGCGTGCGTCCAGTGTGCTGATCTACGAAAATAACACACACTTCAGACGAGAGCTGTTAAGTACTTTTAAAATATCACGTACGTTAGAAACATCAATTCAGAGTACTCCAAAACCGCTAAAAACGGCCTTTCCAAGGCGCTGTAGCTCAAATTGCAGGTATCAGATACATACAAAACTACTATAGGGGCCTGCACTGAACCTTCCTAAAGACTTCCCACTAATAAAATAATATGGTCACCGCTGAAAATCACATAGATAAACGCAGCACGACGAGAACACTGCACGCCAGTTCAGAGCCTTGCGCTTAGTGGCGATGGCGTACTTGATGCGCGTGGCAGTGTCGCCCTTATCGCTCCCGCGCTTCTCGGCCTAAAAGTAGGAAAAAGTTGCAGGTAGACGGAGGCCTTAATCTGAAACGAAACTTGGTGACAAAATATTTTTATGTGAGTCGATATTTTAAGTTAGAACCTCATATTCACGCAATAAATCATTCTGAATACAATTTTCCAATTTAATTGGAATATTTATCAAGTTATCATTGATGTCATATCACAAAGCAATAAAATATACTAAAAATAATGAAAAGCTTTTAAGTGAGCTTAAAATTGAATGCTAGAGGTTTCTGGAATCCCAGTTAGAAAAATTACGAAATTGCAGTCCAAAATAACAGTTTCTGCTTACTCTGTAAGCAAATATTTAAACGGAATGGTACATTCCTCTAGTGCGATACCTTACACCGCGCTGCAACTTGCTAAGTTTTGGTGTATTAAATAATTGCTTAATAGTAATGCATCACACTGGCAAAATATTTTCTCACAAAGTTAGTAACAAATATTACCTAGAATTGACGTTTTTTTAGGTTTTCTATATTCGCTTCGGAGAACCTGTATATTTTTATCAATGTGATTCGTGTTTATTTGAGATGTTTCTAGCCGACCTTAAAACTAAGAGGATAGTCTGAGGCCCAACATAGGGATGGGATCAAGTGCTTCTCAGGATCAGCTTCCCATACACCTAGGCATGTAGGAAGTATTCGAACTACTTGACGCGTGTCGCGGCTTTACTGGGATCGTGCAAACATGGCCGTGATTAGGGACATGGTTACCTAACATGCTAACTTGTGACATGGACTACAAAAGACCGCGGTGGTGTAAGTGGTAATACTACTCGCTTTCCACCAAGGCAAACCGGGTTCAACCCCGGCCGGGTCTCTCCGGATTTTCGCAAGTGGGAATCGTGCCAGACGATGCCGCTGGTCGGTGGGTTTTCTCGGGAATCTCCCGCTTCCCCACGCCCCTTCATTTCAACGCTGCTCCATACTCGCATCACTTCACCTCCCCACTAGTGTTGTAGTGTCGTGATGTCCGTAGAACATCATGTAGTTTTGTCTGCAAGTGGCTTGTTAAACTCGCGTGTGGTGTGTCAGTGAGTTCCTACAACACGAGTCGCTGGTCATCGACAACCCAGCTCGTCACATAAGTATTTACGGCTCTGCAAGTCAGGGTCCGGCATCGCCCTTCTTCTCTGGTTGCAAGTAATTAGTACACTTCATTGGCGCGCTGTGTACCAGGACGGTTGCCAGCACTGGTCAAAGTTGGGAATAACCAGTGTAGTAGTCGTGATCCGCAGGTTACTCGTCTTTAAAAAGGCTGCAGTGGTGTGGCGGTCAGACACATCACCTCCCACCGCGGCACGGTGATCTAAGTTCAATTCCCCGCGGGGTCAAGCCCAGATTCACGCATATGGGAAACGTGAGGGACGTTGCCGTTGGTCTACGTGTTTTCTCAGGGTATTCCACATTCTCTCGCCATATTCGCCTCACTTTACACAAATAGGAGCTAAGGACATCAGATCTTAAATGCTGTCAGCTCTCGCCATATTAGGGATGCCCATTTTTTTAATTTTTTTTTTTACCTACGTTTCCGTTGCAAAGGTTTAACAAACTTTTCGCACGATACATTATAAATACTAGCTTCCTACGCTCTATTAGACTGTTAGAGCTTTTTAACTAGTCCTCTAGCTATCAAGGTGAGTAGGTAGGAAGGTCTTAACAGCTCGTCAACAACGAGGTCATTAGAGACGGAACAAATTGCCCACAAAAGCAGGAACAAGGAAGGAATCGGCCATGGCCTATAGAAAGAAACCATCCTAGCATTCACCTGGACTAATTTTGGGAAACCATGGAAAACCGAAGTCAGTATTTTCGGACCAGGTTTCGAACCCACTTCCTCCCGAATGCGAGTCCACATCGCTCGCTGTGAAACTATTGAGAATAAATGCGCAATTTTTGTAGGAGAAAAGCGAAATTAATCTAGCAACAACTGTCAAGTAACATCGATTTTTGTAATGCACATAGCGACCTCCTANTAGGAGAAAAGCGAAATTAATCTAGCAACAACTGTCAAGTAACATCGATTTTTGTAATGCACATAGCGACCTCCTATACCCTTTTGATCTTTAAAATGTAGTACAAAACCTGAAATAGAGATAGTGGCGAAAATTCCATAAACCCAATGCGGCGCTGATTTATCTGCCTTGAGTGCCTCTTAAATCCCTCCCTCTGCACATAACCAAACGCAACGCACCAAGCACTGTAAAAATATATGATCGCCCGTGAAATCCATAAGGCAAACAGTATTTCCTTGGCAGCTGCGNTACGAGAAAAGCGAAATTAATCTAGCAACAACTGTCAAGTAACATCGATTTTTGTAATGCACATAGCGACCTCCTACACTCTTTTGATCTTTAAAATGTAGTACAAAACCTGAAATAGAGATAGTGGCGAAAATTCCATAAACCCAATGCGGCGCTGATTTATCTGCCTTGAGTGCCTCTTAAATCCCTCCCTCTGCACATAACCAAACGCGACGCACCAAGCACTGTAAAAATATATGATCGCCCGTGAAATCCATAAGGCAAACAGTATTTCCTTGGCAGCTGCGNGACGCACCAAGCACTGTAAAAATATATGATCGCCCGTGAAATCCATAAGGCAAACAGTATTTCCTTGGCAGCTGCGCGCGAAATTGTGCGTGGTGGTCGTAACGGCGTCAGGGCGGTCCAAACGCGTGCGAGGGTACGCCTTACAGCCATCTGTCTCGCACACAAATACACCCGGACCGAAGCGCTGCTCCCTTTATAGGTTATTGCATTCTTAACCCGCGCACGTTTTTTTCGCCGCAACATCAATCCCTGTCGCCGTACGAGTGCTTCGATGCCCGTAGGAAATTGCCTTGCTCGCCGTTTTTCCTCCAGTTCCCTACATTGTGCAGTACCGGCGTGACTCGAATTGTTATGTTCGAAAACAAAACATAAAAAAAAATTCGGACGTTAAGGAGAAATGATGAAGCATCTTATTCCGGCTGGACGCATCTGCACATACGACAGAGTTTCTAGGACGCGGATTAAAAAAAAAGAAGTAACATGAGTGACAGTTAACTACATCGTGTGGTGAATGTAGCGTGCATATCGGATATTAGTTGTATCTGCAAGGTAGTCAGTGAACGTGCAACCAACGGGTTCGGAACCCACCGAAAAACACGACGATCTGTCGTCTTCTGTTCATAGCCGTGCGACATCAATCTCAAAATAACTTCATGTTCCGCTAAACAATTAAATATGTAACCACAAATAATTGATGAAGTACAAGGAAATTTACAGTGATAAGATTAACATAATTGTCACTTACATATATCCGATGCATGATTTCAGTCTGTAGACGACTTGTGAAATGTGTCGGCTATGAGGGGCCTGTTCGGCATTGCAGGTAGGCAGAGTCAGACTTTATAGCGCCACCTCACAACCGTATTTTTGCAAACATTTTGTAAAAGTTGTTTATAAATATTCACAATCTGAAATCATTTCATAGTAATCTTGTTCAACTTAAAGTGGCAAAATCGTACAATGATTGCAATTCCGTACACAACTTTTCAAACTGATATATCGCNATCTTGTTCAACTTAAAGTGGCAAAATCGTACAATGATTGCAATTCCGTACACAACTTTTCAAACTGATATATCGCCTATTTTATTATTTTCTATCGTAAAAGGGTTTTTTATGTGTTTGTGTTGTCTTAATTTAATTTCGTCCTAACACAAGGCGTGTCGACAATAAGATTTAAAACAGCATTATTTTCATTGAAAGGAAAAATGTTGTTCCCACATTATTTTTTGTCTCTAATTCATTATAACGTTATATTCGCCAAAAATGAACTTGTGACGTGAATAAAAAAACCCAGCTGTTTCGCTTTTAATTAAGCACTTTTAAGTCGCCATCCGAAAATAGCTATTTGCTCGTAACAGCATTTATTTTTACCTTCGCACTCACTAACATTTCTACGAAAATCCTGAAAGCGAATTGAAGAGAGATTCTCATTCCGTAGTGACTTATCAAATGTCTTAATATTTAAACTGTGATGAATAAATGTTTTGTTTAACATTAGAGTATAGGCTGTTCACGGTAAAGTGAGCACTTTTGAGGCCCTAATAACTTTTTCCTTTCAGCATTTTTTTTCCTTTAACCACATTTTAAAATAAATATTGCCATGTAAGTAATAAACATAGTGTGTTTATTCCAGTGCACTTGCAAGTTAACGTCTAAGACTACAATAAAATATATTTATTGACTATTATTCCAAATGAGACGCCTTTCAAAAGTGCTCACGTAACCGTGAATATAACTGTTACCTATAACAGTTAGCATGCTAGTATATAGTAGTGTTTCTATCATTTTCGTTATGTCTCTTATTGGATACTGTAATTAATTCATACACGTGGGTGAAATATATACAACGAGGAGAAAGAAGAAACTTCGTAGGACTTTAAGTTTTATCCACATAATCGCAAACAGACAATATAAATTTCTATAAAATTGTTTCCAGATATTATTAGTATGCATAGGTTCCGANGGGGGGGGGGGGATGAAAGAGTCAAGCGTCAAACTTTCTGCGATTATACCCACAGTCATCTCTCTCTCCTTCTCTATCCCGCTCTCTCTCTCCTTATCACTCCCTCTCTCTTCTTCTCTCTCCCTCTCTTTCCTTCTCTCTCCCTCTCACTCTTATTGTGTGAGAGTGTTTTGTGTGTTTGTGTGTGCGGTTTTGCACTAGTGTAACACTTATTTTGATGTACGACATGGTTTTAAGCAACATGTTTTAAAAATAGCGAAGCAAATGGTTGAATATATAATTATAAATTCTTATTTCAAACTGAAATAGTGACCGGCCGCTCTTTATCAACCCAAAGGAGCGACGCCCCTGCTGACTGGAAAGTGTGGTGTGGTGAGGGGTTGATACCCCCCTCCCACAGTACTAGGCACCTGTGTCAGTATGTATCGTTTATTGAAAATAACGCAAGTGAGCAGAGAGGAGAGTGAAGAAGGATAAAAGTTGTTCACCATAAAGTGGAGCACTCTTGAAATCAACCTATGATAAAAAAAACACTGTCCGTGACTGCAACGTAAGCAATAACTGCAATACTCACAGTTAAGTTGGCAGAGGACTACCAGAAATAGTAATTTAAAAAAATTCCCCTACAATTCAGTTTCTTTTTGTTCTTTTCATATAAATATTAAAAGGTCGTTATTGAAACACATTTATATTTCTACCTTTTTCACATCATCGCCTGGCTGACGCAACGTTCAAGCTAGCTGGTTGTTCTTTTTTTTCCCGCACCTGGGTGTGAAAAAAAACAGCGCTTCACAGCCAACGTGATTTTAAGTGCTAGTTTGTAATTCCTAAAATTAAGTATTAATTAACGTTACAAATAAAACATTTTTATACATGTTCTCAGTGAAGTGGTATGGTTTATTTAATTGCTTCCTTGAAATTTCACATAATATGCCGACCTGGAAAATGTACTGCTTCGTGCACTTTAAGTCAGTATAATTTATACACCTCGAATAAACTTGAAGAAACTACGGATGATTGTGTTTTGTTATATTTGCGATGTGTGTTCAATTCTGAAAGCTAAAATGAATGTGTGTGCGTTATTTAGTATCTACGACTTCCCAGTTCATGATTAATAACCTTGGTACGTACGTCTTTCGTTCTGGAACAAATACCCTATCAAAATGTTTTTTACTGTACTTGAAGCATTGCTTGAGTATTAGAAATACAATAAAACAGTACTGTAACGTCTGCCGAACGGCTTAATTTGTATGCGCCGATATATCAAACAGCAAGTACTAGCTTTTACGATTAACCTTTTAGGTAAGTAACTTGGGGAAAATTAGATTCCGCATGAAATATGTGGATTCAGTTACATTAAATACATTGTCATCATAATGTAGTGTGTCTTTANAAAAATTAGATTCCGCATGAAATATGTGGATTCAGTTACATTAAATACATTGTCATCATAATGTAGTGTGTCTTTAGTCTTCTGGTGAAGTTACATTCATCTAATTTTGAGCATTTGAATTTTATTATAGAAAAGTGATTTCTTTTTTTCGTAAGCAAAGCAGTAGACTTAGCAAACGTAAGTGTTACGTGCTAAACAAACTATGTGGCTGGGCGAATTTTCACGAAACTTTCATGGAGTGATAAATATTACTGTGAAAGTATGCTGTAAAAATTTGAATCAATTCTCTTCAGCCATTTAGTTTTATGGCTATTGTTTTCATTACTCGTAAATGTAATAGTAGCGCCCACCATTTCCTTGTGCGTAGTCTTGAATTAAATTATTTTTGTAAAGGTATTTGTACATTATAATTCTACTNAGCGCCCACCATTTCCTTGTGCGTAGTCTTGAATTAAATTATTTTTGTAAAGGTATTTGTACATTATAATTCTACTCGTAAATATTTATGTTAAACGTAATTCTTATGTATTTTAACGATAGATTGAGGCTTATGCAAAAATGTGTGTTGGTAATGCCTCGCAAGGAATAGTTCTTATGCAAAATTGTATGATTACACTCAGTGTGCACGAATTCAGTGTGTTATTCCTTTGGTAAAAATTTCTAGATTCGGCTAAGCTTTGTTTGCATGAGGCGGAGGAATATCCTGTAGGTTAAACCTAATTACGGCATCAGAAAAGTGTTAGGTAACCGTGAATGAACTACATTCATAGTTGCTGCAGTGCATTTTACTCTCAGAAGATNGGCATCAGAAAAGTGTTAGGTAACCGTGAATGAACTACATTCATAGTTGCTGCAGTGCATTTTACTCTCAGAAGATATTAATGTAATGGCAAAGCTAAAATAATAATTCATGAATAGATAGAGAGAGGGACTATCCTCTCGCTTGTACGAACACAGACGATCCAACTTCAAAAATGTGAAAATGTTCTCAAAAAGATTACACAAGCAACAGTTATAAATATTTCCACATACTGTAAATAATATTCATCAACGTCCATGTTTCCTGATTACGTACATCGGCGTCTTTTGTTCCCTACGACTCTAATTGGCTAGACCTATAAATTGCTACGCCAATAGTAAACTGCTACCTAACTCGTAATTCGTGTACTTCTCGGGTCATAAGTACAAGTCTTAAATTTTCATTGCTGGACCGTAGCCAAGCGTAATCAATCCTTTCTAGCTCCAATGTGAAGGCTCTCTCATATTACGGGCATTTTTCAGAGTTAACCCTGCAATTATGGTATTTCTTATCCCTTAGACGATTTGCACAAACTGGATTGACTTTATTTCCTTTACATTTCTCTTTGTCCGAGAATTTGTGGCCTTCTTGTCCACGGTTTGAGCATCTGTCCAGAATCTTTCCACATTTACCTCGATGATCATTCTGCTGACACAGCGTCACATCGGAACTAGAAAAGTCGCGTTGACAGTGTCAAAGTTCCCTGTGGAACCAGATCTTGCCTCACCACACCTCCCCTCCAAGTGGCCGACACCTATAAAAAAAAGGTTATACTAGGAGCACTATTTTCTAATTTACGTTAACTCTCGCAAATAAGCTGTAAATCGGTTCTTTTCGTTCTCAGGAATTGATTCATATCGCGTCCGCGCTGTACTTTCTTTCACGTTTCAAAATATTTTACCTACTAAGCATGGCGGTATCCCCATTAACAGTCTTTACGCGGCCCAGTGCTCTCGAGTGCAGACGGGGCTCAGATTTGGGAAATGACCGGTTTCATCCCCCCCCCCTCCCCGGGGGAGGGGTCAAAGNTTTCGGTTCCGTCACATTCAGAGATGACAGTAGGAATTGTACATGACCGGAATCCAGACGAGCGAGAAGATTGTTTCCCAGGGCTGCACAACTGTAGCGCCAAGTGTCGTATGAGCTTCCTCGGGGATCGCGAAATGCCGTGCATTCCATCGCTGCTCCACCGCAGGGCCTCATTTCGCGTCGCCCTTGGGGAGGCCTAAGGGTACTTAGGCTCGGCCTCTCCTATTATTCAGAAACTATTCTTTTCGTGTAATGATTTAAGTTTCAGAGGTGTTTTTGCAAAGAAAATTTACAATTCACAAGTTGTCTAGCACTTTTTTTTATCTAACTTTCACTGTTTGCAAAAAGATAGGAACTTATTGATAAAATAAAAATATATGTTCCTGAAATTTTACAAGTAGCAGATAACAGACAATGAAAATTAAAGCACATATATATTACACAACTCGTAAAATGTGATTTTNCATTTTACAAGTAGCAGATAACAGACAATGAAAATTAAAGCACATATATATTACACAACTCGTAAAATGTGATTTTTCTATAACCGTACATTGTCAGTACCTACTCTGAATCCGAAATTATGACACATAAACGAATAATTTCTACAAAAGAGGTGAAGCCGAGCTATTCGGACCGTGGAGAGAAAATGGTGTAGAGCACGCATGCGAGATGCGCAGTAGCCAGTCTCCCAACATTGAACTGCTTTACCTGCCAGTAGTGCTATCAGAAACCATGTGGATAGGATTTGAGGTTTTAACACTGTTTATGCAAGTAAGTACTTTAAGATGTTTGATAGTTTTAAAACAACTAGAATATATTAAATTTAATCAAAGTATTTTATTAATACAAAAGAGTGAGTCTGTTGAAAATTCAAACGTAAACAGGCACGTTCATCACTGTTGGCCNAAAGTATTTTATTAATACAAAAGAGTGAGTCTGTTGAAAATTCAAACGTAAACAGGCACGTTCATCACTGTTGGCCATGTGACTTTGACAGTTGTATTGGCAATGGTCGAGTCAATATTGGAGGCATGCGCAAAAGGCGAACATCGGTCTACCTCATTTTTAGTATATGCTAAGGACCACGCGGAAGAATTATATCAGTGGGTTTTAGGAGTCCACAGCTACCCAAGCNGAGAAGATTGTTTCCCAGGGCTGCACAACTGTAGCGCCAAGTGTCGTATGAGCTTCCTCGGGGATCGCGAAATGCCCTGCATTCCATCGCTGCTCCACCGCAGGGCCTCATTTCGCGTCGCCCTTGGGGAGGCCTAAGGGTACTTAGGCTCGGCCTCTCCTATTATTCAGAAACTATTCTTTTCGTGTAATGATTTAAGTTCAGAGGTGTTTTTGCAAAGAAAATTTACAATTCACAAGTTGTCTAGCACTTTTATTTATCTAACTTTCACTGCTTGCAAAAAGATAGGAACTTATTGATAAAATAAAAATATATGTTCCTGACATTTTACAAGTAGCAGATAACAGACAATGAAAATTAAAGCACATATATATTACACAACTCGTAAAATGTGATTTTTCTATAACCGTACATTGTCAGTACCTACTCTGAATCCGAAATTATGACACATAAACGAATAACTTCTACAAAAGAGGTGAAGCCGAGCTATTCGGACCGTGGAGAGAAAATGGTGTAGAGCACGCATGCGAGATGCGCAGTAGCCAGTCTCCCAACATTGAACTGCTTTACCTGCCAGTAGTGCTATCAGAAACCATGTGGATAGGATTTGAGGTTTTAACACTGTTTATGCAAGTAAGTACTTTAAGATGTTTGATAGTTTTAAAACAACTAGAATATATTAAATTTAATCAAAGTATTTTATTAATACAAAAGAGTGAGTCTGTTGAAAATTCAAACGTAAACAGGCACGTTCATCACTGTTGGCCGTGTGACTTTGACAGTTGTATTGGCAATGGTCAAGTCAATATTGGAGGCATGCGCAAAAGGCGAACATCGGTCTACCTCATTTTTAGTATATGCTAAGGACCACGCGGAAGAATTATATCAGTGGGTTTTAGGAGTCCACAGCTACCCAAGCCCAGAAAGAGTCGCTTAGAAAGGACTAAAGGCCGATTCATACTTAATTTAACATGTGGCTCGTTACGTTCTCTTTGCGTTAATTCTGTGTCAAATATTTATAAAATTGTAGCGATGAACACATTAAAGTCTCGTCTTTAATAATTTTTAATTCAATGCTACAAAATTTTTTGTATCTGGGATCAGAAAAAAACTAATGTATGTGTATATATATTTACATATATGTATATTTAAAATTAAACGTACGTATGAGCACTTGTTATAATATATAAAACATTTGCATCTCTGTGGCAATAAAAATCATATTTCTAACCCAAATGGACGCGAGGTTGCACCCATGAATTTTATTTGATTGCAAAAATTTTCAAATCATATCATACAAATAAACATTAACGAAATTATAACTTTTAAACTTTGTTACATTCGTGGAATAACACGATATGCAATCAATCCTGATTAGAGTCGGTAGGAATGGAAAAAAAATACAGAAACGTAAAAGAAATAGAATCATACATTCAGTCTAATTGGCTACCACTGCGTTGGCTTTACGTTATGTTGAAGTTTGGCGAACATCTCGCTCGCTACGTTTAACTTTACGTCACTCTTAATTCAGTGTTAATGCACTGCTGCCCGATCTACACCTGAACATGACGACAAAGTTAACGCAACGAGCTCCACGTTAAATGTAATGTGAGATGGCCTTTAGGTGGTTTTACGATTGACTTAACAGTTACAGTAAGCCATGTGCTTAGAATATGACTCAATATTNTAATTGGCTACCACTGCGTTGGCTTTACGTTATGTTGAAGTTTGGCGAACATCTCGCTCGCTACGTTTAACTTTACATCGCTCTTAATTCAGTGTTAATGCACTGCTGCCCGATCTACACCTGAACATGACGACAAAGTTAACGCAACGAGCTCCACGTTAAATGTAATGTAAGATGGCCTTTAGGTGGTTTTACGATTGACTTAACAGTTACAGTAAGCCATGTGCTTAGAATATGACTCAATATTNAAGATGGCCTTTAGGTGGTTTTACGATTGACTTAACAGTTACAGTAAGCCATGTGCTTAGAATATGACTCAATATTTTAGAGTGTTTTGGTTCATGGTTGTAGTGTGCGGGTCGTGTGCGTTCTTGCCTTATGGTTATATTTATAGCTGAAGTACAAGTTCAGACGAAGTAGCCAATCAGAACACATTGACAGTTATTGGTGGCGTGAAACTGTATTGACGTGTTATATTTATGTTATATAGATTCATGAAATCATATCCAATAAATAATTAAATCGGGCGATAGTAGTCTCATGTATTTAAAGAACTGTTCCACATGTTGTAGTTATTGGAAAATATGAATAAATTCGCTTTTATTCGATCTTCATTCAGATTTATTTGCCTAACTGTCCAATGTTGTCATCGGCGTCTCCTTTTATATATTACATTGCGAGATTTTCAAAACGATAACACAAGCAGTAACCGTATATTACGAAATATATATAAAAAATATTCACCCTTGTCTATTTTTTAATGCTATATCGGCTGTTTTTGTTCCCTACTGTTCTAATTGGTTAGACTTAACAGTTGCTAGATCAATCGTTAACTGTTGAACTCATGTTCCGTGTACTTGTCGAGTCATTATTAGAAGTTAGAAGTCTCAATTCTTCAGTAATGAATCGTAAACCAACCTTTGATTNCGTGTACTTGTCGAGTCATTATTAGAAGTTAGAAGTCTCAATTCTTCAGTAATGAATCGTAAACCAACCTTTGATTCCTCGCCTTCGAAACACGTGTGGTCGGTAATGGAAAAATGTACTCGCTTGCGGAAGGCATTACGACGCCACATGCTGAACTCTACGGTGCTCTAGAGTGTTTCACAGTTCACGACGTAAGTGTGCTAGGTTAATTGTCATTTATTAATTTTTCAAGAACTTTTTGTTAATAAATCAAAATGTAATTTTTCTACAATGCATTTTTGTTAGAAAAAAAAANCGTGTACTTGTCGAGTCATTATTAGAAGTTAGAAGTCTCAATTCTTCAGTAATGAATCGTAAACCAACCTTTGATTTCTCGCCTTCGAAACACGTGTGGTCGGTAATAGAAAAATGTACTCGCTTGCGGAAGGCATTACGACGCCACATGCTGAACTCTACGGTGCTCTAGAGTGTTTCACAGTTCACGACGTAAGTGTGCTAGGTTAATTGTCATTTGTTAATTTTTCAAGAACTTTTTGTTAATAAATCAAAATGTAATTTTTCTACAATGCATTTTTGTTAGAAAAAAAAANGTTAATTTTTCAAGAACTTTTTGTTAATAAATCAAAATGTAATTTTTCTACAATGCATTTTTGTTAGAAAAAAAAAGAAAACTACGCCTCATCACTATAAAAAAAATTTCAGTAAACTTCGTAAACTGTAACAAACATTTTTAACCCAGACATAGTGTGGAAATTTTGCCATATATCAGTCAGCAAACATAAAGCTGCTATTGTACAAATTTGGGAACTACATTACACGTTTAAGTATTTCCTTAACAAATGTAGGAAAGCTATTACGGGTGTATGGCAAAGAACTTTACTATTCGGGTTTTTCAGTACGCATATAAAATGATGTAACTTTGTGAATTTTTTCTTAAAGTGATGTTTTAGTCTCTGACGAAACATATATCTCTACTACTATTTGTATGAATATATTACGTATGTACACTTTATTCAATAATTAAAATTGTAATTGCTTAAGTGCTATGTACAATTTATATTGTTAGAGTTTTTTATTTGTAATGTAAGTGTGCGTTCTAAAAACATTTGTTCGAATGTTCATTTGCGAGATAATACCTCATCAATTAGTTTATTTTTTTCTTATCTCTTGAGCTTAGGGCAGGTCGTGCAGTAGCTCCTGAAATATCATTGAGTACGATGCGCTAAACGTTTAGAAGTAAACGCTAGCGGGGTAATGCATCTAATTTGCAACCGCGCTTACGGAGGCTGTTCCTAAGGGCGCGCGTAATTGCCCGTGTTCCGGCGCCATCCGCGGAGGCCTCCGGCAGCGCTACATGCGGCCAGTAATTTATTTAGGTGTCGTAATTGCAACTGCGGGCAATGCTAAGGAAGAGAAATGGCAGGCGACTTTGCGGCGGTGAAAAGTTAGCTCCGTAATTTACACACGCACCCCGGTGGGTTGCGAAAATAAATGGCCCGCATGAATAAATGAGCCCTCCCTCCCTTTAATCGTGTTTATCTACAGATTTTCTTAGCCGGCATTTCCTCTACATATTTAGTGTTCTCGGCGACGAGCAAACACGACGCGATAAAAGTGCTAACTTCCTGGTTTACGAGAAAGTGCGAAAAGCAGAGAAAGCGTAATCTTGGCTGTGTCTGAGTGGTCAGTACATACTTTATATATANTTTACGAGAAAGTGCGAAAAGCAGAGAAAGCGTAATCTTGGCTGTGTCTGAGTGGTCAGTACATACTTTATATATAGTCCATTCATATCTACTTCCAATTTTTCTGAAACCCTGCTAAAGAGTTCTAATTCCAGGATATTACTCCACCTCATGCAAATAGAGCTTAACTAAGTCTAGGAAATTACGCAAGAGGGACAACGCACCGCGTCCTTGCGCTCAGTGTAATCATATTTTGCATAAGCACTATTTCTTACTAGGCATTACCAACACACATGTTTTCTGCCTGTTTTTTATTCATATTCAATATAAATGAAATACTATAATTTAATGAAAAAATGAGTAAAAGTTATATTTAACCAAACAATAAGGCATGTTTGTGTTACAGAAGTGTAAAACGATTCTGATACACAGCNTGAGTAAAAGTTATATTTAACCAAACAATAAGGCATGTTTGTGTTACAGAAGTGTAAAACGATTCTGATACACAGCATATTTAGTAAACAACCAAACGTGTGAAACGTGGTGGTGATTTTTCAATGGTCTCATTTAAACAGTGTGAAGAATCAGGAAATATACTACATAAAGTGTTTACACAGTATTATACTTAACTCCAGGTACGGACTTGGTGAGATGACTCGCCATGGAAAATAAAAAAGAAAGCATAATAAGACCTACGATCTCGTGAGATTACTAAGGGCTCCGCCTACCTGGAGGTATTTTGTGCGTTTGAGGCCGAGAAGCGCGGGAGCGATAAGGGCGACAAAGCCACGCGCATCAAGTGCCCTATGACTCCTTTGCGCAAGTCTCTGAACTGGCGTGCGGTGTTCTCGTCGTGCTGCGTGTACCCATGGGTCCTTAAGGGCTTCGCCTGGCTAGGGTTAGTCCCTACCCACGTAGCAACGGACAGTCGGCTGACTGTGGTTTCACTGATGGCATTGCTGGGTTACTGCTGGCCCAGAAAACTCAACCGGCCCTGCTGTGGTTAACTGCTGGCACCAGGACATTTGGCATGCCATGTATGGCACACTGATTGAATGTTGATGGAAATGAAACTGATGGTTGAGAGTAGGTGAACTACTAATGGCCTCTAAGTGGCCATTAGTATATATGACATATATAAAACAATATATAACCACCTTTAGAAAATTAACATTGAAGGGCTGTTGTTGTTTCACATTACTAAAATATTCATATATGCCAACTGCATTTCAAAACATATGAATAGCATCCAGATGACATACACACTGCAAAAAAATTACATTAAAGGCAAGTTTTTGTTTTAATATCGCGATTCAGGTAAGAAGTTTTCTCTCAACGACGGTATTTTTTTTTGTTTATTTGCATCTTTTTAAAAACTGATTTGTTAGCATGATAAATTTTAATGATATGGAATAACTGGCGAAATTCATATTGTATTAGCGTTTGTTAATAATTGAAGTCCAAATATAGTCTGAATTAGTTAATACAAACACAAGGATACACAGTGGAGTAATGATTAGCATGCTGGTCTGGCACTGAAAGGGTTAAAGTTCGCTTCCCTTCCTCTCCCACGGTAAGCATAAGATTTTCATGTCGTATAATATGTTTAATAGTGAAGTAAACTAAATTCAAANCGAAATTCATATTGTATTATCGTTTGTTAATAATTGAAGTCCAAATATAGTCTGAATTAGTTAATACAAACACAAGGATGCACAGTGGAGTAATGATTAGCATGCTGGTCTGGCACTGAAAGGGTTAAAGTTCGCTTCCCTTCCTCTCCTACGGTAAGCATAAGATTTTCATGTCGTATAATATGTTTAATAGTGAAGTAAACTAAATTCAAAAACAAAACAAAGTTGAGAATGGTGCTAAAAATAATAATGACCAACAAATTACTGTTGTTCCAAATTCACTACGTAGCAACAAACAATTATTGTAAATAAATCTCTAGCTCCACTTGCAGCAACGTAAAATGACTATTTTACGTCAAAATACGCGTCTTAACCAGATGTATCAAATACGCAAAAAACTATTTTATAAAAAAAAAGTCACTTGACCGTTTGTTGCACCAGCACTTTCAATTAGAATTAACATTGAAAAATGAAATGTTTCTANGCTCCAAATTCACTACGTAGCAACAAACAATTATTGTAAATAAATCTCTAGCTCCACTTGCAGCAACGTAAAATGACTATTTTACGTCAAAATACGCGTCTTAGCCAGATGTATCAAATACGCAAAAAACTATTTTATAAAAAAAAAAGTCACTTGACCGTTTGTTGCACCAGCACTTTCAATTAGAATTAACATTGAAAAATGAAATGTTTCTAGAACTGAGTATTGATATGTTGTAACAACACGTGGTGCCAACTTCACAACAGCTGGGAGGTACCTGTCATACATGAGAATCAGTGCACGACTCCTGAGCAACAATCGGCACTGCTGCAAACTCGTTCAACAGGAAGTGGCAGTTAATTTGTCAGCCGCGCCTGCGAAACAGAAAACTTATTGTGATGATAAACTCTTTGACCTGGAAATCCAAGTATTTTATAAACAAGTTGGGTCAATATTTCGATGGAAATCGTAGTTTTCAAGGTATAATTATTGAAAATTGCGAATTTTACAAAAAAAATCCAAAGAAAGTATTATTTGGGTCGACAGAGTTAACTTATTTATTATCATTGCCTGGAAAACAAAACTGCACTGTCTTTCACATAATAGGCTTGCGTAAAACATGTTAAAACAAATTCAGTTTCGTGGGAAAAGTTTGCAGCTATTTAATACATTAACAGTACCATATATTTTAAACCTATACGAACTTGCCAAAGTCACTAAAAACATCTTAATAATCGACAAACACAGTACTATAAAATGAGATATTTTGCCTATTGATTTTTTTAGCGCAGCATTATTCCAACATTATGGGTGGAGCCAGGCTAGCTCTAGCTCTATTTAATTTTCACCTCCGCGCGGTCAGTAACTGTCGTGGCATGTCGAACCACCTAAAACACTCACCCAAAACTGTCTTCGGGGGAGAAAAGAAGCCACCATATATTACGATTACATTTTATACCTGCTTATTAGAGTATGTTTTAACTGTACATAAAATTAATTTCTACAATCACCCTCCCCAAAAACCAATATCCGAAAATGATTGTTTAGGGCGTGAGGAAATAAGAAACGTAGAAATGTGACGTGATAAAAATGTAAAAAGGGCTCTTAAGTGGTCTGTAAAATTTTAATTTTATTCTTCAAATGATTCAATTATTTATATATTTGTACTTTTCGGGAAATTACAACGGCCCATTCGGAAATGCATGGCGATCCGTCTTCGAGTCGCAATCCATACATTAAAACCATGGACTTTGATCTATAGGGTTTATAGTTGGTGAACCCCGTCTTTCTTCATTGCTTCCATTTCTATGGCAATAAAACACTCTCTTTCCACCCATCCCCTTTTCATTGGTGCCCCTTTTCTCCAATTTGGTGGTACAGCCTCAAACTTCCAGAAAGTTCCCTATCTGATACTGCACGTCCATATATTGATACGAAACACTGTCCTCTTTGTGGTACCATCTACGAGTAGTACGCGACATATCAAGGGCTCATCGTCTAGTATTAAATTGAGTAATGTGTTTCTCGTTTCTCGATGGGTGGTTCAGTGACAAAATGATTACCAGTTCCTTGCCCAAGTGCGCAACGTCGTAGTGGTCATGACTTTCAAAGACATCGCACAATATTACGTATTGTGAAGCAACACACTTCTGTTAAGATTCAGTAAAGGCGGACAAGCCTAGCGAACTGCATCGATGCGTCGGTATCCAGACCAAGCGAAGAATCCAAAATACATTAGAACAATAATAGTTTAAGATACATATCAGCAAAGCGCCGGCGGAGCTATCCTCCCAGCGGCAAGGTATTTGGGACAATTACACCACGAGAAACTATAAAATACTTGGTAACACCTTGTACGTGGTCCGTCTGTCTGTCTGAGGACCCAGGGGTATATGGGTCAGTGACTCCCTCGGGAGGAAGTTTTCTGGGTACTTGAGGTCGTGTGGCAGTACCATGTTATAGTAGCCGAGCTCGGTTACCGCATTTGACCCTATAAAGGGTGGCTAATGCGTCTCTTATAGTCTCTCTCCACTCATGGCGACCCAAGACTCCTCGTTCCGTTCCTGGATAACGCATATTGGGCTCCGCCGCCCGTATCCCTATGGGAACCAGTTTCCTCGTGACTGGTAAGGGGTATCTGCCATTATGGCTTGGGCCGACAGATGGTACCTAGACCCGACCACTTGGCGGGGTGTTGGACCACTTGACATTCAGGCCGTTGGGGCCCAATACTGTAATTTGAATTTCTAAAGTGTGGTAATGGTCAGTGGCCGATGATGGCTCTTCCAACCGGCTGCTCTGTTGGTCGATGGATGTGGTGGTGACGGCGTGGATGCGATGAAGATAACATGGAATAACTCTGTTACCTACAGGTCCAGGCCTACGGAGTTTTATAAGGTCGGAAATATTTCATATCAGAGAAAGGACGGCTTTTCCCGGGCCTGCGTGCCATGGTGGGCCCGGGGATGTCCTCACTCCACGCTCGTCGCATACACCCTCTGTCTCCTGGTGGGCAGTTCAGTGGTGGGATGCTGGGCAGGCAACCGACCTGTAATGGGTGTAAGGCTTATACCCGGTGAGGCGCTTAAGTGTCCTCAACCACAACCGGAGTATGTCAATAGGTGGATTTACCGCCTGGTACACTAACGGTTGGAAGGGGCAGGTTCCGTCCGCGTGGCGCTTGCCACTGGTGGAGCGGTCGGTCTTTGAAAACCCACCAGTGCCATGGAAAATAAGTGGGAGCATGGGCTGATTGGTTCGGCCCCACCAGAGGTTCTCTCCGGTGTACCGATCACTTGAGGTTGGACTCGTCCTGGCAGTGTTGAACTCCGCATGCTGGAGGAGGTCTGGAGAGATTCCCCCTGTTAAAGAAAGGCCGGGCTGTTACCGGCTACCCGCTCCGGTTGTGTCCTGAAGAGACACTGGGGCTATGGATATAACCCTGTCCAGAGCACACGCTTGGTACGAGGGTCTCAGAGCCTTGTGGTAAGGTGATCTTTGCTGTACTTGTGAATCAGGTTGGGGCTTTGGATCTGATCAACTCAGGTGCTAAGCTGGGACACCTGTGATGAGAGGGCGTGATCCCTCTCCCCCACTTATGGGGCGGTCGTAGCGCGTAAAGGCCTAGCGGCGAAGAGCACTACGTATAAATACAAAATTACAAGGGCTGAGAAGCCTTTCTGTATTGTCTGAGGACCCACGCCGCGATGAAGCTATCAAGATGCAGCTTGGCGTGCCGCTCGTCGCCTTCCGACTCAACACTCAGCCTCCGATAACTGTATTATTCAGGTTAGTCATATACTGTAACTGATCAGGATCTCCCTCGCCAATGCCTTATATTTATTGTAACTAATAATAATATTAAATAACTATTCTGTATTCATAAGTAACACCAGTTCTTCCTTCATAATATCATAAACCTTCCATAGTCACGAGTATAAAATATTAAAAACATAACACCTCGCTTGAATAAAAAATAATGAAAACGATTCGCTTTCTTATAAACCTAAGACTCTGTTGAAACTTTGTGTTACGCTATTATAATAATACTATTCCTTTCTGTTCTACATGTTAACAAACTTATTTCCTGCACGAGCCTGGCCACAAATTTTTTCCCGCCAGTCTCCCGTGATCGGGGTAACTTATCATTTTTGCCGTTGTCAGTGGAAGGTCTGACACCGACGCGATGATGTAAATTACGACCGGCACGTCTCCCGCAAAGAAGACGTTGATAAACGAGGGCGCGCAACGGGCAGCTCCGCCAGAACAGAGGACGTCGTCAGACTGCGAGGAGGGGAGTAGTTCTCGCAAAAAGCGACGACGTAGAGCTTCCGTTGTGCTATCGCGGGGCTGTCTGGCTGGCGCTCGAGGCAACTCAACTTGCTCTTCGTGCTGGTAGAGTCTAAGGCCGTTTCTTGATTTAAGGGATACTCTTTCGAGAGAGTACTCTTTCTTACAACATGGCGAGAGCACTGCTTCGCGCTTTCGCCATGTGAAATTGAGTGGAGCGGAGAGGTTTGGACGACTTTTAACAGCGAGGTCTTGAGAGCCGATTAGGGTGGAGCGAGGTGAGTATGGAGCAGTGCCGGAATGCTAGGATGGGAATGGGAGATCCTCGAGAAAACCCACCAACCAGCAGCATCGTCCCGCACGATTCCCACATGCGAAAGTCCGGGAGTGACCCCGCCGGGAATCGAACTCGGTTCAGCAAGGTTGGAGGCGAGTACTCTGACTACTACACCACCACGGCCCCCTCTGTGATATTGAGTTAAACACTCTGTCGTCTCTCCCCGACGTCGCGCAGACAGCCGATGCGAGAAAGGTGCGAATTCATGTTAAGCTAAAATCACGGTAATAGCTATTGGAGGAAATTTATACGTGATCAAAAAATTCACAAATAATTATAGCACTACCAGAATAATTGTCAGCGCACAAAATATTATTATTTTTGTTTTACTTATTATTGCCATGCTGCAGCAAATTGACAAAAATACCAGGCTTTATCAGAATTCCTTATTTATACGTTAAATATTCATAAATATGTGTTACGTACATTCTAAGCAAAAATCAGTGATATCAATCAGTGAAATAGTATTCACTGAAAGTCAGTTGATAAGCTACTGCCAACTGGCAAATCAAGCTAACGAACTGAGATCAAGTGACTTATGGCAGTGGAATTCTCTACATTCAGTGGGAATCACAAATAAATCAGTGAAATCCAGCCACCATATTAATTAGTTATCAGGCACTGATTGTTATTTGCTCAATTTGCACTGTTTTAACTGATTTGGTTCAATATTTACTGTTTCAGGTTTAAACAGCTATAGTTATTCACTTGCAGGTAAAATTCGACGTGGTTTTGGCTCAGAAAGCTACTACAACCTTATTAAAACACTGAAACAATGTAAACAAATATGGCGTGTGGTCAGAGAGATCGAGAGAGCACCAGCGAGAGCACAACTACGTGATCTCTGTGTGCTCTCGCTCTTTCGCGCTCTCTCCAACAAACTGAGACGCCAGAGCGAGAGTACGAGAGAGCACTCTCTGGGCCAATAGAGACACAGCCTAAGGTTTGTTTAGGGCCTTAACAAGCGAGAGTCAATTTTCCTTTGACCGCAACGATATTTTTAAGTTCCGGTCGAGGGGTTCACAACTAGATACCGTTCATAACACCCGTCCCTCTCAGCGGCAAATCACAGAGTATATAAGTACACAGAGACGAAATAACATGGCGGTTCCTTTGGTGTGGGCAAACTCATTCTCTGATTGACTGCACGAGGTCCTGGAACGGATCTTGTGGCTGACTGGCTACTGCGTGCTGTGAAACGCTTCCTATTGGCTGGGCTGCCGGTCGGCGGGTAAGTTACCAGGCGCTGATTGGCGAACGGCGTTCCAACATGTTGCTTGCCAGTGACGCCATTTTGCTGGCGTGTGCTGCTAGAGTTCACAGTATAAGCGGCTGATTCGCCTCTGTATTTTTATTTACTCTGTGGTCAAATCGTCGTAACGGGTAACGGGATTTGACGTTGGTTGAGTATATGACGCGTATAACTCTCGTTCCGTTGTGCTATCAATATGATCTCTGTAGAGGAAATAGATGCATAGATGTTCATAGGATTAGTGAAAGCCCATCCTGAAATATTGAATAATGGCTCTGAGAAGTTTAAGGATAGAAGGAAGAGGGATGTGGCATGGGAGGAGATATCAAAAGACGTGGTGGAAGTTTTCCAAGAGAAAGAACAAAAGAGGAAAAGTGAAATATGTACGTCTTTCCATTATCAAGATTTTAATAGAACTGGCCGGTCTGCAGGAGGCGGTGAAAGCCGTTCCGTGTGAGAGGAAGTGGCAGTAACCGCAACGTCAAGTGCAGAGTGAAGTGTAGATACTTGGGCGAGTCTTGAGGGTGAAGCGAGGTGAGTATGGGGCAGTACCGGAATTAAAGGGTGGAGGAAACGGGAGATCCCCGAGAAAACCCACCGACCAGCGGCATCGTCCCGCACGATTCCCACGTGTGAAGGTCTGGGAGCAACCCCGCCGAGAATCGAGCCCGGTTCACCTAGGTGGGAGGCGAGTAGTCTGACTACTACACCACCACGGCCCCCCGCAACGTCTACACATCGTTTTCGGTCAACGGCACTTCGACGCTCGTGTGCTACTGCTTTTTTCCCCTACTTTGGTGGCTCGCCGTGTTTGGTGTAGTCACTATTTCGTTGAAACGCCCTATAATGCCAAGCTGTTGACATGTACAACTTGAGTAGCAATGCGTTTTATGCTTGCGTGTGTCAGACGATCACTTCCTAACCACAAGTGTGTGCAATAATTCAGAAGACTCCTTAGGCCGTGGTCACGCGAGTGGTTTAAACATCGTTTGTTGTAAACTCGTTCGGCAGTCTTGTTTGATCACGTTTGCGAAAATGATTTTTTTCAGTGGTTGCACACATATCTATAACTGGGGACTGGAAAATTTGGCGATTTCATTTTAGGACAAACTGAACTTTAAATACATATGCATTTTTGTTATGTTGGCAAACTGGACCACAGTGTATTAGACAAGCCCAGGTGAACTCTGAGCAAATATAACAGGTCTGTAAGAAAACAAGCACCAAATCCCATGTCACCTGGTCAAAGGTAAAATTGGCTACACACAGATGCAGCAGCCAATAAACAGAAATCTAAAGCTCGAAAATGCATAGGACAGTGGAATCTAGCTTACAAATCGTTTAAAACGCGAAGTTTTCCTGTCCCTATATAACACATAATCACGTTAATGTCGTAGGTGAGTGGTTATAGTCGGGGGTATCCAGATTTTTCATTCGGGTTCACATCTCGCTCCATTATAAAACATCTAAATCTTTTTATAAATTTATTCTTTTAAAAAAGTACAACCCACACATTACGAAAATGGGCTAATATTTTACTACCACTTTTTTAAAATTGAGTACAGAAAAAAGTTACTATCAAATTTACGTAGAGGTTCCATGAATTCAAGAAAAATCGTGTAATATTCACGGAACGTTCTGTGTAATGTATGGAGAGTTCGTTTTTGGAAAAATAATGTGTCCGTAATTTTGTGGAAAGTTCTGGACGACGTTTTACCAACACTTTCCCTGTAAAATGAAGGAGATATTTATTTAATTGTATATGTATACCCAGCCAGCCTGAATTGTCAATGATCGTGAGGCAAGGTGCGGGAGTATTTTCCCTGTTAAAATATATATGCTCTTAACTCTGGGATAATACGGACCGCAGGTTGACATAGCAGCTAGAGCTCTCGCCTCCCACCAAGCCAAGACGAACCGGGTTCGATTCCCGGTGGGTTCGCTCCCAGATTCTCACACGTGGGAATCGTGCTGTACGATGTCGCTGGCCTGAGGGTTTTCTTGGAGATCTCCCGTTTTACCCGCACTTGCATTCCGGCGCCGCTCCATACTCGCCCATGTTTCATAGGTGCGTGTCTCGGCTCTCAAGACACCCACGCCACTGTTATGAGCAGCCCAAAACCTTCCACTCCACTCTAGTCTAATCTATATAGGTCAATATTTTTGTTTATGCTGTGTCTTGAAAGTCACAGAAGAGTCGTGCGAAGCTATTTTTACACTGGATGATACGGAAAGATACACGACGCAACGGGATTAATTTATAAACAACGCAGGGTTTTGAAAAGTGCTCACTTTACCGTACATAGTCTACAACATGTAGTATGGTAAGTTTTGTATATATATATATATATATATTAAAAAATTGTATTATTATTATTTTTAGCTGTAGTATTATGCAGCTCTTTCTATTTATTTTGCAAGGCATACTGTACAAGTATACATTTGTTTGCAGCTTCTGCATAGCAACACTTGATCACTCTCTTTATCAACCTCTGCCCAGTATGTAATAATTGTTATGTTAAGAACACGTAGTCTAATATGTTTGCCACGGTGGCAACGGAGCGCACACGGCTACTTCCCCCATCGTCGTGNACGCCACTGTTATGAGCAGCCCAAAACCTTCCACTCCACTCTAGTCTAATCTATATAGGTCAATATTTTTGTTTATACTGTGTCTTGAAAGTCACAGAAGAGTCGTGCGAAGCTATTTTTACACTGGATGATACGAAAAGATACACGACGCAACGGGATTAATTTATAAACAACGCAGGGTTTTGAAAAGTGCTCACTTTACCGTACATAGTCTACAACATGTAGTATGGTAAGTTTTGTATATATGTATATTAAAAAAATTGTATTATTATTATTTTTAGCTGTAGTATTATGCGGCTCTTTCTATTTATTTTGCAAGGCATACTGTACAAGTATACATTTGTTTGCAGCTTCTGCATAGCAACACTTGATCACTCTCTTTATCAACCTCTGCCCAGTATGTAATACTTATTATGTTAAGAACACGTAGTCTAATATGTTTGCCACGGTGGCAACGGAGCGCACACGGCTACTCCCCCCATCGTCGTGGCGTTTCCCCGCTCCCCAGCGCAAACCCACGCCCAGGCGCGCGGACAGTACATACCGTGGTCTCCGTGTGGCCAGCGAGATCCCCAGGCCCCTCCGCGCCGCTGGAGGCAGGCGCTCGTCCGGAACACGTCAACGACGGTCAACAGAAGGCCAGTACGTGTAGGTTGTCGCGGCGAGGTCTGCCCCCGGCCGCCGACGTCAACACTCTCAGCACGCGGTGTTTGACGAGCAGCTAATGAAGGCGCGGTGATGCGCCGTCAACACTGCCCGCGGGACAGGCGGCACCTCGTCCGAGCACATCTGCGACAACGGTTGTAAACTCTTAACACCAACCTTTGAAAAGTGTCACTACCCCTGCCTACATACACGTTAACGGGCGCGCTGGCTGGCCTGCGTCCACATAAAGTTGGTAACGACGGAGAGAAAGAAGTTCCATTCCCTAACGTGGAACTATAAGTGTTAGGCAAACATTTGTAAATGCTTAAATCATTTATTATTTTTCTTTCCTCTTTTTCTTTTCAGTGNAACTATAAGTGTTAGGCAAACATTTGTAAATGCTTAAATCATTTATTATTTTTCTTTCCTCTTTTTCTTTTCAGTGCATATAGAGACAAGGGTTTAGTACATTTTTAAAATGTTTACTTTTCTAATAATTTCACAGTTTCACTTGGCCTACGCATGAATAAAGTGATCAGGCCCATGGTAATGTTAATTTTACAAATGGCGGAAGAATACACAATGAGCGTACAAGTGTATCTTAAACAGGGCTTTCAAAAGTGCTCAATTAGCCGTGAACAGCCATTCGCTGTTTCTTCACATTTTTTTTAAATCAAACCTTTGAAAAGTCACCCCATGTATGACGTGTTTGTTCGATTCCTAAATATGCTTTATATCACAAGTGTTTTAAACTTTTAACATGAAAATGTCAAATTTTTAGTTAAATTGAACCTTTTTTTATATTTGATCTATAAATTGTAGTATTTCACTTATAATTAATATAAATAAAACACAGATAAAATAGGTGAGTTGGTAACGCCTAATAAGAAATATTTATTTTACAAAATGTTGTTAACCTGAGCCCACACGAACGTGGTGCGTTGTCCCTTTGGTGTAATTTTGTATACCTTTGTGGCGGAGGATGTAGAACTGTAGCAGAGCTTATGAAAAGTTTAAAGTAAACATGAATGGACTAATTACTTAACCAAAACAGCAATATTTCAGTAGGAACTGTGATTTTATTTAAANTTTAAAGTAAACATGAATGGACTAATTACTTAACCAAAACAGCAATATTTCAGTAGGAACTGTGATTTTATTTAAAAATTTGAATATTAGCTACACATTCTTTAGAACAAAAAGTTATCTCGGTATGTAAACCAGACTGGCAATTAGTTGAGAAGGAATGTTTCGTACGTGTAATGTGTTTTACTTTGAAATTATGTACAAATTTTAGTATTATTTTAAATTGTTTAATTTTATGCAAATTGCACTGCCTCCTCAAGCATGAGATCAATCATGTATTTTCTTAAATTTATAACTCATGTTTAAAAATTTGGCCTTCATGAATATAAGTAACATGTGTGCATAAACGCGTGCAAAAGCATATGAAAAACACATACAGAGAAAAANTTGGCCTTCATGAATATAAGTAACATGTGTGCATAAACGCGTGCAAAAGCATATGAAAAACACATACAGAGAAAAATATATATATATTGTGTTTTTGTGTGTGTGAACGTGCGCGTGATAAGATAAAAGTTAATGTGGGTACATTCACATTTCATGTTAATTGTTCTCTACCTCATTTTCCATTACGAATCATCTCACAAAGAATTGTCTGGAATTCAGGGTGAACTTTATTCGTGGTTATAGAAACAGGCTCAAACAACAACACAACAAACAGTTGTCTTGCTAATCGCTATCTACGTTAACAACGTTTATATGGTACCAGGAACTCACTTGCATGCTGTCCCTATATTAATGGTCTACGTGGTTAAGGGTACAACGATTCGGTTCCTATAGACTTTTTTTTTCTCAGTGCGAGGCCAGGCTTGAGAATCGGTTAGGTGAATGTAATGTGGCTGCGAGTTGGAAAACTCGGCATGAAACTGAAAGTAGAAAAGTGAAATACGGGACACTGTGCGTCCAGTTACAGAAATTATAAAACATAAATAATATTCCAAATAAATGAACATCTGCACGTTGTTCCGTCTGTTGAGTCAGGATTGGCATGGATGACACTACTGGAGAAGAACGTTTAGCAGAGCCAGCTGCCCTACTAGAAGTGCATAACTCACCGTCAAAAATTTACATATATTAATAGAATTTTGAACGGAAATTTACAGTAAACACGNTGGAATTTTGAACGGAAATTTACAGTAAACACGCGGTAGCGCAGTCGTAACGACGAAAAACGAAGCTGATATCCGTAAATATAAATACTGAAAGTCTCCGTATTTCGTACAGCTTCGGGTTTCGGGGACGAACAATTCTAAGTGCACAGGAAGCTTTCTTCGCCANGAAAGTCTCCGTATTTCGTACAGCTTCGGGTTTCGGGGACGAACAATTCTAAGTGCACAGGAAGCTTTCTTCGCCACAGTTACCAGAAAATCATCGTTTCTGCTGCAGTTAACGATATCCACGCCCCTTAGACCTGCTTCAACATCAGGCGTATGTAACAGCAGCACTAAGAACCCTCGAGCGTTACTAGGAACTGAGAGAGTTGCTCGTGGCTCATCTAGAAATACCAAATTTATATATATCACATAAACAAATGAAGGTCGTGGGTGATGGTTACGGCCACTGACTCTAAGATATTTCATTCCGGTTCACATCACGCTCCAGTATAAAATATTTCAACTTTTTTCTTATAAATTAATTCTTTTAATCACAGTATATAATTCACATTACGAAAATTGGCTATTTTTTCTACTATTTTTTTTAACTGACTACAGAAAAAAANAATCACAGTATATAATTCACATTACGAAAATTGGCTATTTTTTCTACTATTTTTTTTAACTGACTACAGAAAAAAAACTAATTATCAAATTTACGTAGAGTTTCCGTGAATTCACGGAAAGTCCGGTGAAATTCACGGGAAGTCCTGTGAAATTTATGGGAAGTTCGTTTTTGAAAAGTAATGTATCC
Source organism: Clitarchus hookeri (assembly GCA_002778355.1). Lineage (NCBI taxonomy): Eukaryota > Metazoa > Arthropoda > Insecta > Phasmatodea > Phasmatidae > Clitarchus > Clitarchus hookeri. The sequence continues at coordinate 270,683 of NQII01001977.1, read as the reverse complement.
GTAACTCTACGGAAAGTTCTGAAGGATTTTTTGCCGGGAATTCTCTGTAAAATAAAGGTGATGTTTTCGTGTGTGTGTGTGTGTGTGTGTATGTGTGTGTGTGTGTGTGTGTCTTTCCAACAAGCATTGATTATGAATTATTGTGAGATGAGGTACGGGTACTGAAGTTACATAAAGTAGTGATAGGAAAAGCGGGAGGGAGCACCGTGATAAAAATCTGCTGGCCATCGACAAGTTTCCGACGTACCAAAATCTCCAACTTGGATCCCAAGGGAATCGAGCCCGGATCGCCGAGGTGGAAGTCTGACGTACTAACCGAACGGCCACAGAGGCGCCTAATCTCACTCTTGGCTTCAGATCGGCGCCACACGCTGGGAACCACTGAGCAGGATAACAGACTTGTACACTACCAAACAAAAAAAATATTACCGTTTAATTATTTATTTTGAGCCACTAAAATAAACAGCAGACTTTAAATGGTTCCATCGTTTTCACTTAAATTTTGTCCATTCGGTATAATATTCACTGTGAATTGGTGACGATGACATTGGAAGTTGTCACTAAAGTCACGAGGTTACGTGTTCAAATTTTAGGCAAGCCTTTGATGAACGTGCGGTTTTTGTGTGTTAGGTTTAAATTATTCTTGTCCAGAATGCCTTCCCAGTTTTTTCCTCATTAGCCACTCTGTATAAAACCCAAAATAAAATGAAAGTTACTGTAAACTGTCTCATTTGCTGCTCCTGGTTTTCCTCACTGCTGTTAAATAAACCGGGATATTTAAGTATAGTCCATTCACGGTTACTTCCAACTTTTCTGAGGCCCTGCTAAAGTTCTACTTCCAGGATATTCCTCCACCTCGCGCAAATAAAGCTTATTCGAGTCTAGAAAATGACGCAATTGGGATAACGCACCGGATTCGTGCGCATTCAGTGAAATAATTTTTCGCATGAGAGCTATTTCTTACTTGGAGTTACTGGCGCACATATTTTCTCACTGTTTTAATTCATATTAAATACAAATTAAATATTATAATTTATACAGAAAATATGAATAAACTTTCAATTTAATGACGAATAACGTTATTTAATGATAACACTAGTGACGCATTCTGCGTCCCTATATTTTATTCGTCAGAACATACGCTCTAGCGAAGCTCGCCGGCGGACGACCGCAATAAGGATTAAGGGTTTTGTGGACGTGCCGGAAGAGTGACGCCAGGAGCCTCGCAGCTGCAAAGGCGTGCTACCAAAGGTTTCTGCACGTGCAACTGTTCCTGCACGTGCAGACGACATCCGGAGACAACGGAAGGCACCAGGGCGCGGACACAGCTGCATTTTGCAGCTGCCCAAGGGACACCGAGATCCCACCACCAGNNNCCCCCACGACGCCAATCGCGGCGTCAAACCATACGTAGCCTACATAGAAAAAGGGGAGGGGAGTTTGTCTCGTGAGTTCATGTACCAGTTAACCTGTTCAAGCAACAATAAAACTCGATTATGTGAACTCACAAATAAAGTGTAAGTTATTAGTAAATTGGACCTAGAGACAACAGTGTCGACGTATTCCTACGCCCTGTCACTGAGGGCTAGCATCAAATGCTGGTGCCTCACGCCACAGAGCAGAATCAATACCTACTTCCAAACTTCAGCATTTGGCAGGTATCACTAGTATAGAACGCTTGTGATACATAACATAAATATGAAAAAACCATACACATATTACATGGTGTGATTTTTCAAAGTTCCTGATTCTAAAAGTGTGAAGGAACCGTGAATAGAATGTATTATACTTGAATTACATCCGAAATGGTTCGTTATAAGAGAACTTCGGAAGGGGAGGTGTGTGAGCGTGAAAAAAATATGCATTGAAAATATGCCCAGAAAAGACAGAGATGCATTTATTATCTTTGAAACCCTTATTATCAATATATTATATGGCCATCTCTTAAATTTTAGAATACAGTAGTTTAATTTTGACTAGCCAAGGCACTCTCTTGGCAACAAATAAAGTCAAGTTATCACATGAGCCACCCAACTTCATGATACATTGCCACAAAATTTGATAAATATGTACTGTTTTTGCATAACAATATATTCTACTAATATTTTAAGGTGGAATGTTACGGATACAGCAACAAATTTTAAATTTTATTCAAGCTTGGTGTCTAAGCTACTCAGGCAGGATACAGATTCACTGGTGACGTCCTATTTTTTATGTGGTAAAAGATTGCTTCCATTAGACAGAAGGTATTAACGGTACAAAACGACGGACGTTGTCACATATCTTGTTCGCCAACTTGTCAACTCTTGCGCTGTAACATCTCCGCTGGGAGGATTAATGTCACTACTGCGGGAGGCTGGATTTATCTAGCTGACAGGACGCATTACCGCGGCCTGTAGCAGTGAGTAGATGAGCAGCTCTTTAGTGGAAATGGAGCCAAGTAACGATCTACCGCGCAGTGACGAAAGTGTTGCTCCTGCCAGTTTCAAGGTTGGTATGCCTGTTCTGATACTGCGGAAGGGGTAAGGGGGTTGTTCTAAGTCTCTCTTTTGGACTAAAAGAGAAGCCACTTAAGAACTGTCGGCTCCAAAGATGTCGGCAGGTTAGCATTTCGTATTTAATCAATAAGGTGGGCGTCGTTATTATATGTGGCCGTATATGTTAATGATACGGAAATAAATATTGTGTAGTTCAAAGTCAATGTAGTGCGTGTGTGTGTTATACGGAGTTCAAATTTTCCTACATGTACATTTACGTTCAAATAAGCGTGGAAATCTTGGTTCTATTTATTACAGACATGCATCACACTCCTTCTGAANCATGTACATTTACGTTCAAATAAGCGTGGAAATCTTGGTTCTATTTATTACAGACATGCATCACACTCCTTCTGAAACATTATGCACAACATAATACAGACTTTTTTAGGTGTGGAATATTATTACAAACACATAAGTGTACGAATACTTCACTATAAATATTTATTCATTAATATATGATTGCCTTGTCATACGTGCTCAGATGAACATTTATTCGTTCGAAATACAGCGTGTGTTTGGATGAGCAAATAATTGGAATACAAAATATTAAGAATGTAAATAAAATGACAAATGTGTTTCTTAANCATGTACATTTACGTTCAAATAAGCGTGGAAATCTTGGTTCTATTTATTACAGACATGCATCACACTCCTTCTGAAGCATTATGCACAACATAATACAGACTTTTTTAGGTGTGTAATATTATTACAAACACATAAGTGTACGAATACTTCACTATAAATATTTATTCATTAATATATGATTGCCTTGTCATACGTGCTCAGATGAACATTTATTCGTTCGAAATACAACGTGTGTTTGGATGAGCAAATAATTGGAATACAAAATATTAAGAATGTAAATAAAATGACAAATGTGTTTCTTAANACGTGTGTTTGGATGAGCAAATAATTGGAATACAAAATATTAAGAATGTAAATAAAATGACAAATGTGTTTCTTAACTAGTGCACGTGAATCAGCCAGGTTAAAAAAATATAGTTACACGCAAGTTTAAAAAAAAGTGGTAAGGTTACTTGCTTCGTAACCTAAACGATTTTGTAATCTCAGATCGAAACTACACACCACAGTTTTATTTACTTTGTTTGTTTGAATTTATGAAATACGATTTTGTGTTGCTATACAGTAACATCATTTTTTTTAACGGTAGCTTCTGTCAATTTGCAAATGAATACATAGATCAGTGTTGAGAACGTAGTTATAGGTTTTATACGTTTGTATTTTTGCCCCTAATAGCGTACAATTTGGAATGTTTCGGGGTTGGCTCGGTAAATGTTGAATTGAATGAAAAAGGGTGATAGGTAAATTTACTATATTATCACACATCAAAGTATAGGTAAAACATTCGTGATTAACGTTTAATATAGCGAATATATTCTGCAGCAAATTGACTATTCCTTGTACTGATTCTTAAAAGAACAGACTCATAAAATTCGTGTCATTTTATAATTTAAAAACTAATTTTGAGCCAAAATGAAATACACAAATATACTCAAAAATTGCGTATCTAAATATGATCCCATTGTTCAAAATAAATATGTTCTGCACTGGAGGGCTATTAGCGTATTAAAAACTATGTAGGCAGTGGTAATATTCGTAATGTTTCCTTTTTATTTTCTTACATGTAGGCTTCGTGTGTTACAAAAAGAGAGGAAATGTTATTTAATGCACGCCAAATGCATTCATTGTGGGGTAAGAGGTTAACAATACTGTTATAATTTAACAACCAAAGAAAAAATAATATGACGCCAGAAACACACTCATTGTTATTCATTAAAAATTAACACATTTTAAGACTCTATGGTATATTGTACGGTACACTTCTGCGGGCACAAAGGTTAAGTATATTAATATAATCATATCACGATGAGTACATTTCTTTGTTATTCAGGATAGTTTCACGTGAAAATTACGGTTAAAAGTTGCTAACATTTTTTTCACTTGGCATTGACAAAATACTTTAACATCCACAAACACAAATAACTAGCAAAACAAACGAGCCACATCCATAGCATGCAAACATTGACGTCTCATGAAGAAAAAAATAATACTCACAGTTCAACATTACCACCAACCACAGTTTGTCACACTCCCCACAAAATCAAATACAATTGCATATTATTTTCTTGTTAAAAAATACATTATTGTAATCATACCTGTTCTATCCTACACGAGCTATAAAATATAAAGATTATTTTTTGTGTCTTTAAATAATGTTTTTTCAACAGATTTAAGCAATTTTAAAATTAGTTATTCTAGCATTATTTTGTTTGTACGTTGTCGAACCGTGTGCACAGATACTAAAGGTCAGTTCACGATAAATTTCGTGTACGTAAGTGACAACTGCATAGAACGTTTACAAAAATTAGTGGTTCGTAGTGAATGCACTCGCCTTATGTTCAACCAATCACACACGACCACAAGTGAACTTGATTTTATTTAATAGTGATTAATTAGCAAATGATATTTCATTTCTGTCAATAACACAAAACATGATATTACAGTACAAAATTTAATACGAGTAATTACTACACAACATTTAGAAGTATTTTTTAAAATAAGTAAAGGAAAATAAACACTTACGTTTTCTTTTAGAAAAGTTATATTATATTATACAATAAGTTTCCTTTTATTCTTATTTGCTCCTTCAATTATATTCATTGAACACCTTCCGTACACGACAAGAAATAAAATACCGCAAATGAAATGATAAAAACGGAACGAGCGAGTGAATGAAAATTAAATTTTATATGCAAGCGCTCGAGTGATGAAAAATATGTAGACCAAGTTAACCTAAAATCAGGCAGCCATTAAATATTATGTAGACAGAATATAAGAGAATTCACTCACACATCAACTCAGACAAAGGCGATTTCAGATGACGATTACCGTAAAAGTGCTNCACAACATTTAGAAGTATTTTTTAAAATAAGTAAAGGAAAATAAACACTTACGTTTTCTTTTAGAAAAGTTATATTCTATTATACAATAAGTTTCCTTTTATTCTTATTTTCTCCTTCAATTCTATTCATTGAACACCATCCGTACACGACAAGAAATAAAATACCGCAAATGAAATGATAAAAACGGAACGAGCGGGTGAATGAAAATTAAAATTTTATATGCAAGCGTTCGAGTGATGAAAAAGATGTAGACCAAGTTAACCTAAAATCAGCCAGCCATTAAATATTATGTAGGCAGAATATAAGAGAATTCACTCACACATCAACTCAGACAAAGGCGATTTCAGATGACGATTACCGTAAAAGTGCTCCTTTCTTTGGTAAATCGGTCAATAAGAATTGGAGCCGCAAAGATGGTGTCATTTAACTACATTCAGAATTTAATTGGACTGGCTCCTCAGCTTGTGTTAATTAAAAACATAAAACCACGAGGAAAAAGCACACAAGAAAAGGAGCACACATTTGAAGTAATGATGCAATGATGTCAAGTCTAAGATTTTGGGTTAGCAAAATCATAAATAAGGTTGTTATTCAAAGAGCCCATTCTGGATAACGTGTTTAGTAGAGAAGCTTAAAAGTCACTCTCTAAAGAAGACATTTAAATATACTGTACATATACGACGTGTAAAAATATGGTGGATTTTAACACCGGGGTTCCGTAGAGAAACTAAAACTGTGAAGAAAATATATTAAATTAGGTAATGTCACCCACCCTGTCTCTCACAGCCCTATCATCTGGCTTGCCCTGATATTCAGGAACGTAATCGCATATTCTAATAATCCGATTTCATGTTCGTACCGCTTCAAGATACACGTTTGTAAATACATCACACGATATACTTACGTTTCCAAGTCTTTAAAACAAATAAAATTAGATACACAACTTTTATTTACCTTAAAAATTAGCGTATCTACGTATAGCTTACTATTTACTTGCATTTCCTAATTTTTTTAAACAATATACAAAAAATGTGTATATTAAATACGTAAATTTTTTATTTTTAATACATGCACAATCAGCAGTTGTGACCTTAGGTAAGAATTGGTTTTGAAGAGTCAAGTCTGAAAATATAATACTCAAAATGCCTACTTTGAAAAAAAAAAAAAAAAAAAAAAGGCATGCATATCTACGTCTATAAAAATCGAATATGGAAATTTTCTTATATAATTAGGCATATGATCATCTGTGGATCATCGCTACTGCACAAAAAAGCTGTCAAACCCTAACGTTGAGGCCTCCTGGGACAGAGTACCCGTGTGGAGGGCAGAGTGATTGAAGCACTCGGATGGACAGTGGGAACTTTCAACTTCTGATTATTGTGTACTATCATTACATAATGTATCACATGGGCAACTTAACAATGCATAATTTATCGCATTCATCGCAGCACTACTGTGCAGCTAGCGTGGTACCCCATGCGTGATCATACACTAGATTAATGGAAGGCCACCGCGACCAAACGGTTGACTATTCCCTAATAAAAAATCATCCCCATATTTAATTCACAGTATTTACTTCTCTGCGCAACCCCCGTGTTGAAATCCGCCAATTTTGTTTCACGCGTCGTATACATATTTAGCGATATCACGAAAGGAGAAAATTTTAGATGTTTCGCGCTTTCATTAAATAAAGCAATTACTCGTTAGTCAAAATGAGTAAATTAACAAAGAATCAACCCTAATTGTTCAAATTTTAATTAATTCTTGACATGCTAAGTGGTTTCGCACTTTTTCGAGAACGTAATTATTTTCTGATGATTTTTTTTTCTTTTTTCTTTTTCAATTTTATTCCATTACTAGCTGTGCCCGCGGCTCCACTCGCGTGGACTACAGAATTATTGTTTAGGTTTTTTTTTATATATATATAATGTTGAATTTTACATAATTTTAATTTTCTGTACACTATGCATATTATAAAACTCAACGTCTCGGTGAATTAAATGGTAGGAACACTTATTAGTATTTCTATTGTACACAATTCTTTACTACATGATATTGCTTCATTTTTAACAGTTTAGACAGCGTATTGCAAGAGAGCACGCNCTGTTTAGACAGCGTATTGCAAGAGAGCGCGCTGGCAGCTAACTTTATTCCGACTTGATTCACTGTTATCGTTTGTAAATTTTTTGAGATATTTTCTCGCAATAAAAAGTAGTCAGTATCACATTTCAGCCCTTCAACTATTTCTGTGCAAGAAATCACGTCGATCCGTTGCTCCGTTGTGAAGTGAATGGACAAACAAACAAACAAACACACTTTCGCATTTATAATATTAGTTAGGATTTGAGTGGTTCAATGCGTCCACACGCAAAATACTGCTTTAAATCTACACACTTACACATGTAGTGTATTACCGTTTTTAGGTTTATCTTAACATTTAGTTTCGATGAAAAACTTACACCACTCTAGTAATGCCATTTTNATTAAATGGTAGGAACACTTATTAGTATTTCTATTGTACACAATTCTTTACTACATGATATTGCTTCATTTTTAACAGTTTAGACAGCGTATTGCAAGAGAGCACGCTGGCGGCAAACTTTTTTCAACTTGATCCACTATTATCGTTTGTAAATTTTTTGAGATATTTTCTCGCAATAAAAAGTAGTCAGTATCACATTTCAGCCCTTCAACTATTTCTGTGCAAGAAATCACGTCGATCCGTTGCTCCGTTGTGACGTGAATGGACAAACAAACAAACAAACACACTTTCGCATTTATAATATTAGTTAGGATTTGAGTGGTTCAATGCGTCCACACGCAAAATACTGCTTTAAATCTACACACTTACACATGTAATGTATTACCGTTTTTAGGTTTATCTTAACATTTAGTTTCGATGAAAAACTTACACCACTCTAGTAATGCCATTTTNGTGTATTACCGTTTTTAGGTTTATCTTAACATTTAGTTTCGATGAAAAACTTACACCACTCTAGTAATGCCATTTTCCGTAAATATGTTTTTCTTTTTCATATTTTATCAATAAAATAATATTGTTCTAGAATTTAGAACCGAAACTTACTAAAACACTATGTTTATAAGAATATGTTAGGAAAATTGTACCACAATATACGTTAAGTGTAAGTTTTGATTCCTTCATAGGTTTAACATAAGAAAGGGTTTAAATATTTAGTTAGTGAAATGTGCATGAATTTAATTTTTATGCACGTCATGACCGCTTATCACTCCAAGTACTTTTACGTTATTGGGCGTTTTTTTAATTATAGGTGAGAACATGTTTGAAATTAAATAAAAAGTACCACGATCCATGAACAAAGTCAGTAGACAGTAATTATCTGTAAATTAAATTTAATTATTTATTTTAATTTTGGATTCCTAAATTTTGTGGTACGGTTAAAAAAAGAAATGTCTAAATCTTCTTACACTAATGTTCCAAGAACCTTTCAAGACAATACAACCACAGAAACCAAAATTTCGTAAATAGTACAATAGTGGTAATTATATCTAGTAGTTAATTAGTCACGAGTTTATTTCAGTAAAATAATTTACAATGTTCTGTTAAAATGACAATTNAATTATATCTAGTAGTTAATTAGTCACGAGTTTATTTCAGTAAAATAATTTACAATGTTCTGTTAAAATGACAATTCTGATGGTCTTCAGCAAAGAGTGTTTTCTTACTGTANTAATTATATCTAGTAGTTAATTAGTCACGAGTTTATTTCAGTAAAATAATTTACAATGTTCTGTTAAAATGACAATTATGATGGTCTTCAGCAAAGAGTGTTTTCTTACTGTATTTTTTTTTTAATGGTTTCAAATATTACCTATAAAATCGTAGTTCCACAACATCACGAATGATCATACGCAAAACAATTTTATTTTCAAATCACTAAAAAAATTGCAACGGAGATATCGAAACTGTACAGTAAAATGGCATTATAATTCACTTTATTTACACAGATCAAGTATAAAATACAAACATTAGTTTATGTTAACGATAAGAAGTTACTAGTGTGAAGGTGAAGGATGTACTCTGATATTAAATGTGATATAGTTTACTGCGATAGGAAACGATTTAAGGGGAACCGCCATATCGGGTTGGCTTTTCTGGCTTGTTTATATTTAAAAAAATAACTAAATTCTGAAAGTACTCCTATACTCAACTAGTTACTGATCTTATACAGCAGTAACAGACATAACGATTGACCTACGAACTCATAATTACGTCACAATATTAATTCTGCCAAAATTTGACTAAATCAATATTGTGACGTAAATACGATTTTGTAGTTCAGTCATGTCTGTACTGCTGTGTAAGATCAATAACTGGTTGGGTATAGGAGTATTTTCAGATTTTTTTAAAATATAAACAATCTAGAAAAATCAGAAATCTGCTACCTCGGAGGAAGGTTTCCCTTAAGCAGTTAAGCTAGAATAAACTTTCAAGCTGATAACCTAATCGGTAATGGCGAAAGTCTGGTTTGAAGGCGGCAAAAGGATTTCACTAGTAGGATATAAGTTAACTACTTTCTATTAGTGTTTCGCAGCGGAAATGTATTTTGATCGTCCCACGCATGTGCTCATCAGTATTAGCCCTCGTTGAAGCTCGTCGCAGTAGCGGAGGTTGACATGAACGCAACGTGATCTTTCGCGACGGGCGGGCACTTTGCAGGGGTCGGCTGTTGGCGCAGCTGTTTCGGTAGTGGTTTTCGCCGTTAGTGGATGGCCTGTGGGCGAAGGGGAGGGGGTGAATGGGTGAGGCGGAGAGAAATACATCTGGCAACAACGCCGCCGTGTCATTAGTCGCGTGCTGGGGCACCACACTCGCCTTACATTCGGCGCCCAACGGCTCAACATTTGCCACTGTCCCATCGCTCCCGCAAGAACATTACGTCTGGGCCCTCTCCTTTCCCTCCTCCCCGCCACAACCGACGAGGGTTGTTTGCCCGCTCCCCTCCCACCAACCCCGAGCTCTCGACCGACCCCGCACCCCCCAGGGCTCTTTATTTATCCAGGCAATTAAGGGAACAAGCGGGCGGCGTTATCTGGCAAAGTTTTGCGAGAGTGAATTCGCCAAGTTGGCGCGGGGAGAAGACAGTTGCGGTGCCTGCCTTGCTTATCTGGGCCGTCGGCTGGAGACGGCCCCACGGCGCTCCCACGGGCACCCTAACTTACTGCTACCGGCAGGGAAATATACGCCGTTCTTCAGTAATGCATCGCCGACAAGCAGCCTCGCTCGCTGCACTGCGTCACTGGACACGTCAGCCTCCCATGCCTCGTTCACGAGAAATGGAGTGCGGTCTATTACCGGTTTCTTCACACTTTTTGGATAAAACTTTTGAAAAATCACCCCGCGTTTGACGTGCTTGGTTGTTTCCTAGATATGTTATGTATCACGAGCTTTTTATACTTGTGTTAACACAAAGTACCTTTTTTATATTCAAATAAACACCTTCTTTACACAACTTCTATAAATTATCATATCTCATTTGTACTTAATATAAAAACAACAGGGAGAAAATAGGTGTGTTGGAGTTGCCTATTGAGAAATACACTGGAGAGCCAAAAAAACTGGTATAGGCGTACGTATGCAAATAACAGATGTATGTAACCAATCAGAGTAATGCGATGCGGTCGGCAGCGCCTACTTAAGACAATAAGCGTCTGGCAAAGTTGCTAGATCTGTTACTGCTGCTATAATGGCAGGTTATCAAGATTTAAGTGCGTTTTAACGTGGTGTTTTAGTCGGGGCACGAGAGATGGGAGATAGCATCTCCGAGGTAGCGATAAAACTTGGATTTTCGCGTACGACCATTTCACGAGTGTGCCGTGAATATCGGGAATGCGGTAAAACATCAAATCTTCNGGAATCCGGTAAAACATCAAATCTTCGACATCGCTCCGGCTGAAAATTATCGCGAACGAACGGGACAAACAACGATTAACGAGAATCATTAAACGTGACAGACGTGCAACCCTTTCTCAAATTGGCGCAGATTTCAATGCTGGGACATCAACAAGTGCCAGCGTGCGAACTATTCAAAGGACCATCATTGATATAGGCTTTAGGAGCCGAAGGTCCACTCGTGTACCGTTGTTGACCGCACGACACAAAGCTTTACGACGCGCCTGGGCCCGCCAACACCGTCATTGGACTGTTGATGACTGGAAACACGTTGCCTCGTCTGACGAGTCTCGTTTCCAATTGTATCGGGTAGATGGACGTATACGGGTGTGGAGACATCCTCATGAATCCATGGACCCTACATCTCAACAGGGGACTGTTCAAGCTAGTGGAGGCTCTGTCATGGTATAGGGCGCGTGCAGTTGGCGTGAAATGAGACCCCTGATACGTCTAGATATGACTCTGAGAGGTGACAAGAAGTAATCATCCTGTCCGATCACCTGCACCCATTCATGTCCATTATGCATTCCGACGGACGTGGACAATTCCAGCAGGACAATGCGACACCCCACATTTCGAGAGTTGCTACCAAGTGGCTCCAGGAACACTCTTCTGGCTTTACACACTTCCATTGGCCACCTAAATCACCAGACATGAACATTATTGAGCATATCTGGGATGCCTTGCAACGTGCTGTTCAGAAGAGATCTCCACTGCCTCGCACTCCTATAGATTTGTGAACTGCCCTGCAGGATTCATGGTGTTAATTGCCTCCTGCATACGTTCAGACATTAGTCGAGTCCACGCCACGTCGTCTTGTGGCACTTCTGCGTGCTCGTGGGGGTNTATAGATTTGTGAACTGCCCTGCAGGATTCATGGTGTTAATTGCCTCCTGCATACGTTCAGACATTAGTCGAGTCCACGCCACGTCGTCTTGTGGCACTTCTGCGTGCTCGCGGGGGCCCTACACGATATTAGGCAGGTGTATCAGTTGTTTTGTCTCTTCATTGTAGTTCTTACGCAAAATATTATTACAATGAGTGCGCACGAATGCGGTGCGTTGTCCCTCTTGTGTAATTTTGTAGACTTGGTTAAGCTTGGTTTGCATGAGGTGGAGGAATATCCTAAAAGTAGAACTTAAGCATGGCTTCAAAAAAAAATTGGAAGTAACTGCGAATGGACTATACAGAGTATTCACCGTAAAGAGAACAATTTTTAAGACCTTCCCAGCAGGTGTGATAACAAAAAAAACTATTTTATTGTGGTCTCCGAAGTTTAATTTTTGACAGCTCTAAAATGTATACTGCGTTTATTAGTAGCAATTTTTATTTTAACAATTGGCGAAAGGATATAAATAAGTTGAAATGAACTTTTAAGTATGGTCTTGAAAAGCTCTCAGTTTACTGTGAACATCCTATAACTAAAAAATTAATGTTAGTCTTTCTTAAGCTACGAAATAAGAATCATGAAACTGCCAATACGGTGAAGAATATGGTATAACAGTGTCATACAGTTAATGTTTAATTCAATTACAAATATTCTAGATACAGTGATTCGGGGTAACTTTGTAGCAGTTAGAGTAAAATTCTACCGCCTGACTAATTTAAATTTAAATGTAGACTCGACGTTTTCCTACGCATTGCAATGATATCTATCAATAAAAATGTTAATAATTAAGTATGCGTCAGGGTGGGGGGCTGTAACGCCTTTGCTTTACATTTTTAAAATTGTGTGCAGTGATGCCCTTAATTGGATTAAAGTTGCCCCTAATGACTATATTTTAGTTAATTTCAATCGCAAATAAACAAGAAAATAAATTTTAATTTTCATCTTTATTCCGCTTTGTTATTTAACTGCACCAATTTGAAAAAAAAACTATAGTTCACACACAGAAATGTTTGAATATATTGGCTGGCGAGGTATAACTTATTCTACTTCCCGAAATAATAAGATCTTCGGATGTTTGCTGATTTCGGACAACTTTCTNACTGGCGAGGTATAACTTATTCTACTTCCCGAAATAATAAGATCTTCGGATGTTTGCTGATTTCGGACAACTTTCTTAAAAAAAGAAACATACTTTGTTTTAACTTATGAACTGAAATTCTCTTTGTTCATCAGTTCAAGTGATTACAAAAAGTCGAAGTTTAATATTTTCGTAATGATGAATGAATAATAAAATCTAACCGACTTAGCAAACTGAAACAGAGTACGTTAACATTCAATGTCACTGGTTTCTTCAAGAAACGTTTATCAATTCTCATTATGAAGAATATTTTCAACTTTATTACATGAGTAAATTCATATAAATTTAAGCACGGTGCAAATATATTATACTACACAATATTTCTTGAGTATCAGTGTTAATTTCATAACCATTTATTTTAATTTCCTCACGTATTACTTTTTCGTAATAGTTTATTGTTTCTGTTTAGGAAGTGNAATTTCATTACCATTTATTTTAATTTCCTCACGTATTACTTTTTCGTAATAGTTTATTGTTTCTGTTTAGGAAGTGATGGGGTTATTCTTATTTATACATGAAAATACATTAACAACTGTGATTTTGGCAGCTATTTGCCAGAAACTCTGTGCAAAAAAACTAAGAAAAGTTGGGCAGAGATGCGGGTACATTACGCCGAAATNGCAGCTATTTGCCAGAAACTCTGTGCAAAAAAACTAAGAAAAGTTGGGCAGAGATGCGGGTACATTACGCCGAAATGTACGTAAAACCTTTAAGGGACTGACCAATGTGGGGGTGATGTAAATTAATTTTGAAAACGACGTGTTACAAACTATTATCAATTTTAACACAATATATTTTTAGGGTTCAAACTAGGAAGTTTTTTCACGGCTAAAATGAATGTATCACAAAGCAGGTTCTTTTTAACCTGCTTTATGCATTTATGCATTTTTCAATAAATTAAATTTGCCCTGTACATGTAAAATTTTTATTCTCAGAAAACATAACAAAAATTTCCACGCAAGAGGTACTTGATTTTTATTCCGGAGCGAGTTAAACCATGTGCAACGTTCTTCGTACGAAAACTGGAATTTTCTCTCATCCTCGATAGTTTTAGACCTTCACTAACAGCGACTATGCAAACTTTTTTTCTAGTTTGACTCCTAGTCGACATAAATACACCTGGGAAATTTTAACTTCAAACAATCGTACAGTTACAAACGTCAGAGGGGTGTATCTGAGTTCGTGAGAAATAGAGGTCTTAAAAAAATAAAATAACTTAATTTGGTTTTTAATTTATTCACAATAACTGTAAGAGTCATATAATTTGCTTGGTGAAAATATAAATGTACGTATTGTATCCCACGGGCTCTTAAACTAACATACACTAACGTGGATAATGTTCACAAAAGCCCTGCTTAAGGTCTACTTGTACGCACATTGTGTATTCTTCCACCATATGTAAAGTTTNGGATAATGTTCACAAAAGCCCTGCTTAAGGTCTACTTGTACGCACATTGTGTATTCTTCCACCATATGTAAAGTTTGCATTGCCATGGGCATGATCACTTTTTTCGTGCGTAGGTCAAGTGACTCAGCAAAATTATTATAAAAGTAAATATTTTACAAATGTGGTAATTCTTACCCTTATATGCATTTAAAAAAAAAAAGGAAAACAAATAATTGTATTATTCACAAAAGTTTACCCAGCACTTTTAATTCAAAGTTCAGAATTGGAACGACTATCGTTGCCAACTTTACTGGGCGTAGTTAATGTGCCCATTAAAAAATATTCAAATGGGAGATGTGACATTTTTCAAACGTTGATTATAAAATCAATGTTTGGTAAACGTCACTCCTCCTATTTGAATATTTTTAATGAGCACATTAACTGGCATGCACCCAGTACGTTGGTAACGATGGAGGTAAAGTAGTCCCATGTCTGAACTTTTAATTTAACGTGTTGGGTGAACATTTACGAATTAAGGAATTATTTATTTTGCTTCGTACTTTTTTAACGCATGTAACAGTTATTTGCTTAATTAACTCTGAACAGCCTTCAGTCGTCTAGCAGTAAGTTCCAGACGAGAATATTCGCAAGTATCAGCTCGGAGTGTGGTGTGTTTCCTGCCGCCNGGATAATGTTCACAAAAGCCCTGCTTAAGGTCTACTTGTACGCACATTGTGTATTCTTCCACCATATGTAAAGTTTACATTGCCATGGGCATGATCACTTTTTTCGTGCGTAGGTCAAGTGACTCAGCAAAATTATTATAAAAGTAAATATTTTACAAATGTGGTAATTCTTACCCTTATATGCATTTTTAAAAAAAAAGGAAAACAAATAATTGTATTATTCACAAAAGTTTACCCAGCACTTTTAATTCAAAGTTCAGAATTGGAACGACTATCGTTGCCAACTTTACTGGGCGTAGTTAATGTGCCCATTAAAAAATATTCAAATGGGAGATGTGACATTTTTCAAACGTTGATTATAAAATCAACGTTTGGTAAACGTCACTCCTCCTATTTGAATATTTTTAATGAGCACATTAACTGGCATGCACCCAGTACGTTGGTAACGATGGAGGTAAAGTAGTTCCATGTCTGAACTTTTAATTAAACGTGTTGGGTGAACATTTACGAATTAAGGAATTATTTATTTTGCTTCGTACTTTTTTAACGCATGTAACAGTTATTTGCTTAATTAACTCTGAACAGCCTGCAGTCGTCTAGCAGTAAGTTCCAGACGAGAATATTCGCAAGTATCAGCTCGGAGTGTGGTGTGTTTCCTGCCGCCNTCAGTCGTCTAGCAGTAAGTTCCAGACGAGAATATTCGCAAGTATCAGCTCGGAGTGTGGTGTGTTTCCTGCCGCCAGATCCAGACAGAGCATCGTCGAAGGCTTCCCATGACCGCTAATCATTCTCATCGTCAACTGTCAGTGGCCGTCATTGAGCGCCGCCATTATCCCCGAGCTGTCGAAGGAGAGGGCTGATTGGCGAGGGTAGGAAGAGTGCGTGAGTCCCATTTGATCCGTTGTGTCGGGGTGCCTACGCGGTCGGCAGGGAGCCAGTTAGGGAGGACAGCTTTGTGTGCACAGGTCGCGTTTGACCCTAGCTGACTGGACCTCCACGGCGGATCGTAAAAGAGTAACTCTGGAGCAATATTTGAGTCTCTTCCTGCAGCCAGAAAAGCTATTTTAAAACTGTGCCAGGGAGAAAAATGTTTGGGCATATTTTATAATTTCATGACATAGCTAATATCACTTGATAAAAATACCAAATCATTTGTAAAATAACTTTTGACGTTTTTAACCGAGTGGGTGAGTGAAGAGATTTGGGCGTCTTAAAATCGAGGTCTTGAGAGCCGGTGAGGGTGAAGCGAAATGAGTGAGGAGCAGCACCGGAATGAAAGTCCGGGGGGAAACGGGAGATCCCGAGAAGGCCCGCCGACCAGTAGCATTGTGCGGCACGATTCCCACACGCGAAAATCCGGGAGTGACCCCGCCGGTTGGTCGAAGCACTACACCACCGCGGCCCCTTTCGTACAAGTTTTAAAAAGTTATTTTAAAGCAAATTTTGGTTTCAGCTAAAGTGTTGAGAAAAGTCACGGGAATGGCATTTTGAAATTTCTTTGNGGTTTCAGCTAAAGTGTTGAGAAAAGTCACGGGAATGGCATTTTGAAATTTCTTTGTAATCCGACATTCTGTTCACCTGCGGTAGGAGTTTAACTTTCAACTATTTTGACTTAGAATATTTTCTCAAAAGTTAAAATTGAAATACGGGCGAACTGCATAACACATTTCCAAGAAATGTTCTTCGTGACATTCTTAGAAATATGAACAATTTCATGAACAGTCATTATTGTGCAATTTAGAGATTTGTACAAATAATTTAAAATTCCTATATCTTGTATCGTCCTTTTTTGAAAAGTGATTTTTTGCCATGTCATACTTGTTTCGTTCTATTGCATGATATCACAACGAAAAAAGTTGTCAGTGCGAAAATGTTGAAAATAAATTTCACCTTTTGAATGCCCGTAATATGAATAAAATGTTTGGAAAAGTGGGCAAAGTACTCCTGTACTATATTGCCAAACATAATTTTACCAAAAAATGCATCACAAACTAATTAAAAATATTATTTTAAAACGTCCTTTCTTTCACGAAAAACATAGTATTTTCATGATTTAAAATATTATTATTCTTAATGCCCTTCTACAAAATGAACAATCTGCAATGTTTGCATAAATTGTTTATTATTTTCTCCGAGTTAACTTAAAGTAACATTTTCTTTTAGCTCTTCAATGTAATTAATCACTTAAAATTTTGTTCTAGCATAGCCGCCTATAATACCAGCCCAAATTATTTTATTTCCTGCGAAAGAAAGTAAAGTGATTCAGTTAGATTAAGGAAGCGAATTTAACGATTTTCAGGCGAATGCTGGGTAGTTTGTGCATATCTGTTTATTCAACATAAATTATACGATGTTTTCATTGTGTGTGCCCAGCATTTTCAGACTCTGCTGGTAAATCTTATTGGATGGAAAACTGCTTCGCGAGCCAATACCAGATACCAACACAACCCGAGTACAATATTATTTTCTTAACTATGTAGTCAATAAAATATGTGTTAGNAGCCAATACCAGATACCAACACAACCCGAGTACAATATTATTTTCTTAACTATGTAGTCAATAAAATATGTGTTAGGGTGTGGTGAGGTCCATAACATAATTCCCTGAAATGCTCGTTCTCTAGTCAGAATAAGTTCAAAAATTTCTTGACTGAAAGTAATTATAATAATTTTTTGAACACACATATGTGATATAAACTAATGTGTATAAATAAATACCGACAGTCCAATAAAACCGTATCAAACATGAAAATGCTGGATTTATATCTAGAAGCAAGTTCTGTTCGACTGTGACTAAGACTGAAACAGATCTGTGCTCTATAAATAAATTAAACAAATTGGTGTTTTCGGGTTGTAAAAGCTTGTTACCAAAAATACGTATTCATTCGCAGAATTTAAAGGAAGATGAAAACGTAAAATTTATTTTACAAAATTCTTGTAAAAACACATATGTATTTATATTTAGGAATTATTTAAAACATAAAATGTTTTGTCTTTAAATTTTCCAAGGNCCCCCTTCCTTTCACAACCCTCTTTATTCATCAGGTTAAATTGTTGCATTTCTACTACAGGGATTTTTTGTGGAGAAAAAAAATTGTAAAATTATGAAATTCGTTTGAAATTTAAAAAAAACTCCAAATGAGGAAAATAAATATTCCATATCCTAGAAATGGCGCCAACTATAGTGTCTTCGAGTAGAACAGTGTTTTGTACAAATATAAAGTTACCATAAATTGTCTCGCCCAATGGTCTTGTGTAACACGGTAAACAAGGATCTCCATGTCATTATTCTCTTGGGTCGAGGGAGTGGGAGGGAGGGAAAGGGAGCAAAATTCTGTGCGAGCGAGCATCCAGCGGCCACATCTATTTTTNGGGTCGAGGGAGTGGGAGGGAGGGAAAGGGAGCAAAATTCTGTGCGAGCGAGCATCCAGCGGCCACATCTATTTTTACAGCGTGTATGAATGTTGAGCGCGCTGAATGTTTTACGTCTCCGGGAAAGAACAAATGTTTGAAGCGGGGCCCCGCGATGCCCCTGAAATTGTCTCGAGCTATAAAACTTGAATTGCCTGGGCTGGAAATGGAAAACTTTCAGGACGGGAAGGGGGGGAGGTTCGGTCCTCGCGGGATGAGGGCGGCTGCCTAGCGGCGAGGGGGCGGTATCGGAAAAGGGAAAAGAGGGGAGAAGGAAATAGACAGCTATTCGCAGATCCATCGACTGGGATGAGCGGAACCAGCGGTGGGGGAATAAGACGACGAGACGAGGGGATACACCAATCTAGTGGTTAGTCCTGGGGCGGCCTGCGCCGCGTTTATAGGGGTCGCCTGAGTTGAAGAGGGTGGGAGGGGGTTTATCTGGCACCCACAGACCACTCCTTTTTTCTTTCTTTCTGCGGTGCTAAGAACTTGGCGATCTTGGCTCCCGTCTTACTTCCCACCGTTCCTTCCTCTTGAATTATCCATCACCAGTGACCGCGGAGAAGTTTTCGGTATCATTTACGTGACAGGCTNCCACCGTTCCTTCCTCTTGAATTATCCATCACCAGTGACCGCGGAGAAGTTTTCGGTATCATTTACGTGACAGGCTGAACAAACACCTCATTTGTAAATCTACGTGGCCAGAATTGTTTTTCCTACGTTTCGAAGAAATCTTATAGTATCGTGACATAGTATCGATTATAACTAGAGAACAATGCCAAATAATTTGAGGGGCCGCTGTAGTGTAGTTGATACACTACTTGCCTTCCACCAAGGCGATCCGCGCTTGATTCCCGGCGTGGTCGCCCCCCAGATATTCTCACGTAGGACTTGTGCCGGGTTTTCTCGGGTATCTTCCGTTTCCCCCACCCTTTCATTCCAGCGCTGCTCTATACTCACGTCGCTTCACCATCATCGGCTCTCAAGACATCGATGTTAAGAGCCGCCCAAATCTCTTCATTCATCTCTTCACTCACCAAAATAATTTGAAAAATAACGTTCAAGCTTCTACCGTATAAATGAGAATANTAACGTTCAAGCTTCTACCGTATAAATGAGAATATTAACTTTAAATCTTGACTTATTAAAATTTTTCAAAACACGAAGTTTGGTTTTAACTAACATGTTTATTGAAATCACAGGAACGGCACGTAGGAATTTCCTTGAACGCCGATATGTATTGGTTCGCCTGTGGTAGGCTGTTTTAACTTTTAAATTTTAGCTCAAAATTTAAAACCGAAATATGGGCAAACTACATAACAAATTTCCAAGAAATATTCTTCATGACATTTCAACAATATAAACAATTTATTCGCTGAATTATTATTTTAATAGTTTTATTTCCAACGTCATCCTTTTGTCAGACTGTTATTTAATACCACAAAGGTAAATTCCATATAATTCTAACCTCCTGTACGCCCTTAAAGCGACTTTCTAGGCCTACCGAGCTCGCTAAGGCGTTATTGTGGGACGAGAAGTTACTGGATTCAAATTCCGGTTAGGTCAGGAATGTATGTGCTATTTTGTTGTGTAAGCGTCTCTCCCTACTTCCCTACTGGTATTAAGCGGGATGGTTTATAAACCCAGTAAAACTAAAAATATCACTGCGAAATGAAAAACTCTCGCAATAAAGGAACGCGGGACGGGAATAAAGAATTCCCGAAGAATTGTGAGTATTGGCACTATAATGAAAAATAATAAATACAGCCTATGTAAAAGAGAACTAAATCTGATAAAAACACTAAATTAACCGTAAACAGCTAAAAGAATAAACGGAAGAAGTGATGAGTCATATAAGAACATCAGGGAGGCTTTTCATACAGGTAAATATGTCTGTGACATCTGCAATTATAACCCTTTCACGACGGCACAGATTTACTGGCACTGAGGACAAGGTTGGAGTGAGCTGCCTATATTCTCCACTACAGCAATATCAGTTATGTCTGTCTCTGTATTCCCACTTACCATCGTCCCATTGGTCCCGGCTACACCGAACACGCTTTCTGGACTCTGCAAAGTTTATTATTGACTGGCCGTCTGCCAATTGAGTCACGCGTTAACTACACTCAAGAGCAAAAAAAACTGGTATAGGCGAGCGTATGCAAATAACTGACGTATGGAACCAATCAGAGTAACGCGATACGGTCGGCAGCTAGATAGGTTACTGCTGCTACAATGNGTATGGAACCAATCAGAGTAACGCGATACGGTCGGCAGCTAGATAGGTTACTGCTGCTACAATGGCAGGTTATCAATATTTAAGCGCACGAGAGATGGGACATAGCATCTCCAAGGTAGCGATAACATTTTGATGTTCGCGTACGACCATTTCACGAGTGTGCCGTGAATATCGGGAATCCGGTAAAACATCACATCTTCGACATAGCTGCGGCCGGAAAAAGATCGTGAAAGAACAGGACAAACGACGACTGACGATAATCATTGAACGTGACAGACGTGAAACCTTTTTTCAAATTGGCGCAGATTGGACTTGTGGACTGCCCTGCAGGATTCATGGTGTAAATTGCCTTCTGCATACCTTCAGACATTAGTCGAGTCCATGCCACGTCGTCTTGCGGCACTTAAGCTTGCTCGAGGGGCCCTACACGATACTAGGCAGGTGTGCCAGTATTTTTGGCTGTTCAGTGTATGTAGTAATATGTGACGCGACGTAAGTTAGAGGTTTTACAATCCATCGTATTCATTTGAGAAATTATCAAAAAGAAAAGTTTTATTCTAACAAATTGGAATGCTGACTAGATGTAATGTTTTACTTAGAATCCGATAAAGTTCACCGAAAAAGTAGTGATGTTGAAAAAATATCGATATATCGAAATAACGATATTATATCAACGACATATCGGTATAAACCGTCGATATATTTCAACGACATTTTATAGAATTCCATATATTTTTCCAGGTATCCAAAATACATATTTTTAAAATGCTCNCATCGACTGGGATGAGCGGAACCAGCGGTGGGGGAATAAGACGACGAGACGAGGGGATACACCAATCTAGTGGTTAGTCCTGGGGCGGCCTGCGCCGCGTTTATAGGGGTCGCCTGAGTTGAAGAGGGTGGGAGGGGGTTTATCTGGCACCCACAGACCACTCCTTTTTTCTTTCTTTCTGCGGTGCTAAGAACTTGGCGATCTTGGCTCCCGTCTTACTTCCCACCGTTCCTTCCTCTTGAATTATCCATCACCAGCGACCGCGGAGAAGTTTTCGGTATCATTTACGTGACAGGCTAAACAAACACCTCATTTGTAAATCTACGTGGCCAGAATTTTTTTTCCTACGTTTCGAAGAAATCTTATAGTATCATGACATAGTATCGATTATAACTAGAGAACAATGCCAAATAATTTGAGGGGCCGCTGAAGTGTAGTGGATACACTACTTGCCTTCCACCAAGGCGATCTGCGCTTGATTCCCGGCGTGGTAGCCCCCAGATTTTCTCACGTAGGACTTGTGCCGGGTTTTCTCGGGTATCTCCCGTTTCCCGCACCCTTTCATTCCGGCGCTGATCTATACTCACGTCGCTTCACCATCATCGGCTCTCAAGACCTCGATGTTAAGAGCCGCCCAAATCTCTTCATTCATCTCTTCACTCACCAAAATAATTTGAAAAATAAAGTTCAAGCTCCTACCTTATAAATGAGAATTTTAACTTTAAATCTTGACTTATTAAAATTTTTCAAAACACGAAGTTTGGTTTTAACTAACATGTTTATTGAAATCACAGGAATGGCACATAGGAATTTCCTTGAACGCCAATATGTATTAGTTCGCCTGTGGTAGGCTGTTTTAACTTTTAAATTTTAGCTCAAAATTTAAAACCGAAATACGAGCGAACTACATAACAAATTTCCAAGAAAAATTCTTCATGACGGTCCAATAATATAAACAATTTATTCGCTGAATTTTTATTTTAATAGTTTTATTTCCAACGTCATCCTTTTGTCAGACTGTTATTTAATACCACAAAGGTAAATTCCATAAAATTCTAACATCTTGTACGCCCTTAAAGTGACTTTCTAGGCCTACAGAGCTCGCTAAGGCGTTATTGTGGGACGAGGAGTTACTGGATTCAAATTCCGGTTAAGTCAGAAATGTATGTGCTATTTTGTTGTGTAAGCGACTCTCCCTACTTCCCTACTGGCATCAAGCGGAATGGTTTATAAACCCAGTAAAACTAAAAATATCACTGCGAAATGAAAGACCCTCGCAATAAAGGAACGCAGGACGGGAATAAAGAATTACCGAAGAATTGTGAGTATTGGCAATATAATGAAAAATAATAAATACAGCCTATGCAAAAGAAAACTAAATCTAATAAAAACACAAATTTAACCCTAAACAGGAAAAAGAATACACGGAATAAGTGATGAGTCATATAAGAACATCAGGGAGGCTTTTCATACAGGTAAATATGTCTGTGACATCTGCAATTATAACCCTTTCACGACGGCACAGATTTACTGGCACTGAGGACAAGGTTGGAGTGAGCTGCCTATATTCTCCACTACAGCAATATCAGTTATGTCTGTCTCTGTATTCCCACTTACCATCGTCCCATTTGTCCCGGCTACACCGAACACGCTTTCTGGACTCTGCAAAGTTTATTATTGACTGGCCGTCTGCCAATTGAGTCGCGCGTTAACTACACTCAAGAGCCAAAAAAACTGGTATAGGCGAGCGTATAAAATAACTGACGTATGGAACCAATCAGAGTAACGCGATACGGTCGGCAGCTAGATAGGTTACTGCTGCTACAATGGCAGGTTATCAATATTTAAGCGCACGAGAGATGGGACATAGCATCTCCAAGGTAGCGATAACATTTTGATGTTCGCGTACGACCATTTCACGAGTGTGCCGTGAATATCGGGAATCCGGTAAAACATCACATCTTCGACATAGCTGCGGCCGGAAAAAGATCGTGAAAGAACGGGACAAACGACGACTGACGATAATCATTGAACGTGAGAGACGTGAAACCTTTTTTCAAATTGGCGCAGATTGGACTTGTGGACTGCCCTGCAGGATTCATGGTGTAAATTGCCTTCTGCATACCTTCAGACATTAGTCGAGTCCATGCCACGTCGTCTTGCGGCACTTATGCTTGCTCGAGGGGCCCTATACGATACTAGGCAGGTGTACCAGTATTTTTGGCTGTTCAGTGTATGTAGTAGTATGTGACGCGACGTAAGTTAGAGGTTTTACAATCCATCGTATTCATTTGAGAAATTATCAAAAAGAAAAGTTTTATTCTAACAAATTGGAGTGCTGACTAGATGTAATGTTTTACTTAGAATCCGATAAAGTTCACCGAAAAAGTAGTGATGTTGAAAAAATATCGATATATCGAAATAACGATATTATATCAACGACATATCGGTATAAACCGAAGATATATTTCAACGACATTTTATAGAATTCCATATATTTTTCCAGGTATCCAAAATACATATTTTTAAAATGCTCTNGATATATTTCAACGACATTTTATAGAATTCCATATATTTTTCCAGGTATCCAAAATACATATTTTTAAAATGCTCTTTTAATAAGCTCTGTTTTGAATAAAAAATGTAGTTAAAAGATTACTATATGTTCATTGGAAACATGCACCAAAAACAGGCACAACATCTTTCTGCTGTTACTCATGTTCTCAATATGTAATATTCGAAGCAATTTTACATTTGTCGAGTCCTTAAATACATAAAATATGAGATTCCTATGTACCGAAAATTATAATTTTTTCTTTCGATATATAGTTTCGCAAAACGATACTTTTATAAATAACCAATATAATTAATATTTATATTTTTCCCGATATCAAAATCTTTACGAAACAGTAAAACTATAAAATTGTGAGATTTGTCTTGAAGAGCAAAAGAATTTCCATATAAATATAGCCCCGTGTATGTACGTTCACACGCCTCAAAGGGTTCTTCGGCGGCCCTGGTTGTTGGGCATCCAACAAATGGACGCAGTCGGAAAACTGGAACACTTTGGTCGTGGTAAATTGCCTACGAAAACTGATCATTCAGACGCGACCTTCAACTTTCGGTAAACAACGGCGTTTCTGAATATTACTGTTAACAGAAATAGGCATATATTAAATGAGAAAAATGTTTTAGAATTTTGCACAGTTTTAGGTAAAGATTAAAATTCTTGAATTAGTTTAGTTTTTCTTGGCGCTATTTCTAAAACTCCGTTTTTCTCCGTTTCGTAATGTAAGCAGAGTCTTAAATTTTAATTGAAGATTAAGTTCTTTTCAGTTAAAAAATGTCTTTCAACTGTTATTTTTTATCTCATAAAATTCATGTGCGGTTTTGTGCATTTTAATTTGACTGCATTTCAATATACTCTTATAGAGACATAGGCACCTAAAGTATTATGATTTTACCGTTGTTAAGTATTGTTTCGACTTAAAAATAACGCCTCTGAAATATTTATTTCAGAGTACTTTTACTGGTGTACTTTTTGTTCATACAAAATGTCTACAAGTTGTAAAATATTTTATTTTAAAAAACGGAAGAGTTTCCACTTTATTTGAAGTAGTTTGTATTTCAGTTTCGGTTTGAATGTCTATTTTTTACCCATTTTAAATGTCAATTATCTGGTTGCCAATTTGTGACTGACTCATGTAAAAAAAAAATCCCATGCAAGTAAGCTACACAAACAATAAAACGAACATGAACATAAAATTGAGACAATTAGAAGTACATTATATCATTAACCACACCAATACAGACACGAAGGAGCCCACGACACGGTCTTTCGGAATCTGAAGTCTGTCTCCTGACAAACGAGAAGCTGGACGCTAACTCTAAATTTGGTGATGANGACACGGTCTTTCGGAATCTGAAGTCTGTCTCCTGACAAACGAGAAGCTGGACGCTAACTCTAAATTTGGTGATGACGTCATATCCTCCCCAGTAGAACATGCGTCATATTAGCGAGGGTGAATTGTGGAAGCTGCCATAACTCTTCTCGGTNCGTCATATCCTCCCCAGTAGAACATGCGTCATATTAGCGAGGGTGAATTGTGGAAGCTGCCATAACTCTTCTCGGTGCAGTAAAACAAATGACACTCGGGCGCTGCAGTCGAATCACGTTGGGATGCCATGTTGCTTGTCGCGCAGAGAACCGGGGAGCCTTCGGTGTCGGCAGAAACATGGTCGCGTATCAGCGAGAGAGTTGACGTCGCAATGTCTGGCGTACTAGGTACTGTGTTGTGCACATGTTGCTAGTTAAAATTAAGTTGGTAACGTATAGTGGGAACTATTTGGTAGCTATTTATTTTATGGTGATTTAAGGAAAAACAATCTTTAAACACACAAGACAAAACACGTGCAGATTTGAAACAAAACTTTCAAAACAACTAGTTATTACGTGTTGTGATTCCTAACTTAATTATACTCTGAAGTAAACGTGTATATACATGTACACTAAACATAACAAAATATTTATTTATGAATAAACAAAGTTGAACCACATTATTATGACCACCTGCTGGTAGCCAGAGTGAACGGCCTTCGTAGCACGGACAGCAGCTAGACGAGCTGGCAGTGACTCAGTCAGGTGCTGATAGGTCTCCACGGATATCTAGAGCCATGCTGACTGCAGTGCGTCCCACAACTGTTGAAGGGTGCGTGGCGGAGGAGACAGACGGTGAACAGGATGATCGAGATGGTCCCACAGATGTTCAAATGGACTGAGATCGGGGCTGTTTGGGGCCAAGGACACACTTTGAAATCTTGATCGTGCTCTTCCAGCCACGTGCAGACACTTCTAGCCGTGTGGCAAGGCGCATTATAGTGCTGGAAGATCCCATCCTCCCGAGGAAAGACAATCATTATGTACGAGTGGACGTGATTGACGAGGATGTATTCATTAACAAATCGATTAAGAGTGCCTTCCACACGAATGATGGGACCTAGAGAATACCACGAGTACATTCCCCAGACCATAACACTGCCCCCACCGCCTTGTGTTCGTCCAGCAGTGGATGCAAGGTGTCGGTTCTCCGACGTTTCTCGCAGGACACGCTGACGTCCATCCATTCTATGCAGCTGAAAACGTGACTCGTCGGAGAAGGCTACCCGTCGCCAATCAGCAGCGGTCTAATCGCCATACTGTCGAGAAAATTCCAGTTGTTTTCGTCTATGCACCTGTGTTAGCATGAGTACAGTCACCCTCCATCTACTCCAGAGCCCCATTCGCAGAAGGGTTCGTTAAACAGTTGCGGTAGACACGTGTCTGGATGCCCCTTGGTTCATTTGGACGGTGAGCTGTTCCACTGTAGTCTNCGTTAAACAGTTGCGGTAGACACGTGTCTGGATGCCCCTTGGTTCATTTGGACGGTGAGCTGTTCCACTGTAGTCTGTCGGTTGGCCTTCACGCACCGTCGTAGTTGACGTTCACATCGGAAATCAATGACGCGTGGAGCTACGCAGTTTCCACGACGGTTATTCTCATTGGTGCCATTCGTCCACTCACAATACGCCTTTACCACAGAGGCACGTGAACAGTTCATAAACGTCGCTGTTTCCGAAATGCTGCCCCCCCCCCCCTTCGGAAAGCCAATGATCATCCCTTTTTGCNCCCCCCTTGGCCCGAAAGCCGATGATCATCCCTTTTTTGCAACTCGGTTAAATCGCTTCCCTTACCCATCACAACAGGAAGCGCACTGTGTACAACCAGCCTGTCGGTCGAATTGTTTACCCGCTTCACGGGCCATACGTCATGGTCTGCGTGCTGCAGATAGCACTATAGCACTTCTAGCTAGTAGGCACAATAATGCGATTCGACTGTGAAGGTAAGTATACCTAATGTGAATTCATAATTTTATTTTATTTATTGTTATTGACATTCATATTTACAGACACAGCTGTGTGTTAGATTTGTTACTTNAATTCATAATTTTATTTTATTTATTGTTATTGACATTCATATTTACAGACACAGCTGTGTGTTAGATTTGTTACTTAAATTAGAAGCTTTTTTTTATATTTTCGTGACATTTAATTTTAAAGTATAATATCATGATCAATATGTTTTGTTTTATTTTCTTTTAAGTAAATTTTGTATAAATTTACAGTAACGGGAGCAGGTTTCCAAGTTTGACAATCATCTGTTTTGGATATTGTTCTTGTGTCACCAAACAGTTGCTCGCCTTAATATCGTTGCGAGCAGCTCCTTTGGTGACGATGCACCTGACGACGGGGTCGACGAGGTGCGGAACAGGCAAACAGCCGCGGTCCCAGAAGACCTCATAAAGCTCGTCCTTGTTTTCTCACAGCCGTCTCCTTGGTCAGTCCTTCGCATAGCATCACCTGCGACATACAGACGTCGCCTGCAACTATAGAGGACATTGTGGATTAACTGCAGCAGTCACAAGAAGAACCTCGGGTGAGTGAGTGAGTGAGTGAAGAGTTGTGAACAGCTCGTAACATCGAGGTTTCGAGAGTCGATGAAGTTGAAGCGAGACGAGTATTGAGCATCGCCGGAATGAAGGGGCGGGGGAAACGGGAGATCCCCGAGAAAAAACCGCCGACCAGCGGTTTCGTCCGGCACGATTTCCACATGCGAATACCCGGGAGAGGCCCCGCCGGGAATCGGACCTGGTTCGCCTATAGGAGGTGAGTAGTCTAACCACTACACCACCGCGACCCTAAGAATCTCGGAAATGAAACATATCCAGCTTACATGTCAATTATATTTCAAGGAAATTATTATTACTATTTTATTTTATTTCTTCTAAAGGCTCCTGTTCTGTTTGACAAACAGAACAGGTTTTGTTTGTGGATATTCCTTTCGTCAAAGACACTTTCTTGACAGTATAACACAACTTGCTTCTTCGGAATTTACAATAATAAATAACTATTGTACCAAGCAATTTTCAACTTGTTTATATTACTTGCGATATGTTATTCTCGTAAAAGAAAATATAGTTTCCTCGTTTTTTAATAATTACAAAACCAAAAAATGTACTGTTTTTCGAACAAACAAAATTAATTATAAATCTAAAAGTAAACAAGGTAGGCTTAAATTTACTAGGTTAATTTATTTTAAGGTAATATTAACAAGTTATATCTGAAAGCTCAGGAAGCAGCCACAAATAAAAACATGGACAATTTTCATTAATGAACTCAAAAATTTCTTTATTATTACGCAAATATCTTGAAGTAGCTCGTGCCAAATTTTTCCGTTTAAATTATTTAATTTCTACCGGTAGGGTATATTTTAATATTTGTGTGTTCCAAAGATAGAAAACTTGTTATTTTAATACATTATTAGGTGTGCACAAACTACTGAAACGATACTATATTTAAAGGAAGTGGCATCTAATGTTATGTTTACAAGTTTAAGAGTAGTCTGCGCTAACATAAATTAACGAAAAATATTCAATCTTCTTTAACGCAGCTCTTTTGATAACCTCGGTTCGGTGAGATGTTTCCGGGGATTGTCGTTCCTAAAATATCTAGGTTAATGACTGTACTTGATATACAGTAGTTTAGAGTAAGGGATTGTCGTTCCTAAAATATCTAGGTTAATGACTGTACTTGATATACAGTAGTTTAGAGTAAGGGATTGTCGTTCCTAAAATATCTAGGTTAATGACTGTACTTGATATACAGTAGTTTAGAGTAAGGGATTGTCGTTCCTAAAATATCTAGGTTAATGACTGTACTTGATATACAGTAGTTTAGAGTAAGGGATTGTAGTATTTCGCAGCGTAGCTCAAAGACGAGAACAATAAGATAAATATTTGCATTGGTCGTGGTTTTTATATGCTGTTCACCGTAAAATGAGCACTTTTGAAAGCCTTTATTTAGATCGACTTGTATGCGCATTGTGTGTTCTTCCACAATATATAAAATTAACATCGCCATGGTCTAAACATTTTATTAGTGCGACGAACAAATGAAACTATTAAAATTATTAAGAAAAGTGTTTTTCCTTTTTTTTAGATTTGCTAATTCTTGCACATAAATATATTAAAAAATCTAACATGGAAAGAAATCAGTATTCACAGATGTTCAACTAACACTTCTAATACAATGATAAGGCATGGAACTACTTGCACTCTGTCCTTATCAACTTCACTGGGAGCGAGTCAGTCAGCGTGCCATTTAAAATATGTCCAGGCAGAGGCAGTCACATTTTTCAAATGCTCGTTTCAAAAGTTCTCAATTAACCGTAAACAGTCTCTACCTGTACATCCGCGGCATTATGAGTACGACAATAAGAAGCAGCAAGTGGAAATAAGGTTAAATAATGAGTAATAAACAAAACGGAACCCAATCGGCCAGTACGATTAGGTGGTCGGCCTTGACCACCCACCACGATTGTCAGGGTTCGATACCCAGTAAATCCGAGCGGGCGATGCAATTGCCATTGGATTTTCTCGGGGTACTCCATCAGTGTCTTTCTTCCAACGTCCCTCCATCCATTCCTCAATGGGGAAGTGGAGGTGGGTGGGTGCAAAGCTGGAGAAACACTTGTCAAGATGTCTTCATTCAGCGATGAACGACGAGAGTCTTTTGGGAAGCTGAACTAGCCGGAAATGCTCGCCTTTCCCTCGCAGAAGCTACCAATTGTACAGCGGCCTACGCGTCAGCGTATCGAAAGCACCTCCTACAATCGGATAAGCTGTGCCACCAGTGGCATTTAGGCCGCTCGGCGCACGAGATCCCAAGAGCTGCATTATCATTGGCTGGTCCCTCTAGCCAATACCATTTCAACACATTGCCCACATATTCCTGGAACAAGATCAATGCTGTAACTATTAATCCTATTCATCCTTGCCCAAATCCTCCAATTATGCTGCAGTTTAAACTCTTCGGTGCTTTGACCACAACTTGTACATAACCTTCCTGTACTGTAAATTATAGACTGTTCGTCATTAATTGAGTACCTTTGAAGGACCTGGTCAGTTGTACTTTGTTGCGCTTCTTGTAATCTTCCGCCATATTAAAAATAAGTATAACCATTGTTGACACTGGGCCGTGGTGGCGTAGTGTGTAGACTACTCGCCTCCCACATCGGCGAACCGGGTTCGATTCCCGGCGGAATTGCCCCCGGATTTTTGCGTTTGGGGATCGTGCCGGACGATGCCGCTAGCCGGCGGGTTTTCTCAGGGATCTCCCGTTTCCCCCACCCTTGCACTCCGGCGCTGTTCCATTCTCACCTCACTTCACTCTCATCGGCTCTCAGGGCTCCACGACTTTATTCATGCGTGAAACAAGTATAACTGAGACACGGTTTAGAGCGAAAGTATGTTATTAATATGTAAATTATTACCTGTATGAACTCACAGCAGAAACTAACTAAAATAAACTAGGTGTCCATAATTTTTAACGGCGCACTTTAAATTTGTCACGAAAACACGGAAATATTTCCCATACATCGCTGCCAACTTTACTGGGAGCGTGGCAATCAATGTGTCCGTGAAACTACGCCTATTTAAAAGCATATTTCCTTTAATGTTTGTTTAAAAACTTCGAGTATAACAGCGTACTAAGTTCTAATGGAGGTTTGAGTGTGCGTGGTGACTTCAGAAACTGCTATCAGTGCGTAGAATTTAGTGCACTGGTGTACAGATTTAAGATGAAGTGGACTGATCTTACTTAGTCTTCTGCGTATTACGTGACGTTGGTTTACATGCGGTTTTAACCTCAGACATAACACCCTGCGTAACTTGACAGTATAATGTTCCCGTTATAACTTTTTTAAAAGTAGTTTACTAGCACATCAAAGCACTTATTTTAATGAACAATTTGCGAGCCTTAGTTGGAGTCAAGTATAGTCTTGACACTGGTTTGCTGTAAAACCAAACTTTACCAAACGACACGTCGCTGTCTGAACACGTGATTTTGACAGTTCTTATGGAAAATCATGAACAAATGCTGAGGACACGAGCAGAAGACGTTAATCTGTCTACCTCATTTTCAGTCAAGAGGCGGGACCAACTGCTCCATTACTTAAGTATAGCTTAAAAGATTGTATAAGGATAAAGCACGCGGGAAGAAGTATTAAAAAGTCAGCAAAGGCCTTTGATTACGCTGGTATTTCCGCGATGCATGTTAGTTTTACCAGCAGAGAAATTGGTAGTTCGTTAGCAGTTTCCTAAGCTCTTTTAAGAAAGCCCTGCAAATTTTGTACTTTCTGCCCAATACTATTTGTTCTTCCGCTTCGTGTAAATATTAACTATGATAATTCCCTGCTGACTGATAATCATGCTTTCATATTTGCCACTAACTTAAAGATTTAACTTTAATTGATACGTTAAGAAATAAATTTCATAACTCTCATTAAACATTACCGAGAGTATTTCTCGTGGTGTCATTAAACTGAATGCCCTTGAGAGCACGAATAGTTTTTTTTTCTTCAGAAGTTGAATTCAAAGGTGTTCAAAAGAGCCGGGACCATGTGAGGGTTTCTCTTGAGCAGTGGCGAATGGTTGACTTTTGTTAGCTATGGCGCTACTAGCTCACAACTGTGCACTCTCGGCGCACGCAGCAAAAACCAATAACCGCCGAGGAGCACTGACCTTACTGCAGCCACTCACGAGGAAGTTGTGCAAGTTATAAGTTGGCCATCACACAAGTGGCATGACGTCAGCTTCGTAGATGAAAAAACCAGCAACAGCACAGGGCACACGTCAGCATGCCTCGCGACAGTCCGCTATCCACCACTGACCTTGAAAAGTTCAGTCAATCCTTGCGGTGAGCCCATCTGGCTGAGATGGGACTCGTCAAGTGAGTGTACGAGGTGTAACTGTTAAGTAATAGAACTAGTGAGAAAAAATGACTTAATGCCAAGATATTTCAATGTAACTTTAGCCTCCTTCATTATACTGTCCTCCCCTACCTAGACCACGCTGCATGTGTACGAGGGTGATTCAAAAAGTAAGGAAACAAGAGCCCCCACGAGTGTCATATTCCTCCTACTGTTCGAATCTCTCACCAGGTCTCAACAGAAGACCTCAGGTTGGTCACACAGCATATGTTGCTTCAGAATCTCGCAAAATGGTTGCGCTCACAGAAGCATGATCAAAAGTTGAAGTGCGTGGTTTGATCAGGTTTTTGCGTCTAAAGAACACCTTCCCAGCCAAATTTCATAGTCAACTTGTTGAGGCGTACGGTGCTAATGTTAATGCACAGAAACTGGCATGGTTTGATGCACACAGTTCGAAAACGACAGGTGTCCAAGACGAGCAACGAGCTAGTCGGTCAAGCAAATCCACTACATATGACAATTTGTGCCATATTGAAGGTTTGATTCAGGACGATTGTCGCATTTGACTTAGAATATTGCAAAGTAAACCTCTGAGTGTTCAGTGCGTACAATATCGTTCAAGATCAACTAGACTACCGAAAGACGCGTTCACGCTGGGCACCAAGGCAACTTACAGAAGGTTACAAAGTCACTAGGATGGGATTGTCTCTCATGCACTCGACGTAGTTTTATAAGGAAGGAGTGCCGTTCCTGGGCCGTATTCTCACATGGGATGAAATGTGGGTGTATCGTGTCACACCGGAGAAGAAGCAAGCATCCGTTTCGTGTAAACAAACATAGTTCATGACTTCCAAGAAAGTCAGAACAACACCATCCGCGAAGAAAGTTATGTCAATGGTATTTTGGTAACACAAGAACGTGCTTCTGCTGTCAGTTACTGTTACACACTGGGGCGGTTGCGAGTGGCAATTCGCATAAAACTGCCTGGACTTCTCGCAACAGGCGTCGGGTCGCTGCATGATAATGCCCGACCACACTCAGCCACGGGCATGCGTGAAATGTTGCAGAGCTACCGGTGGGAAGTACTAGACCATACTTCCCACAACCCCGACTTAGCACCCAATGATTTCCATCTCTTCAGATCCTTGAAGCAGCACCTCGGTGGTAGGCGATTCACGACCGATACGGCAGTCCAACAAGCCGTCATGACGTGGCTACAGGGACTGGACGAACATTTCTTCAATGCTGGCATCGATGCCATGGTGTACTGTCGAAACAAATGTTTGTACAAGCATGGCGACTATATTGAAAAGTAATGTGTACCAATGTCGTACTACTGTGTATCAGTATATCTGTGTTTGGAATAATGTTTGTCCATGAAAGATTTTGTTACCGTTCGATTATAATTTCCCTCGTATATTGCAATGTTCAAAGTAGTTCTGGAACTCATCAACTGCCACCCTCTTCGAAAAGTCTACCATCTTTCTTTACACATCTGCAACAGACTGAAAATGTGTTATTTCCAATATATGCTTCACTTTGGGGAATACGTAGAAGTCACACAGTGTCAGATCTAGCAAATATAGGGGGAGGATGATAATTGTGTTTTCAACTAAAAACTGCACACACTTGTGCCATGCTCAAATGATGATACACATTTGTTTTATCATTTCTTTGTACATGATCATCGTGTATGTAATCACCTGAATGCTCAGACGTCGATGTTATAGCATAGGTCCTTTAAATTTTTGACATTTGCGCCTGTTTTTAAGTAATGATTAAACAAGAACGTTCATCATCTTCCACCTCCTTAAATAAATCGTTTGTTCGATTTAAACATATATCATTATCGCCGTTCGCATCGTTTGACCATTTCAAACATTCCGTCAGAGATTTTCTTTAATTTTACAATAAATCTTCAGTTCACACGCTGCTCCATTTTTACACTAGCCTTGATCCCGGCAAGAATATAAGAGCGTTCTCTTTCACCAAAGCCCAGAGGCAAAAATGCCATATAGAAAGTTGAGCCGAAGATTGTTTACTCCGGAAGCGTCAAAGGTTCTCGTGTGGGGAGTGCGGAGGACACTTACTTAGTGTGGGAGTTTTGTAGGGGCTCTCCCTTTTCCTCCCCTGTTTTCATTCTGCTGTGTTTTCACTCCCATCTCGTCACACCTCATCCATTCATTGGGGCTAGCCGGAGCGACAGTTATGATTATCTTTCTTACCCATTCGTCCTCCAAGATAAGATGAAGCGGTCGGCTGTGGGTATCAGATGTCGCAGTAAGTTGTGGCACTAATTCTCGTTGCCGTGTTGCTGCTTGCGTGTAGGCTCGTGGTGTCTTGTGTCGACAGGTGTGCACGCGCTCGCGCAGACAGAAAACGGGTCTTGCATTTCCCGCACTCGCTGTTCTTCCCCTCTCAGCAGTTACACAAGCGCTCCAATCTCAACCCTCCCCGGCAGCACACTTGGCTTCAAGGAGTAGTATGTATATTAGCCAAAGTTAATTGTCATCGTTGTATTTACATACCAATGCTTTTATAGTATTTCCCACCAGTAAACGTATTTATCAATGCCGCGCAGAAAAGAAGTGTTATGTTGTTGCAACAAAAATAAATTACTGTTATTTGTACGTTTATGTTGTAGTGAAATTAATAATGTTGTGACAAAGTTAACAGTGTTAAACTTTACAAAGTCTAATTTTACCGTAATGGAAATATACCGCTGAAGTGTTAATGTTAACAAAACCTATAGTTAAGCAACGTTGCTGCAATCAAAACGTTGTATTACGCTAAGAATGACAGGAAGAACAAAATATTTGTGCTACTGCGACATTAAAGTAATGCCCAGCCAACACCAGTTAACACTGACTCGACATTGTAAAATGGCGGATACTAGTAAACAGCTATAACCCCTTAAAATTAATCCACTGTATTTAAATTTTAAAACATAGAATGAGAACTAAATGTAGCATAAAGTATTTCCACAAACGACAGAGTAAGATACTACAAGTTGTTTTTTTTTAAATATAGGAATAAGAAAATTCGTATCTTCCCTAAGCATGTTAAAATAGAGCAATTGGTAGGACGTAAGGCGTCGTGAAGTGGCGATCGTCATGTAAGAAAGGCGCTGGTTCTATTCTCCCATTTATCTTGATTTTTTTCTTCGTAGTTAATTTTTTCCTTTTTGAGTCAAAATAATTGTATGTACTTAATTTATTTTACATCGAAATGCTGTTTTAAAGCAAGGGCAATACAAATAAATAACACAAGTGCTAACATAAATTCAACACAAAATTAGATTTTGTGCAACAGAAACACCGCATTACGTTGACAGTACAGTAAGGAGGTAACATTGTAACAAAATAAGTTCATATTACAGTTACATTTATAGCATAACAGTATGCCGTACTACATTTGCAGCAACATTAATTACAGGCGGTCCACAGATAACAAAAAATTACTGCACTTGTAACATTTATTTTATATTGTTGGCAGAACCTTTCGCTTTTATCTGTGCGGTCTTACAACATGCCGCGGCGACGCGGTGAGCTTGCATTCAGGAGGTCTAGCGGACTCGGAAGCGAACTGCCCCCTGAGCGCGGGGAATATCGAGCAGGGCGAATCGAGGGGATATCCGCACGCCAGCCCCCGTGAGGATTACCACTGCCTGATTTATTGCGAGGGTTGAAGAAGGGGGAGTGGGGGTGGCGTTTAAATGCTTGCGCGGCGCGGCGGCAGATCCCCGGGATACACTTTGCCCTGCGGCTAAAGACGAGCCGGCCCCCGCCGAGCAAGCGACTGCCCCCTTGCTTTACGGACGTCTCCGAAACCTCGCCCCGTCGTCGGCAAACGTTGAGCGTGGCTGCATCGTTACTTCTGCTCCAGTCCGGCTTTCCTCCGCCTTCGCTCTCACTACCCTTGCTGTATAGTCCATTCTGTGTTACTTACAACTTATTTTTTAAGTCTTGCTAAAGTTTTACTTCCATGATATTCCTCCGCGTCATGCGAACAAAGCCTACCCTCTTTAAGGTTGATACTTCTCAGGTTGAGAACAAAACGAGTTTTCTCATGGGAGAGTTTGGCATAGGGAAAATTTCCGCCGCTAGGTGCGCTGTGTTCCAAGTAACTTTTAATTTAATTTAATTAACATTTAAAGCTACATGAATTATAAAGGTGCAAGATTTTACTTACTTATGACGTTATTTTAAATTTTATGTATGCTTATTGCAATTATCCTATGTTTAACGTAGAAAAAAAGAGAAAATCTGGTACATTGCCGACACTAGTTCTTACCTAGTGGCAAAAATTTTCCCTTTGCCAAACTTTTATTAACATCGATCTTCCAAACCTGTAGTAGAAGTAACCTTAACCTTGTTTAGAAAATTATACCAAAGGGACAGTGTAATAATATATTGCATAAGAATTATTTATTTCTAGTCATTACTAACACGCCTATTTTCCCTCTGTTTTATTCACATTAATTACAAATTAAGCATAATTTATAAATAGATTATAAATAAAAGTTATATTTAACCAAAAATAAGATATTTTATGTTACGCTTGTGGTACATAGGAAACAACTAAACACGTCATACATAGAATGATTTTTAAAAACTTTGATTCAAAAAGTGTGATCAAACCGCGAACAAACTATACCTCACAACTCCGTTGCACCACCGCTCTTTTAAGAGTTAGTATTGCGGACCTATTTTCTGTACACTCGTTGTTTTCGCGTTAACGCGTTTCGTAACAAATAAACATCCTGGGAATATGACCGTTTGCCAGAAAGAAAGACAAGAATCATTCATTTAAGCCCGTGCAGTTGTGTTTATGTCATACTCTTTTTAAGCTTTAAAAATAAATATTTTTTAACACACGATTGTTATGTTTAACAAGCACATCATTATTTTTTCGCATGTTTAGTTTAATTGTGTGGCAAGATTTATTTATTTGTTTTGAAACAGAGTCCATAATATCTGTTATTATGTTTTTAGCTGTATTTTTATTTGGCCGCATATTTATATGTCTTTCTATTTTTACATTGTGTACGTGTACTTACAAGGCCATATGACTATGCATTNATTTGGCCGCATATTTATATGTCTTTCTATTTTTACATTGTGTACGTGTACTTACAAGGCCATATGACTATGCATTTCGAACGTTGGGGCAGTTTTGAGTGGCAACTCAAAGTAATTTAAATTGTAACCCTCGTGATTGACCAGTATTTAAAGAACATTCGTAAGTAAAGTTTTGAACGAAGAAGACGGACATCTTGTTACGCGACGTCACGCAGCCAGCCCGGGTGGGCTGTGCACTAGGTGTTAAATTCAGATTTTTATTAGGGAGGTCCGAGTTCGCACCCCTGAAACTGCAGGCCGTCTAATAGAGACGAAGACGTGGGGTGTTTTTAAGGAATAAGTAGGCTTGTATAGCCCCCCTCCCGCGTAGCTTTCAGAGAGGTTAACTAGAACACGTGAGACGTCCGTTAATGTGCCATTGAAATGTATGTTAACACCGTAAGCCGTGTGCTTGCGTATAGGGAAGACGTCACTCAGGGCTGCTGGGCATTTGGAGAGATGTCCCGTCGGCGTACCTGATCATCGGGAACTTCAATATGATATAAATTCGACGTTTGAACACTAATTCCAGCCAAGAAATTATAAATACAGTTTTTCGCCTAACACCATTAATACGATCTTCTAAAACATTTTCACGCCGCTGTGTTGTTTTTCGTGCGTACACAACTTTTCCGACATTTACTACGGCAAACCTGAACTGAATACTTGCTCTGCCACTAGCTGATTGCAAACGTTTTATTTAAATAATTATTTTTTAAGGATAATTAAAGAATTTAGAAAGATTTCTGAATTTTAAGTATTTAAATTTTTTACCAACACGAGGGCACTAGTATGTCCTCGTGTTGCAGAAATATTTNGATTTCTGAATTTTAAGTATTTAAATTTTTTACCAACACGAGGGCACTAGTATGTCCTCGTGTTGCAGAAATATTTCAGTTATTTTGTTAATATTTTCGGATAAATTATTTTATTTTCTGTGAAAAGTCAAATTATTCAGAGCTCAATTAAANTAGTTATTTTGTTAATATTTTCGGATAAATTATTTTATTTTCTGTGAAAAGTCAAATTATTCAGAGCTCAATTAAATTTCCAGGCATTTTTTCAAACACAGTCGCCCAATGCTGTCATTTCGTAGTAGAAGAAAGTTTTTTTCCTAGTGTTACTGGGCAGTAATTCTGGTTTTCAATAAGCATACCAATTCAGTACTCAGTTTGAACAATCGGGACTGCGCAGCTAAGGTTTGTACTCTACCCAGAAAATTCGTTACTCGTACTACAGTTGTCGCAACGTCATACTTATATACACAGAGGTGTACTGAACCCTCTTTCTCCCTCAGTTTATTATTATTATGCATTACGTTTTGTGTCTCACATTGTTACATACTGTAATGTGCAGAGTGTGTACGAGGAAGTCACGTCGTTACGTTTCATTATTACGTTTTACAAGTTACACATTACATTGACTAGCACCCTAAGAGGGGCCACGAGAGGAAAAAGTAGTATATTTATTTTATCCAGTGAAACAAATATTTTATGAGTAGGAGACACCACACTCCATACTATATCAGGCGTACCACGTACACCAATTACAAGATTTTAGAGGACGTAATCGAGATGGAAGAAACCACAGTAGAATGATAAAGCCGAGTCTCGGTCAATGTATTTTAAATGGGAACTGTGCTGCTGGCGGTCTTCGACTAGACTCGGACGAACTCAGCAATCTTCGGCTCTACTCAGGGAGTGCTCGGAAGCTGTCGACTCGGATTTGTCGAACGTACCCGAAAGTGCTTGGCAGGTATTCCCACTAATTATTCGGGCATATTTTGGTTTCTGGTAGCCATGTTGGATTTATAGACATAAGGTATCTCAAATCGTATATCTGTATTTTTATCAGATTTTAAAAAATTATTTTAATTACTATTTATTAATTTTTATTTCATTGTGTCGAAATTATACATAGGGTATTGCGGAAACATGCAAAAGTCTCTCATCCTGTTACTACATTTCCAGTCCCCTCTCTTGAACAGACTGATTAATACACAACGCCAAAATCTGCAAATTATTCACCACCTCGACTGTTTTGTAGATATAAGTACGCTACTCAGATTTTTTTATGTATGTATATATGACCGAACCAAGCTCATAATACTAATAGCGACCACATGCACGAGTATGTTATAATCATGGTATGGATCAGCATCTACCAACACTTTTATAGGCTTAATTGGCGTTAATTTAAATGCGAACACTGCCAGGCCTGGAGACTTGGAATGTGTGAGAGTGATAAACAGTCTTAACTTTCGTTCTCTTTTTGAAAATCAATTCGTCAATCGTCCAGTCATTCCATTGATATTTGGATCAATCCTTTAATCTTCCAATATTTCCTTCACTCTTTCACAATCTTCGCCAATCTTCAACAAATCCTTACCAATCTTCAGCAATAACCACAATAAGCACCACACGCACCACCATCAGCACTGCAATATACACCACAATCCACAATGCAATGCACTCCACAATATTCGCCAATCGTCTCCAATCTTTCAANAGTCCACACTGCAATGCACTCCACAATATTCGCCAATCGTCTCCAATCTTTCAATCCTTCCATCAATCTTTCAAGCATTCCATCAATCTTTCAATCATCCTGTCAATCTTTCGCAATCTTTCCATCAATCTTTCGTAATATTTCCATGAATCTTTCATGATATTTCCATCGATCTTTCAATCTTCCCATCAGTCTTTCTATATTTCCATCAATCTTCCCATCTTTCCATCAATCTTTCAATATTTCAATATTTCCATCAATATTTCAATTTTCCCATAAATCTTTGCAGTCTTGCCATTAATCTTTCAATTTTTCCATAAATCTTCCAATCTTTCCATCAATCTTTCACAATATTTCCATCAATCTTTCACAACCTTCCCATCAAACTTTCACAACATTTCCATAAATATTTCACAATCTTTCTATCAATATTTCAATCTTTCCATCAATCTTTCGCAATCTTTCCATCAATATGTCACAATATTTTCCTCAATATTTCGCAATCTTTCCATCAATCATCAATCCATATTCATTCGATGGGTTTGCTGTCTGTCTCTATCCATAAATATTAATAAAACGATTAACCAACTGTATCCAAAATTTGTACATGTCGACAGAATTAATATTTGCGTGCAGTCAACTATTCATGCATTTTTATACTAAAGTCTTTATTATCATTCTATATGCAGGTATTTCCATAAATAGTCTAGTGCTCATAACAACCTCTTTAAAGTTGTGAGAGAAAAAAGGATACAAAACACAAAAATTAAAAATTAAACTATTATTTTTAAAATAATTATTTATTGTTATTTCGTAATTACAACTTCAGAAGAAAGCAATTCATCACATCGTGCGACATATACCCATTCCTTCAAGTTACTGATGATTGAAGATATTTCAACAATGCATGAGATATCCCCGCGTTTTAGAAGGTCAGTCAAATATCTCAGTCTATCAACAAGTTCATTCGGGTCATCGGGAAATAGGTAGCCAGTATTATCGGCGTCTTCTGTACTCTGCATGTCACTTGTTGCAGCTAATGTTTTGGAGGGGTGTGTTAGTGCATCGAAAAAATTGCCATCATCGTCTTCAGCNGCATGTCACTTGTTGCAGCTAATGTTTTGGAGGGGTGTGTTAGTGCATCGAAAAAATTGCCATCATCGTCTTCAGCGTTATCACGTCTTCATGTTCATTTTCATCAATGCTCTTTTCATGGTCATCTTCACATCCTGTTTTGTATTCTATATNATTATCACGTCTTCATGTTCATTTTCATCAATGCTCTTTTCATGGTCATCTTCACATCCTGTTTTGTATTCTATATTTCATTTACTTTTATTTGTATCAGGAGTTGTATGCTCATCAGTATTTAGAGGCATAGACCATTAATTCTGCAGTTCGTCGATTTAACGCGAAACTCATGAAAGTGTACATTCCACACAAACCTACTCCACTGCGCTCATTCCGTCTTAAGCATTAACTGTCTCGTCACAATCGCCTGTGGAATCAGCACCCACCGATGTAGCAGGGGGTATGGACGGCATCACTTGCTGGCTCTCAAGAGACGAATCCTCGCAGTTCTTGATGTGGTTCTTCAATCTATCACCTTGCATGAAGTGTGTGTGGCCATCGTCGTAATTCTTCCTCATTCGAAAGGGCTCTTCGTGCAGGTGATTCATTCATGTCGACGAGCATTTCGACAGAAGGTAAAACTCGATCACAGAATCGACACAGTCGGCAATCAGGCAGCGATGGTGCAGGTCACGCTTCCATGTTCGATGAGGTCAAAGGTGGCCTTCGTATTCACAATTATTCTTCACTTATAGCGAGAGAATGCTTCCAAATCGATGTTAACTTCTCGGAGTCTGAACATCAACTAAGGTAACAGTGTGCATCAGCACTCTATATATACTTTCTCCCATTGATCGCGAAAACCGTCATATTGTTTCTAGAGTCCACTAGAAAATAGATATATATTTATAATATTATTTTTATGATTTCAGTCTTCTAACCTAG
The DNA here is from genome assembly GCA_002778355.1 of Clitarchus hookeri. Classification (NCBI taxonomy): domain Eukaryota; kingdom Metazoa; phylum Arthropoda; class Insecta; order Phasmatodea; family Phasmatidae; genus Clitarchus; species Clitarchus hookeri. The sequence goes on along the minus strand of NQII01001977.1, from coordinate 228,314 downwards.
CTCCCTGCACCGTACCCCGCCTTTCAAGGTGGCTAAAATTCTTATATCAGATGCGCATGAATACTTATCAGTAAGAAATTAATGTACGAAAATCGCTAAAAAAAAAAANCTAAAATTCTTATATCAGATGCGCATGAATACTTATCAGTAAGAAATTAATGTACGAAAATCGCTAAAAAAAAAAAGGCTTGAAAAGCTCAGGACATCAATCGATTTGCAATTATATTATCTCACTCTGATTTCTATGTCCNAAAAAAAAAAAGGCTTGAAAAGCTCAGGACATCAATCGATTTGCAATTATATTATCTCACTCTGATTTCTATGTCCGTTGGCTAAAACTTCCGTTTCGAATATAAATTCCTATAATATTCACTGAACGCTGGGAAATATTACTACAAATTTACTAAATCCAATAGAAAATTAATTTTTTTNAATTCCTATAATATTCACTGAACGCTGGGAAATATTACTACAAATTTACTAAATCCAATAGAAAATTAATTTTTTTATATAATTTCGGGTCTCGAACTCAGGTCTCTACACCATACCTCAACTTTTGAGATTGCATAAATCTTTATATCAAGTATGTATAAGCACGTAAATGGACAGAAAATCACGTACAAAGTTCGTTAAAAATGATCCAAAACTCGGGTTGGTATTCGAACTGTGGATCCTTCATCTCACTATATCATCTTTGTTATTCATGCCGAATTAGTCTAATAGCATCCTACATTATAAGTTTCATACATGCTGTACTTATACGTGATTTATTCCATTTTTTACTAAAGTGTCACTTAGGTGGTTCTTACGTGTAAACGAATAGAAGGAAATTTGGAGTTTAGGATAAGGGTGCTGGTTGCAACCCATATTTTAGGTTTTAACTTGACCTTGGCCATCTTGGGATGTCTTCTGTAGTGGAAACTTGCAAAAAATGGGGGGAATTTTATTTATAAATAATGAAATTAATTCAGAATATAATAATGTTGCTAGTTTTTGTTTGTTAACATGGGTAGGGGCATGTGGATGTCCGACATAAAGCTGATTTTCTTTAATAATAAAATTTTAATAGATTTTTAAAATTTTTATCATTATTTTTTTATAAATTTTAATAACTATTTTTAAATACATTTTTTTTATTTGGAAATTTTTGGGATATTTTAATTTTTTATAGTTAAAGGTCGCCGTGGTAAAGGTCAAAGGTCAAGGTGACCAACATCCAACATGGTGGACAAGATGGCCGCTGGAGGACCGCAACGACAGAGCATGAACAGCTCCGAGCTTCGGTTCCATGTCCCGTTGTGGTCTAGTTTTCGGATGACAACGCCTACTCATATGAGACTTAATTGGTGGACGTCATCCGTTTGGGATTGGCCGGCCAGGTCTCCCTAACTCAACCCTGTAGAGCATGTTTGAGACGCATTAGGCAGTCGTATTTCAGAGCATCCAGTACCTCTAAAACCACCAAGGGTATNAATTCCTATAATATTCACTGAACGCTGGGAAATATTACTACAAATTTACTAAATCCAATAGAAAATTAATTTTTTTTTATAATTTCGGGTCTCGAACTCAGGTCTCTACACCATACCTCAACTTTTGAGATTGCATAAATCTTTATATCAAGTATGTATAAGCACGTAAATGGACAGAAAATCACGTACAAAGTTCGTTAAAAATTATCCAAAACTCGGGTTGGTATTCGAACTGTGGATCCTTCATCTCACTATATCATCTTTGTTATTCATGCCGAATTAGTCTAATAGCATCCTACATTATAAGTTTCATACATGCTGTACTTATACGTGATTTATTCCATTTTTTACTAAAGTGTCACTTAGGTGGTTCTTACGTGTAAACGAATAGAAGGAAATTTGGAGTTTAGGATAAGGGTGCTGGTTGCAACCCATATTTTAGGTTTTAACTTGACCTTGGCCATCTTGGGATGTCTTCTGTAGTGGAAACTTGCAAAAAATGGGGGGAATTTTATTTATAAATAATGAAATTAATTCAGAATATAATAATGTTGCTAGTTTTTGTTTGTTAACATGGGTAGGGGCATGTGGATGTCCGACATAAAGCTGATTTTCTTTAATAATAAAATTTTAATAGATTTTTAAAATTTTTATCATTATTTTTTTTATAAATTTTAATAACTATTTTTAAATACATTTTTTTTATTTGGAAATTTTTGGGATATTTTTCTTTTTTATAGTTAAAGGTCGCCGTGGTAAAGGTCAAAGGTCAAGGTGACCAACATCCAACATGGTGGACAAGATGGCCGCTGGGGGACCGCAACGACAGAGCATGAACAGCTCCGAGCTTCGGTTCCATGTCCCGTTGTGGTCTAGTTTTCGGATGACAACGCCTACTCATATGAGACTTAATTGGTGGACGTCATCCGTTTGGGATTGGCTGGCCAGGTCTCCCTAACTCAACANTCATCCGTTTGGGATTGGCCGGCCAGGTCTCCCTAACTCAACCCTGTAGAGCATGTTTGAGACGCATTAGGCAGTCGTATTTCAGAGCATCCAGTACCTCTAAAACCACCAAGGGTATTCAGGTGTCTCTGGTAGATAAATGGGTCTCTGTGCCCCAAGAACTGCTGGATAGTCTTGTTATTAGAAGGGAAGATCATTGTGTTCCATGTGTTCATGTCCGGAGTAAACACACGTCATTGTCACGTGACCTAATGTTAGTGTGGCATGTGTCATGCCGAACAACATGTGATCTACACTCTATCCATTACAGGGTGCCAGCTTGTACTCTACCTGTCTGCACAATTTGGAAATATTGGTTGTGTTCCCGGCCACCAACGCGTCATGTGCAGTCAGTTGTTACAATCACATTAAAAACAAACTATAACAATTGTATTATAAATACAAAATGTTTTTTATTAGTTACTTATTTGTAACATAGTGAATTATTTCGTTTGCCATCAACACATCGATATTTTCTGTTTGGTTTGCATGAATTTCGGCACTTTAGCCCGACCGCCGACCATCATCTTGCTAAACACTTGTTAATTGGTGCATTTTCACCACAGAACGGAACAACATAACAAATATTTCAAAGCAAGAAACATTTATATTCCTGCATGAGCGCAGATTATTTAAATTTCATGTGGCATTAAAGGACGCAGTTAAATTAAATTACCCATTTTTACTTTAATATTTACAAAATACCTTCGTGTATATTTTCTGACGCAGTCTTACTGTAAGCCGACTAGCCAGCCAGTGGTTTTGATCTTGTCACTGGCAATGATTATCACTGCTGCCACCTTGGAACGGATAAAGTTTATAACTGGCATACGAACTTTTGTTTACAGGATGGGCAAAAAAATCCGTCAAGTATGTCTTCGGACGCATTATTAAACTAAACTGTTACAGTTCGCCATTCCTGGTATCGATGGAAACGCACTAACTACTATAACACGGGAGTCTCACATAAGTATTTATTAACTCGTACAAAAATATCAGTTTGTTAAATTATTAATAACAAAAATTAACGATTCATTACATAAATAAGAAATTTAGTCATTAAGCAGTAATAACAGGAAAATTCAATTTTAANCACAAAAATTAACGATTCATTACATAAATAAGAAATTTAGTCATTAAGCAGTAATAACAGGAAAATTCAATTTTAATGAGGTAAGTTATATGTACGTCTTTCACCGTACGTTGGAATTAAATAATTATGTTTATTAATATTTNATGAGGTAAGTTATATGTACGTCTTTCACCGTACGTTGGAATTAAATAATTATGTTTATTAATATTTTATGAATGGCTTTAACCTCTCGTCGAGAGAGGGATTATTAGTGAAGGAGCGAGGTGCTCATGCAAAGGAGTGAGAATGGAATCAGCCAAGACTTGAGTCTATTAGGGAACCATTCCAGCATTCGCGTGGAGTGATNCGTCAAGTTTGTCTTCGGACGCATTATTAAACTAAACTGTTACAGTTCGCCATTCCTGGTATCGATGGAAACGCACCAACTACTATAACACGGGATTCTCACATAAGTATTTATTAACTCGTACGAAAATATCAGTTTGTTAAATTATTAATCACAAAAATTAACGATTCATTACATAAATAAGAAATTTAGTCATTAAGCAGTAATAACAGGAAAATGCAATTTTAATGAGGTAAGTTATATGTACGTCTTTCACCGTACGTTGGAATTAAATAATTATGTTTATTAATATTTTATGAATGGTTTTAACCTCTCGTCGAGAGAGGGATTATTAGTGAAGGAGCAAGGTGCTCGNAGGTGCTCATGCAAAGGAGTGAGAATGGAATCAGCCAAGACTTGAGTCTATTAGGGAACCATTCCAGCATTCGCGTGGAGTGATCTCGTAAAACCATGGCTGAAACGGAAACTGAACACTGGTCCAGAGCGTACCAAAGGCAGCCTAAAGGTGAATTTTTGGGACGCGCTTTTCCATCACGAAAAGGTTTCATGTTTTATTCATCAAGTATGGTTTTAAAGTGAGTGAGTGAAGAGATGTGGGCGACTCTTAACATCGAGGTCTAGAGAGCCTATGAGGGTGAAATGAGGTGAATATGGAGCAGCACCGGAATGAAAGATCGAGGGGGGGGCGGGAGATCCCCGAAAGAACCCGCCAACCAGCGGCATCGTCCGGTGCGATTCCCACATGCGAAAATCCGGGTACGACTCCGCCAGTAATCGAGCCCGGTTCGCCTCGGTTGGTGTCGAGTGGTCTAACCACTACGCAACCGCAGCCCCTTTGGTTTTAAACATTCACATTTCATGCCACGTGTAAATTTCTTTTCGTGTGTAGAATCAGTTTTTTTATGTGCTAAATTTAAAAAAAAAACCTTCTTCTAAGTCTATCTGTACGTACATTAATAATGCACTCGTTTTAGTATGTTAACTCTTGTACCAGTACCGCACGAGCTTGTTTTTACTGCGAATAACTCAAGGTGATGCACGAGCAGTCTAGCACGAGCGCACGTGTGATGCACGAGTGTGTGTGCGGTGTGTGAGAGGTTCGCCTCTATTGCTTTTCCCCCGCCTTGACGGGCGAGCGCTTCGTAAGTAAGCCGGCCTGCCTCGTATCTCAATAAACACCAGCCGCTACAGCGGCCCCGTCGCGAGGGAGGCTTGTCGCCTTGGACCTTCAGCACGCCGAGGGCTGGCTCGCATCCCACCCCGACCCTCGCCTCCTCACACGAAGTCACGTTGGCCACTGCAGAGCTACCAACTTTTCCCAGAGAAAGTCTCTAAGTCGGTATGCAAAAATACCCCAGAAGATCACATGATTGTAATCTTAATCCATTTCAAGAAAATTTAGACCAAATATATTTACGTTGGCAGCTTGGAAAATTGTTATTTCTTATTACTCGTTACAGTTGCTTACAATTGTGTATATAAATACCACGGTCAAAATTTTAAAATATTAAAAATTTCAAGCAAAAATAATTATCTGAAATACATTAATAACTTACTCGCTAGAAATATGTGCAAATGCACAGCACTCTCAAGCTGACCGTATGTATGGATACTTTCAAGAAATTTTCCACTGCAGAGGTTCCCAAAACTTAGCATACGACGGGCGCAAACCATATCGTTACTTCCGCAATAGACAGCCCAAGCGATCACCTATAAAGTGATTATCATGGGCAATAAAACATGTAATATGCATCTCACAAAATTCTCATGCTCTCCAGGTGTACGTTATATATTCCTTAAGACACAGAAGTGTGATAATCTGATATGAGAAAAAATTCTTCAGTTTTCCTCCAAATCACCAGATCTGCCGCCAGATTTTTACAGAAATCGCTAACTATTAGAAAACCTGTTGCTAATGTAAAATTTAGCCCCCAGACCAACTTCTGAAAGGGTCCGCGGTTGTCGTAGTGGCTAGAGCGCTTGCTTTCCACCAAGACGAACTGGGTTTAACTCCCGCCGCTCCCAGATTTTCGCACTTGGGAATCGTACCGGACGATGCCACTAAATGGCCGGTGGCTTTTCTCGGGGATCTCCCATTTCCCCCACCCATGCATTCCGACGCTGCTTCACACAGTAAAAAATTCTTAAATAGAGCTTAAATATTTTTTTGTATTAAACCAAATGTTTGCACATTTTGCAAAAATCTTGTAAATCCTTTGTATTTGTACATTTTTACAAGAGCAATTGCTGTAATACTATATCAATTATCTGGCGGGAACACCGATATTCAGTAAACTGCTGATACCATCTGAGGAGTTAATGTAAGATATGTGCTAATGGCCGATAAATCATCACTTCCGAGAATCCACTTACCTGGGACGACAGGGTAAAGTGCATGTTGGCGTGGTTCTGAAAGGATGTGTTCCGCTGTTGCGAGTTTGCAGCATTAATTTTGTAAATTACTGCGATTTTATCAGCGAAAGAACAAATATTTACTTTCTCTTAAACCTATAAAAAAAATAAGAATAATTTCTTAGTGCAAATTTTGCATTAGTACAGCGTTTCTCCAGACAGCTAAATCTAAATAGTGTGTTGCAAAATACAAGTACATTCACATGACTGCCTTGGAATAAAATGTAAGTGACAAAAATAAACAACAGAATGCAACGATAAAGAAAAAACACTCCGGAAAATTTGGCAGCTGTAAGCAGCATTCGTTTTTCTCCGTATGTACAAAATTGCATTTTTTTTTTTTTACTTGAGACCACTGTAATTACGTGTCAAAATAATCATAGTTACCCCACGAGCTCAGTAAAAACATAATGATATTCTCTTTTTAAGGTAAAATACTGCATATCAACACGAGATTAAATTATTTAAAGTACATATAACGCATCAAAATAGAACTAGATGTACGGACCTGTGTGTTGTAGTGGTTAGTGTGCTTGTTTTTTTTTTTAATGCAGAGGACCCGGTTTCAATCCCCATAATCCCACTGTGGATTTTACAAATCGTAGTTGGATAGAGACGTGTCATACTGGGATTCACAAGGTGTTGTCCCGTCTCTGTTGTGGTGCGGATCAGTTAGTTTATTTCTATGTTTTCTAGAATGTGACTTTAATGTGTAAAAGCTCAGGGTCCAGTAAAACTCACCAATAAACTTTACGACCCATTTACTACTTATAGTTTCAGCTAACAAACAAACAAAAGTACAAATACAACGTGGATGAGAAGCTTCTGCGTCCCTGTAGGACTACAGTAATGTGCACACTCAATATTCAAGGAGAACCACAGTACTATCACACAGAACGATTTCCATACACTATTTACTCGCCTTCCATAAAACTCTATAAGTCTAAGTAGAGTGACCATAACTGNGTACAAATACAACGTGGGTGAGAAGCTTCTGCGTCCCTGTAGGACTACAGTAATGTGCACACTCAATATTCAAGGAAAACCACAGTACTATCGCACAGAACGATTTCCATACACTATTTACTCGCCTTCCATAAAACTCTATAAGTCTAAGTAGAGTGACCATAACTGNGCACAGAACGATTTCCATACACTATTTACTCGCCTTCCATAAAACTCTATAAGTCTAAGTAGAGTGACCATAACTGACTTTAACTCCATTGGTGGTATCACATAACACAACACTCATAATACTGTGTTTCAATAGTGTATGAACAACTACAATCATAAATTGTATGCTTTTTCTAACTTCAGACCCTGAACACATTCAGCTGAACCAAAATTGTAAATGCTGCTCATTTACAGCTCGCACATACTTGAGGTAGCTATCAGTAAAATCTGAAGTATGCTTTTACCACGCATAATTAATATTTAAAACACATCATGGCTAATATAAAAACGCCGTCCATATAAACAAGCAGGCAAATTACTTTATAGAAGTCCAAACAATATCGTGTAATTTTGCAGTAAAATAACTTAAGAATTACTGCACATATTGTTGTGATTCTAGCCTGTTGTCAAAACACTGNCGTGTAATTTTGCAGTAAAATAACTTAAGAATTACTGCACATATTGTTGTGATTCTAGCCTGTTGTCAAAACACTGCGTTGCCCGTTTCTAGTGAAATTGTCATTACAGGCAGACATCAGGTAAAATTCGTCAGATGTTTGGGTCTAATTGAACCAGTAGAGGATGGTGTCATCTTGCCAGGCAGTGTACTTCGGTTTCTTCATATTCTGACAATTTGCCAGTAAGAAATATTAATTTGTCCGATAGTAGGGTACCAATTGGGTTTGCAAGCAGGTAGCACAGGCACTTCCAGATGTTCCAGAATCTCCTATAGTAAAACAAATACAATGTCCTCGTAAAAACAAGAAAATCTCAACTGGTGACAGGAGAAGGCTGTCTCAGAATTACTGCAGAGAGATAAAGGAACGCCTTCTAGAGTGGACGAAGCGACCTTGGAAGTGCGAATGTGACCTGCCGCCACCATTCTAAGAAAATATTCGTAAAATTATCATACCAGTGTATACGAATAGTGAGTGAGTGCGAATGGTAAATTATTTCCCCACTCATATAGGATGGTGTTTCTACATTCGCTCCCGAAACAGCCAAATTCTTATGAAAGTCCCCAACTTTGTATAGTAGCGACACTAAACATTCATATATCTGCAGCATGTTATGTAGTAGTATGTCCATACTGTTACATGTCCCTGCCCGGTGTTTCCTTCACGAGGGAACGCGCCGAGAGCTGGAGGTCAAGTTTGTAACGTTAGACGGAGAGAGAGGCCTATCATAAAGGACGCCACCGCACATGTACAAAAACTTGTCGCAGCTCGCGCCTCGCTGACCCTGAGGAGCTCATATTTCCCCATTTGTCACGCAAAAATGTCGTTTTCATCACAATTACCTTACCCAGAACAACTTGGATTGCCGATAACGTTCTAGACATCACCTACCTCAAGTATAAATACCAAGTGCGGACCTTTGAGGAGGGAGTGATTAAAAGACGAGAGTTTGCGGGGAGGGTGTGACTGATCTGCGGGACTGTGGACTGTATGCGTGAGTGAAAATGCATTCGGGACGATGGAAAAGACAGTTTTAACTAAAGCTGTGAAAATAATTGGAGCAGTTTAAGAGATATTAGCAAGAGTAAAGACTGTAAAAAATATTTTAATTTAAATGGAGATAGTAATTAAATATTGCGCTCAATAAGAATTATAAGAGTTAAAAGGACGCTCAGTCTGGTAAATAACAGGCGTTTTACTGTTTGTAGCATTGAAAATAAATATAATTATTGAATATAGTTCTATTTTTTAATTAAGAACTCCATCCCTCACGAACTAAGATACGCCGCTAAGGCAACCCATGAAACACTGGTGTCAGAAGTGGGAATGAGGCAATTATTAATTAATCAATTGTAAATAAATGTTTTACTATAGAAAAGTAGTTTGTGATTTTAAAATAAATTAATTAAATGTAGTAGTTGCGTGTGAAAATAATTTAGACTGTTATGTACAACTGACGCAGTGAATGTTATCAAGGAAAATGTCTGCAGAACTGGAAGCACTGCGAGTATTGATTGAGGGGCTGAGTAGCCAAGTGAGCGCAAGTGCAAATGGCTTGAGGGAAGATGTGAATAGTGCAAACGAGAATGTTAATAGCCAGATAACTAATGTAAGTGATTCAGTTGATAAGGAAATAGACGCTTTAAATGAAGATGTAGACAAAAAAATAGACACTGTAAATGAGAATGTAGACAGGAAAATAGACACTGTAAATGAAAATGTTGACAGGAAGATACAAGGCATTAGCGAGTTAGTGAATACGAGAATGGACAGTTTAAATGAATTAGTGAGTACTGTGTATGACAGGATGGACAGCATCAGTGGAAGAATGGACAGTGTAAGTGAAAGAATAAACAGTGCCAAGAATGAAATGAAGCATAAGATCAGTGCAGTAGAGAAGCAGTTGGAGAATTTTCTTCAGCAGTGGAATTCTACTACCACAAAATCGACAGCCTAGAAAAGTGAAGAAGCAATGCAAGTCAAAACTAATACAGCAACCTCAGAGGAGAGCAAGACGATCTGCGGCATTAATGTCGCGCAGCCATCATTGTGACCCCCTCACAATTAAGCCCGCCTCTTACGATAGTCAGACTTCATGGCGGGAGTACCAACACCAGTTTGAAATAGTCACTACCCGAAATGGCTGGACAACCGAACAACGGGTTTACTACCTCGTCGCTGTACTGATAGGTCCCGCAATGGGCATACTTCAATCTCTGCCAGAGTGACATCGACTAGAGTACCCCACGCTGGTATTGGCCTTGGAACTACGTTTCGGCGACCGATACCTGCGACATGCCCAACATGCCCAACTGCGAAGCCGCACCCAGCGACCTAGGGAGCCACTGCAGGAGCTATGGAAAGACGTCGTGTGGCTCTCCCACCTATCTCTGGAAGGGTGACATCATAGCAATCGGCTTATTCATATGTGCCATCGCCGACACAGAGGTACGGCAAGTGGTACGTCTGGTTGCACCCCACAACGTGCAGGACGCCGGATCGAGCACTGGAGGTGGAGTCAGCAAGACAGCAGGCCACATCCCGACAACTGGTACGGGCAGTGACGCTGAACGAAGACGACATCAAGAAGACTCTGAAGGATAAGCAGACGTTTATGAGAGACATCGCTTCCAGGGTCCATGCTACAGAGCTTCACCACCCCGCATCTAAAAGGCCTTAGTGATGGTCATGTGGACAGCCGGGGCATCTGAGAGCCTACTGCCCACAACAGCAGCAGCAGAAGCAGCAGCGATAAAACAGGCAGCGAGAGGTAGGTGAGAATACAGCACATTCGGAAAACTTGTAAACACCGATCTTAGGGAGCGAAGATCGATGACTGCTGGAGGGAAGGCCCCAATATTCTTACATGTACGGTCGGTGAAACAGGATTGGGATGCAATACTTGTGGAGGGGAGCCTGAATGATGTTCCTTACCAGATTATCGTCGATACTGGGGCGCCCATAACAGTAGTAAAACCAGACATCCTCGGGCCTTCCCCCAGCGATCATCAGACGACAGCATGGAGCAGTGCTATTTGACTACAGTTACAGGTGAGACCACACCAGTTATCGGTAAGAGAAAAGTGATCTCGGGGCTTGGTGACCTTAGCATAGCACACGATGTTTAGATAGCAGAAATATAGAATTTATGTATTTTGGGGTTCTAGGTACTATGTAGGCTGAGGTGCTGTATCGATACTCTACTTGGTGTGCTACGGGTACGCAGTACAGAGTTGGTGGTGTCAACACTGCATGATTTTTCCTGCATGATTTTTCCTCCCCAATTAACTGCCCATTAGTATGTGGTCAACCCACTGTGCTGCTTGCTTCTAGTGTGTCATTCCAAGCAGGTGTGAAGAAAAGTTTGTCAGACGTTTGGGTCTAATTGAGCCAGTAAAAATGACTGGTGTCCTGTCAGGTAAAATTGTTATTGCAAGAACTTTGGTCTCTTCTAATTCTGGCAGTGTTCCAGTTAGAATGATAAATTTGTCCGATAGTGCCATTCATTTTGAGGAGGGGACCATGATAGGTATTTGCAAGCAGCTCACACAGGTACTTCCAAATGTTCCAGAAGATTTTAGTGTGAAACAAATAGATTGTCATTTACCAGAAGTACTGGGAAACTACTAGTAAGAACAAAGGAAAATCTTAATTGGCGACAGGAGAAGGCTGTCTCTGAATTACTTCAGAGAAACAGGGATGCCTTCTCATGTGGACCGAATGACCTTGGAAGGACTAACGTGACCTGCCATCATATTGATACAGGAAATGCCAGGCTCACTAAGCAGCCACCATGATGACTGCCACTAGCTTCGGACGAGGCAGTTGAGGAAATTCTGAAGGAAATGAAGGAGTTAGATTTAATAGAATCTTCAGTTAGTCCATGGTCGACACCCATTGTACTTGTTAAGAAGAAATATGGCTTGCTGAGGTTTTTGTGTAGATTATCGCGAGCTCAATAATGTGATAAAGAAAGACTCTGATCTGCTTCCAAGGATAGATGACACAATAAACAGCATAGCAGGTTCACAATGGTTTTCTACTTTGGACATGAAAAGTGGGTACTGGCAGTGCGAGGTGGCCCCAGAGGATCAAGAGAAAACTGCATTTTGTGCCCAAGGGAAAGGAACGTGGCTGTTTAAAGTTATGCCTTTTCGGCTATGTAATGCCCCTGCTACCTTCGAACATCTGATGGAAATGTCCTGCATTTAGATATATGTTAGGTTTACCTAGATGACATTATTGTGACAGGAAGGACATTTGAAGAGCACCTATCTCGCTTAGGCTCTGTATTCCAGAAAGTGGCGGAAGCCAACTTGTAACTGGTTCCTAAGAAGTGCCACCTGTTTAAGGAAATAGATTTCTTGGGACATGTAGTGTCGGCCCATGGGATTGAAATAGACGCCGAGAAGATCAAAGCTATTAGAAATTGGCTGACACTATCTAACAAAACTGAACTGAGGAGTTTTCTAGTATTATGTGCCTACTATCGTCGATTTGAACCTGAGTTCGCCACGATTGCCAAGCCACTACGTGAAATGACTGAGGGGAACAGGAGATTTCATTGGGTCACTGAGTGTGAAGACGCTTTTAGTAAACTAAAGGAAACAACGATATCTCCACCAGTCCTGGGTTTCCCGAAAAGTGGGTGTGTATTCATTTTGGACACTGGTGCTAGCAATGTAGGCATTGGAGCTGTGTTATTTCAGGTTCAAGATGGGAAAGAATGACCACTAGAATACTTCAGTAAGGTATTGCATAAGCCTGAGAGAAATAATTGTGTTACACTCAGGGCGCTTCTGGCCATGGTGAAGGCAATTTCGCACTTCCACCCCTACCTTTATTGGAGACATTTTATTCTAAGACCCGACCATGCTTCATTATTCTGGCTACTAAATTTCAAGAACCCCGAAGGTCAAATAGCCTAGGGGATACAGCATCTTCAAAAATATGACTTTGAAATACAGCACAGATCTGGATGCCTTCACAGCAATGCAGCTGCACTGTCTAGGATGTTATGTGAGCCATTTTGTCGTCATTGCGAACACCAGGAAGAAAAAAGGAGTGAATCGCCGAAGGTGCGGAGGACAAGAATTCATGTTTCTTTATCTTGTAATGAGTTACCTACCTGGAGTGATGAAGGTATTAGGGAATATCAGCTGAATGATCCCACTTTCCAGTCATTATTAAAGTGGAAAGAAGCTGGCTGTCGGCCAAAATAAGAAGAGATATCTAGTCTGGGCGCAGCAGTCAAAGCATACTGGGGAAAATGGAATTCCCTCATACCGAAGAATGGTGTACTTTACAGAATCTGGGAAAGTAATGATGGAAAACACACACGTTTACAGTTGGTCCTTCAAGAATGAAGGGTTCCAGAAGTCTTCAAATAACTGCATAATGTAGCAGCCAATGGGCACTTTTGTGTTAATAAGACCTTCCACTGAGCTAGACTGGGGTTCTTCTGGCTTAATTGTCGGGAGGATGTTGAGAATATGTGTTGAATGTGTGAAACCTGCACTACGAGGAAGGGCCCAAGGACCAGAGGACAAGGTCACCTCCAGAAATACAAAGTTGGAGCCCCATTCAAGAGGATGGCAGTAGATATTCTGGGCCCCTTGCCTGTCACAGAAAGAGGTAATTGGTATCTCCCAGTGGCGCAAGATTACTTTACTAAGTGGCCTGAGATCATTCCCCTCCCAAACCAATAAGCACGAACTGTGGCCGATGCACTTATAGAGCATGTCTTCTCGAGGTTTGGGGTACCACTAGAACTCCATTCTGATCAGGGAATAAACTTTGAATTGGCAGTCATCCAAGAGGTGACGAATATTCTGGGGATGAAAAATACTAGGACTGTAGCCTTACACCCTCAGTCATTTACCACGCAGGAATGTCGTCACCAATACCATTTCCTTACCCACAACAACTTAGATTGCCTAGAACGTTCTAGACGTCACCTACCTCAAGTATAAATACCACATGCGGGCCTCTGAGGAGGGAGTGATTAAGAGCCGAGAGTTTGGGGTCTCATGCATCCTTAAGCGACAGTTGGGCGATTCCGGAGTGGCGAGGGACGACTGCAGCGATCTGCGAGAGTGGTCGGCGAGCTTGTGTGCAGTGAAAAGTGGCACTAATCTGCGGGACTGTGGACTGTATGCGTGAGTGAAAAGACATTCGGGACGATGGAAATAGACAGTTTTAAATAAACGTATGGGAATAACTGGAGGAGTTTAAGGGACATTAGCAAGAGGAAAGACTGTCAAAAAGGCTTAAATTTAAATGTAAATAGTATTTAAATATTGCGCTCAATAAAAATAATATGATTTAATAGGACGCTCAGTCTGGTAAATAACATAAGTTTGACTGTTTCTAGCATTGAGGATAAATATAATAATTGAATTTAGTTAGTTTATTTTTATTAAGACCTCAAGACATAGGTTAAAAACTTCCATCAGAGTTTAGCAACTTTACCAGAACATTTTGTTACAGAGCATTGATGCAGGAGACGCCATGCCTATAAAGCAGCCACCAAGACTACTGCAACTATCTTCGCATGAGGCAGTTGAGAGAATATTTTGTACTTTTACAAAAAAAAAGTGTTTGGAAACTATTTGCCAAAAATTGTTGTGTAATTTCCCGAATAAATCTTTGTGCATACCTACTTCGCTTCACCCTCGTTGGCTCTGAAGACCTGTGCTCCTCTCCACTCCACTCCTGAAGTCGCCAGAACCGGTGAGAATATCACGAAGTTGGTAACCCCGATGGCGGAGGGCCCGTGGTGCCACGCTAGGGTGGTTGGGTGAGCCGAGCGGGCAGAAGGGGAGGGAGGATGAAAAAACCGATAAAACAATTTTCGCGCCGGGGCGACGTGGAGGAGGAGGAGGGGGTGTGATTCGCAGGGAGCGTGCCCCACCACGCGTGATATTGCCAGGACGCCAGGATCTGCTGGTGGGAGGGCGAGGTAACATGGGGCTGGGGCGAGGCGCGGCCGAGCCGTCGAGCGCATGATGCGAGGGGCTTTCGTCCCTCGACCAATACCGCCGGTAGTTTCCGCGTCATAATTATCGCGCTCCTGCCTCGCTGCGGTTCGACTGTTTGTATCCCGTTGGCGTACGCTACGTAAACGTGCCGTGGTTTCCATTCCGTCTCGATCGCTGACACGTAGAGCCGGTGATTTGTTTCGTAATCTACTTTGCGTTCTTTTTCTGTTCCCAGTTTGACTCGTACAGCAACGAATGTTTAATACAGGCGACTTTAAGGAATTAAGTTAATTGCTCATTTCAAATTTATTCCCATTCCAGAAATAATAGTGTTCTTTAAATAAAGTATAACGTTGAACTATGCCATTGCAAAGCTACAGTATGAGCTTACAGAAATTAAGTGGATATATCGTAAGAGATACCTAAAATAAGCCTAAATTGGCTTTCCAATTCTACAGAAGTTATTACATAATTATAAAATAAATTAGGTAAAACAACAAAAACAAAAATCAAACAAAAAAAATTAAAATACAGAAAATATAAATAACAACAATGACATCACAGTGGCGAAAACAAACTAAGACAATATAGACGTTCACAGCAGGAATATTAAATGATGTTCACACTGAAGTGAGTACTTTTGAAATCAACCTTAAAAGATATTACTGCCTGTTAGCTGCATGTATGCTAACGTACACACCAGCGTGCGGGCTCTCAGTTACGTTAGTTGGTGGCGAATAAAGTTAAATACACTTAAGAATTGTTTTCAAAAATTGCCACACCACCGTACATGCGTATTGAGAAAATACGACTCGTAAATTTTCTCCAACTGTCAATTGCGCAGTTTTTTGCTAAATGTGTTAAAAATAGTTTAGTTGAGAGATTTCGGTGGCTCTAAACAACGATATTTTGAGAGCCTATGAGGGTGAAGTGAGGTGAGTATGGAGCAGCGCTGGAATGCAAGGGCGGGGGAAACGGGAGATCCCCGAAAAGACCCGCCAACCAACGGCATCGTCTGGGACGATTCCCACTTCAGAAAATCCAGGAGTGACCCCGCCGGAAATCGAACTCAGTTCGCCTAGGTGGAATGCGAATAGCCTACACCACCGTGGCCCCTCTGATATAGAAAATATTCCATCCTAGAAGTAAGTGTTCGGAAATTGTTGGGCATAAATTTAATGGGTAGTAGGGCACGCCGAGACAAAAGACTAGTATTTTTATATAAGGGATATGTTTTTTTAAACGCCCCCTACCGAGCTACAGACGTCAAACGATGTTCGCTACGTTTGAATTTGGCGCGCTGTCTGTGCCACGCACGTGCGGGCCGAGCGAAGTACACAGGTGCAGTGCGTAGTGGGGTGGAGCCGAGCATGCCTGCAGGTGGACTGCAGACGACAGTCGCCAATTTTCACCAGTGATGAATTGGGTAGTGTCTGTGTAAGTGAGGTTATGGAGCCGTACACTTTTGCCGAATTAACCAACATGGTGTTCATGTGTACAGGAATGTGCGCGAAGTTACAGTTGAGGCATTATGAATTTACACGGAACGTTTTAACGTTCCGTGTAAATTCAGACAGGTGGCATGTCGAAAAGGAAAACGTTCGCACAGGTATTTCAACGCCTACGTGACACAGGACAGCTTCAACCAGTCATCATAACACTGTAGCGAGGAGACATGTCAGAACACCCAGTTTTGAGGAAAACGTTCTCGATCAGGTGGCTGCATTCCCCCAACACAAGCACCCGTGCAATTGCGCACAACGTGGGTGTCAGTAATTCGACAGTTTGGGAGATGTTACAGGAGCAACAGTTGCATCCACACTGCCTGCAGAAAGTGCAAGAGCTAGATCCAGCAGACTTTCCACTTCGTGTGCAATTTTGTGGATGGATTTCAGGACAGATTAATGACAATCCACACTGGTGAGATCCTATCGTATTGTAGTGAGGCTATGTTCACGAGAGATGGATTGTTTAATACCAAAAACAGTAATGTGTGGAGTGATCACAGCCAGACATGAAACACGTATCGGGTCATATCAACACAAATTCGCGGTGAAGGTTAGGGCCATACATTTTCGTGCCTCGCCTGACTGGTAACATTTACCTGCGATTTCTGGAAGACGTGCTGCCTGTTTTGATGGAAGATGTGCCAATCGCTGTGTGGCAACAAATATGGGATTCTTACGTGACGGCGGCCCCGCCCACTTCACATGCACTGTACAGGAGCACTTGATTGGCACCTTCCCCCGGACGATGGGTTGGGTGAGGATGTCCCGTAGCTTTGCCCCATGTCTCCCGACTTAACACCTAGTCTTTCTTGTGGGGTCACATCGAAAGTCTTGTCTGCCGAACACCCTTGGAGAGTGAGAAGGACTAGACTGCGAGAATTATCGCCACCTGCCATGAAGAAGTTCAACAAACACACGGTATTTTTGGCAGAGTGCGTAACAACACGGTTGTTAACGCCTGCTTGCAAGTCGGAGGACGTCACTTCGAACAGGTCCTGTAAAGGGTGAGCAATGCTTCACATCTCTTTGTTTATGCAACTACGATCAACTGTTGGCCGTGGCGTCAGGGATTGGCGATTGTCGTCCGCTGTCCACCTGCAGGCCGACCCCACTCGGGCCCGCGCGTGATTGGTCCAAGCAGAGCGCCTAATTCAAACAGTGCGCGTGTCGTTTGATGCCTGTAACTTGGTAAGGGAGCGTTTACGGGCATATGTTCTTTATATCAAAATGTTTTTCTCGGCCTGCCCTACTACCCCTTAAAATTATGCCCAACAATTTTGGAGCATTCAGTTTAAGGTTAACGTTAAGGACCTCCGTTATCCTTTAGATAGTTTACTGACATTTTTGAAGTGTAGTTACAAGTCTTGACGTCATATTTCAGGTATAGTTTTTTAAATAATGGCATTTCTATTTGGTGTTTTTTCTTTATACACATTAGAGTAATAATTTGCACTCTGAACCTGAAACAGTGAGAATTGAGCCAAATCAGTGGAAACCAGTGAAAATTGAGTGACTGATGATCAGTACCACGTAGCTAATTAATTTATTGGCCGAATTTCACTGGTTTATAAGTAATTTCTACTGAATGTCAAGAATTCCACTACCATAACTCACTTGTTCCCAGTTAATTTGCTTGATTTGCCAGTCGGCAGTAGCTTATCAACTGACTTTGAGTGAATGTTATTTCACTGATTCGGGCTTAAAGTGATCCGTATTAGCAACGCATTTATGTTCCTAACAATTTCCCATTTTCACTTGACTGACGCATCAAGAATAAGGAAAGTAGTTCCATGTATTTACGTCGAATTGAATGTATCCGGTAAACGTTTGTGAATAATGAAATGATTTATTATGCGCTCTGCTTTTTAACGCACTTGAGTGTAAGAATAAGCATACATTTAGAAATACTTACTTTGGTAATAACTCCAGTTTAGCTTTACCGACGTATAAATAAAGTGATGAGGCCCATGGCAATGTTGTTTGTACATACATATGGTGGAAGAATACCCTATGTGTGTAAAAGTATATCTTAAGCTGGGCTTTCAAAAGTGCTCAGTTTACCGCGCACAGCTATATGCCACTGGCAATGTAAATTCTACATAAAGCGGAAGGATACTAAATGAGGAAAGTAGATATTCAGAGACCTTTCAAAAGTGCTTCAGAACAGTGAACAGAAATAGCTTTTGCGTTAAGTAAGTTTAAACCGCTCAAGCATGGAACCAGTTACAACCAACTTATCGCTTTTCCACCAAGAAGCCAATGCTGTTAATTACGTTTAATTTATAAAAATTAGTGGCATCGATACTTTTGCATATTTTGAAAGGAATTAAATAATATTTGAAAGGGATCGACACGTTACGAAGCAGCAGGCTGGTATATGTTTTTAACAAAAAATCTAAATATTATTATAACCAAATGAGATGGTGTAAATACTTGCCTTATATTTCAGTCTTATTCGCCATGTTGAATTTTCCATTCGTGTGACATAACTTTTTTCAATGAAATAAGCAAACATTTATTATTAATATCGCGTTTACACTTTACAAATGCCTTCAAATGCAGGCATCAAATGTTATCTACGCGTTATATGATAATTGTGAAATGGTGAGAATATAATGGTAAGTTAAAATTGATGCTGTACTAATTACGTTATAATTACTTGTCAAAAGTTCACAATTTATGTTTTTTCTGCAGCATAATTTGTATTTTCAGAGAGGTACAGTTGCGGTTCCAATATAAGTGTTCCTAAACAACTGAAATAAGCTATAAACAAGTAATTCAACATGCCGTGTGAGGCCGAGTCTTATGTTCCAGCTGTACAAGGGGGAAGGATTTCAAGGCAGTCCTGTAAAAGGATTACATTTCCCTGGTGACATCTGGACGTAAGCAGGCTTCTTAAAATCGACGCTAACAAGCTCCTGGGCTTGAAACCATTCATCAGCGTCCCCTGCCGTATATATTTCCAAGTAACAAACGTGTACGAGAAGATTAGACCCAAGATTTATAAACACGCAGTTAAAAGAAACTATCAGTGACTAAGTATACTTTCAAAAATTAAGGTGCTTGAAGAATTTTTAGCAGTGAATAGGAGAAAAAATACATATGTCTACGTTTTAACGCCAAATTAAAATTGAAAGCCTTGTGTTCAAATAAGTGGACACAAAAATTGACTGACTGAAACATTTTAGATTTAACATATGGCTTTGGAAGAATAAATAATAAACAAAAAAAAGAAATAAAATAGGGCTTTTAAAAAAAAGTGATCCGCTTAATATATATAAACGTGTCGGCCGTGATAATTTTAAGGAGCTGGTAGTAGAATGATTATG
The DNA here is from genome assembly GCA_002778355.1 of Clitarchus hookeri. Taxonomy (NCBI): domain Eukaryota; kingdom Metazoa; phylum Arthropoda; class Insecta; order Phasmatodea; family Phasmatidae; genus Clitarchus; species Clitarchus hookeri. The sequence continues at coordinate 208,538 of NQII01001977.1, read as the reverse complement.
ATGAGTCTGGGGCATCGGCGTCTGGCGTAGGAGCTAAGCGCAGGTCGGGCGCCATCTTCTAGCGTAGGAGCTAGGCACCGGCCGCCATCTTGGATCCATGTTACCTTAACCTTAACCTTTGAGTGCAAAAATTAAAAAAAAAAAAATCCAAAAGTTTAACAAAAAATTAATTTTAAAATATTAACAAATTATTTAAAAACTTATGACTGTCGGCTGCCCGTGTCAACAGATAGACAACACTCAAAATTTTTATGACGCCCTGCAATATCCGTTGATTTATAGCAAGGGACAAAAGGGATATCATTTTGAAATTCCACTCATTAATCCTATAACAAAACAGCCTCTTCCGAACAAAACATTTCGTGTGTCGATTTTTATGCGTATCGCATGATGTTGCGAGAGAATGATTTCAACCTCTTCGCGCGGTGCAGACAACTTTTTCATCAATTTCTGGTCGACATATGTATCAAAGTAGAAAGCGAACGCCTCCGCTACATCTCTTTAAATCAAAAAAAGCTGCGAGTGGAGAATTACATACATATGTAAAATGTTATTAATAGCGATACTAATGTAAACCCCAATGATTTAGGTAAAATGGTAATTCTTCCGTCTGCATTCGTCAACAGTCCTCACTACCTGCACGAATACACCCAGGATGCATTCGCCTATGTACGGAGTTCCGGTAGACCCGATCTTTTTGTCACTTCCACTTGCAATCCCTCATGGAAGGAAATTACGGAGGAGCTGATGCCCAGAAAAAAGCTACTGACAGACACGATTTAGTTGCCAGAGTCTTTTGTATAATAGTACAAAAGATAATCAATGTTCTTACCAAAAGCAAAATATTCTCAGATATACAGTGCTACATGTGTTCCATTGAGTGGCAAAAACGAGGTTTGCCACATGTGCACATCGTAATATGGCTCAACGAGAAGCTGTGCCCCAACTAAATAGACGACTTAATAAGCGCTGAGATGCCGGATCCAGCACAAGATAAAGATTTGTACGACACCATAGTCCGAAACATGGTTCACGGTCCATGTGGCGTGCATAACCCAGCATCGCCTTGCACGAAAGGTGGGGAATGTAAAAAAAATATCCACGAACACTACTAAAAGAAACAGTGCACAATGACAAAGGCTACCCGTTATACAGACGGAGAGCACCAGAACGTGGTGGTAGAAAAGTCACTGGCAAGGTTCTCAGCGGGGCGTTCGTAACATAGACAATAGCTGGGTTGTGCCATATTCTCCCATTATATATGTAAAATGTTTAATGCTCACATTAATGTAGAAGCTTGCTAGTCTGTCCACGCTATTAAATATATATGCAAGTATGTAAATAAAGGAAATGATCAGGCGATATTCAATCTCAGAAATGAAGGTGGGGTGCAGCCCGGTAATGAAGTCCAGACCTTTCAAGCAGGGCGTTATGTCAGTAGCAACGAGGCAGCGTGGCGGCTCCTTGGTTTCCCCTTACACGAGAGACATCCAACTGTTACTTATCTTGCCGTGCACTTGGAAAATGGGGAGCGCATGTATTTTAATGAGAATAACTTCAATGAAAGGGTCTCATCACCAGGCCACACTAACAGCCTTTTTCCAGCTTTGTCAGACCGATTCTTTCGCAAAAACTTTGCTGTATGCCGAAATCCCCCTTTACTACACTTGGAACACTTCAAGAAAGGAGGAAAACACCGCGTTCAAGGCACGTCTGTTGAAAATTGGCCTGGAATTAAATTATCAGATGCCCTCGGCCGTGTGTACTCCGCCCATGCAACAAATTTTGAATGTTTCTGTTTCCGTATGCTGCTGCACCACGTCCGGGGTCCGACAAGCCATACAGACCTTAAAGATGTCAACGTATAGAGAGAAATGTGAAGCTCTGCGTCTGTTAGAGAATGATAATCATTGTGACGAAACCATGGAGGAAGCCGTGCAGTGCTGGTCACCAGCCAAAATCAGGGAACTATATGCAACCCTCATATCATATTGCAGCCTTAGCAATCCCCAGCAGTTGTGGGATAAGTACAAAGAGTACATGGCGGAAGACATTTTGCAACGGCTACAGCAGACACACGGGGACATGACATTTAATGAATACATTTAAAACGAAGTCCTTGCAAAAATTGAAGATAAAATAATGGCAATTGTGAGGAAAAAGTTAAGCGATTTCGGAATGATTAGCTCTCCACGATCAGACGCAAGTGACTTAAGTGACGAAATTCTTCGAGAGTTAAACTATGATGTCCCATCGTTGCAGCTGCAAGTGATCGAAATGGTGCCCCGGTTATTACCGGATCAAAGACACGTGTCTGACCAAGAGTTACGTCAAGTGGAGTCAGGGAATGGTGCACTCTTCTTTCTAGATGGTGGAACGGGAAAAAAAATTTTTGTTAAAATTTATTTCTGACCCATATAAGAAAAGACAAAGAAATGGCTGTAGCCGTGGCTTCCTCCGGCATAGCCGCCACACTACTGAGCGGAGGCCGTACCGCGCATTCCGAGAGCGAAAGGCCAGATAAGATAAGGCTCATAACAGTGCATTTCGATCTTCCCTCGCCTCTTGTTTAGCTCTGTAAAAGTTGCTATGGAACTAGATATCTTATTGCTGTAGAGTTATTTCGTATAATGCGGCAACAACGACGTGTTCGAAATTTACGTATGAATTCATCCTCTACTTGAAAGCCGAAACAAGTTGAGGAGCTTCTGTCTTTTTATTATTATTATTATTATTTTAGGGGCTAAAAAATTACGCAGACAAGTTTTCTCCAATTATTTTAGGATGATCTTAAACGCTTTTGAAGAGTTCCATGCTAAACTGAGGGATAACACTTCAGAAATAGAACACTGTATTTCGAAATTGCATCCAGCCTAAGGAAATTATTGCTGTCACACGCAGGTAAGAAGAACTTTATAGGCGATTCACGGTAAAGGGAGCACTTTTTAAAGCCCTCTCTTTTAGAATAATAGTCAATAAATATATTTTATTTGAGTGCTATATGCCAAATTCCGAGTGCGGTGAAATATACGCACTGTGTTTATTACTTTAATGGTAATATTTATTTAAAAAGTTGGTGAAAGGATAAAATATTGCCGAAAGGAAAAAGTAACTAGGGCCTCAAAAGTGCTCACTTTACCGTGAACAGCCTATACCTTCATGTACTAAACACTTACTGCTCGCGGGCCACGTCTATGCGGGTGGATTCTCTAGGCACCGTCATCGGCACGGCACGGCAAAACTTTGCGCAGTTAGCAACGGCAAGGCAGTGTACTTGTTGTTCAGAAAACATTGGTTCTGAATGATCTCGCTCACAGAACATAACCTTTCGATACACTAATTGTATGATTTTATATTACAAGTTTACATTGTCACAATAACTATACTATTTGTTCAGTTTTTTAATATTGTAAAAGCAGAAAAATGGGCTATTTAAGATTTTAAAAACGTGTGTTAACTCGCGATAGCTGTACAGTGACCAAAAAAATAGTATAAATGAACTCGAAATGTATAAAACTAAATATAAATAACACGGTATAACAGTTCAGAACTATAAACAAAATTTTATTAAGATAACCCAATCCATGGAATATTTTGGTTCCTTAGTAAGTTATAATTCATTCTGGTTTAAAACTTTACGAATGCTTGATTAAATTGCTACGAACAAGAATTTATAAAATACATTTTCCTATAAACTATAGGACTAATTAATGTAGGTCACAACAATTTTTAAACATGTATGTAACTTGCACAAGTTTATGTCATTTTCATTTTCCAAAAACATAATTACCAACCGATTACTATTCAACACATTTTTCAGGTAAATTTTTATTTTTGAATGAAACCCGTATTTTGTAATGTCACAATAGAACTGCTAGAACATAGTCGTCACTAAATTTAGATGTTATGTCACTTTTCAGCAGTAGTTTCATCACTGTCGTCGCTCAGATGAATTATGAAATCATCTGAAATACTTTCCATGGCCCAGTCCTAGTATTCGTCTATTTTCCTTCGATCCTAGCTACATGCTGATTATCCTCCCAGTCGGTACTAGTAACTAAACGCAAATCCTCGTTGATTTACAGCAGTAATGTAGTGACAGTTCACGAGTATTTTCTCCCGAATTAAACATTTCATTTTGGCCCATGTCAGTTCGATCGATTTTGTATTAATGTATGGTATAACTTAGGAACTTGAAATTTCATGACCTTCTTTCTGAAGATGTACTTTCATTAGCTCATCAAAATATTTAAAGTTATTATTAAAATATGCATTACGAGGGGGGACTAAAACTTTTAGTGTCGTTAGTACTAAATACTCCAGACATAACTCCAAGTAAAATTACCGCCCGTTGCAATAACAGTGGCCACGCTTTGAACACGATATTCCCTGATTTATATCGTATCGGCCAATTCCGGTCCCCCATTGTTAATCATTTCTGAGAATGCGCCAACATACTCGTAATATCGGTTCGTAATATGTAGTATATGCCACACTATCCAAAAAACTGCAACTAAACTAAAAACTGTCTGTCGGCTGCATGATCTGTAGGACAACTGACTCGCGGCTAGTTGTGTCGAACAGTTGCCTATCTGCCAGGGAGTTAGTCGGAGAACTGCCTGTCTGCCAGCTGCCTTGTCGAATATTTGACTTCCGGCTAACAGTTATCAATATTTCCTTCCCTGCCAAGTGATGTGTCGAGCAGTTGTCCATCTGTCAGCTACCTTATCGAACAGATTACTTTCGGCTAACTGTTATTAACATTTACTTATTTTTGAAGTGACGTGTCGAGCAGCTATCCATCAGTCAGTTAGTTGCCTTTTCGAACGGCTGCAATTTGACAGGAAGTCACGTCGACCAGCGACTATTTGCCGTGTATGCCAGCTGATGTCGGATAGCCGAAATATCAAACAGCTATTTTTTTTTATCAACTGCAACGTCGGCCAGTTGCCTACTCGTCAAATTAATGTAGTTTCGGTACCTGCAGATCATCTTCAGCATGCTCCCTGATGAAAATCGTGCTGTGTCCACAGCCATTTATGTCGTGTGATGGTCGTGAACACCGGGCAGAGAAATGCCTTTTCCAGAGACTACAAATATTCCCGAGAGCTTTGTTGATAAGTATTACTTAGCAGTGATTGGTGGTCCTGCCCTCTGATCACCTCCCACTTAGGCACTCCAGCCCAGCTGCAGCAGGCGTCTCGCGGTCGGAATAAAGATCCGAGCTGCCCGTTTGTCTTCATTTTTTGCCCCGGAGAATAGAGAAGTGAAAGGAAAGCGAAGGGGAGGGGACGGCGGAAGTTTATAGAGGCGCATCGCGGGCTTATGGAAGAATACCGTGCAAGGAGGGTATGGGGGGAGGGAGGCGGAATAGGCAAGCAGTGAGGAATGGAAGCGAAAATGTAGAAGAGGCGGAGATTGGTCCTGTAGTCTTGGGAACTAGCAGGCAATCCTCCAGCTATATATTATACATCCGCCCCTCTCTCTCTCTCCCTCCCACTCCATTACCTCGGCCCCCGCCCGGAGCAGTCGAGTGGAGGAAATACGGCGCAGATATTGGCGAAATACATGACCCGTATAACATTCCCCTTAGCCCGTGGATCTGCTGAAGGCGCGATGATGAGAGTGCGGCAGGCGCTTTCCAGTCCATCAGCGCGGAACTTTTAAATGCCAGAACCTCGTTACCAACACGCTAACCCGACAACGTTAGAACCCCTCGGTTCTCCGTAGGTGAATCGTTCTCAGGAACAAACACGATAAACGCAAGTTGTCTGTTCAAATTAATACGAGGATTTCTTCTGGTCTTGTCCAGCAAAAAGTTAGGTTATGGTAGTCAAAACTTCGTATGCGAGCCGTCCGCATTGTTGTTCTCAAATAAGTGCATCAAACTTTATTTTTCAATTTCTTTTAGCAGTGTATTAAATTTGTATCGCATATTTTAATTTTTTTCAAAACTTCTATATGTACAAATATGTTATGTCGTTTTAATGTTTTTCTCCTAGTAGGTTATATATGTGTTAATCTTACTGCTATTTACGTGTAACAATTTCAAGTAATTGTTTTTTTTTTTAATTCACTTTTTGCTAAGGTATAGAAATAATCCCAAAGTTGTATTTTTTTTCTGGGCTATATTATTTTCTCAGCGTTAAGTGTAAATTGTGTTTGAATTTGTGTGTGGTGTAAAAAATATTATCAAGCAAAGTTTACTTGTAAAAATTTACTTTTTACTATCAGTTGACATCTTCTATACGTTTTACTTCCATTGGACAACACATTTTATCAAACATATTTTGTGGCGACTTCTTCAAGTACGAGAAGGGCTTTTAAGAAAAATTACATGTGCAGGGAAAAAGTATTACTATGAAATAGAAACAATGTAATACACATATGTAAAATCTATTTTATTTTCACATTGGCTTACCTTTTCCTCCAAAAAAAGTAAAAAAAAAAAAAACACAACAATTATTGATTCAGAACTTATCATGGTCGCAGGTTGTAGCGATGTGTGATATGCGGGGCAATTTAAACCGGCAGGAAGCCATGTGTAAGCATTCCACAATCTGCCAAACTGTGTAGACGTGAACATGTGGACTATAATACAATCACATACAATCATTTCGTGGACTGAGTGGTGCCTTGAGTGTAGGCAGCCACGTACAAAGTGTTCCTCAAAAATTTTATGTAACATGAAGTAATGAAAAATATTCAACCTCCCTTCTTCCTTTCCCCTACGCGATACGTGTGCATTTTAACAACATATTTACTGGAACTGATGATGCGAGCAGATTACCACTGTGTTATATTGGCTACTGAGTTGCATTTGTTGATATGTAAGTATGTATCATGTGAGGATAATGTTAGTTCATCGCCGGACGTAGTGGAAAGCACATCGTCTGACAAAGGTTCGTATGCTGCCATTACACACAAGCTTTTACTACGTGTTGTGGGAGTCTGTAGTTGAAGGTCTAACGCTCGTATCATCGTTGTCTTCCGTTCCTTCTGACTTCAGAAAGCATTGCATCATTTCCGGTGGCATCAACAAGGGCGTAGTTTGGAGATCGCCCACCACCACCAGGAACACCATGTCGGTATGGCGACAAAATATTTGCTAAGAGCGTGCAGTATAGACAAACATGAAAATAAGCGCCTGCAGAGCCCATATCGTGTGTTGTTTCCATGCGAGAGACGTGCGTCACGTCTTGTGCTAAATGGAATCTTGAGAAGACACATCAGATGTGCAGGATTGCGACTTGCGAGCCATCGGCTAAGTAGAGTTCTAGTCTAACGCCGACGATACGTTCACCGTCATTTGCCACTGGAGATGTTGCTGTCGACGTCAGTTCTTCACTGTTGCCAGTGCGACATTCACAGGCGCTCAAAATGTTCGTAGTCATGAATAATTACAGGAAGAACTTGGTCGGAAGATGTATCGAGCATGATGGTGCATTAGTGAACCTTCGGAGTCGTGTTCGGCAGGACGTGGGTTCGATTCCCGTTCCAGCCATCCTGATTTCGGTTTTGCATTGTTTCCCGGAATCATTCCAGCCGAATGCTGGAGTGGTTCCTTACTACAGGTCATGGCAAAACCCTTCCCCGCTCCTGTTTCTCTGAGCAACTTGCTCCATCTGTAATGACCTCGTTGCCTACGAGACGTTAACGGGCCTCCCTAGTTAAAAACTTAAACCGCCGTAGACCGTGTCCGGCTGTACGGAAGTGTTGCGACGGCGCGATAGAAAAAAGGATAAACAAGCCTCGCGTGTGTTCTATATACTCATAATTTTAAGCGGTGACTACCGGGTTTCAATACAGCAATCTGTTCGTAAAAGATACCGCATTTTCGCTACAGTTTAAAACTCTGTTTTACACAAAAATTAATATCGTAAACAGAGGGCTACCTACGGCAAATTTTGCTTATTTTGACACTTTTCGACGACTAGATTTATGTTTCAATAACCAACAAAATATCGACTTTCATTTCCGTCCTGGAAAAAATGTACACTCAATCATTTTAGAGCTTTTTAAAAATCATAATAAACACAACTGCTTACAATGAGGCCCATACAACTAGGGAGGACATTTACGAGGGTAGTAACCTTTCCATATTCGATTTTTCTTGCAAATCTTAGTAATGAAATTTATGGCCAGGTATAAAAATTCAAAGCTAGACATGACATAAAATACTACCTAACGAATTTTTTTTTTTAATTTTGTACTATTTTAATTATACCTTTGTTTCCCCACGTAGGATTGGAATGATTAAATAATTAGACAATATCTTATTACGGTTACATATGTGAAACTAATCATGTCATAAAAATAAGTTCCGTTTCGAAATAACTGTTAAGATGTTCCCTATCTCTTGACTAACTTGGTTTTTAAATATTGACTCCGAAAATTAAGTTATGGAGGAAAATACGTAAATCCAAGACGGCAAGGATACTTCCCCCTTAAGCCGTACATATTTACCAATGTGTCATTATGTGTATTAATGGGATAAGTATGGGGTGCTGTTTACCCGAAATGAAAGCTTGAGTAGACACGCCATGTCCTGTATATAGAAGAGAAATTCCCGCTTTGAGATTCACGCAGATTTACAGACATTGAAAACAAGCTTAGAAGTGAGTTGCCTGTATCCGCCAATGCTGAACAAAAGTTCCGTTTGCCTCTGAAGTGTCACTTACGTCGTCCTACTGCGCCCCAGTGCACCAAACTCGCTTACTCTATTGTGCAATATTCATTTTTACACTCTGAAAAAGTATTTACAAATTTACCACAAAAGAGTGTACGCTTAGTGAGAAAACGATAATGGTAAAATATTCTTTTTACCATAAATCCACGGTAGCGTTCCGACATTTGCTCAGGAAATAGTCAAATGAATCGGGAAATTCCCAGTTATACACAGCATAGTAGCAATGCTAAACATTCCTACTATTACAGCATGGTGTGTGGTGTTATTTCTATACTATATACCTATAAGTTAGAAACTTCCATTACAGTTTATAAAATTTACTAGGGACCTTATTTACAATGTAACCNATACTATATACCTATAAGTTAGAAACTTCCATTACAGTTTATAAAATTTACTAGGGACCTTATTTACAATGTAACCAGCTGTCTGCCACTATAACGCCGAGTGAAAAATGCCCAGTCGAATGTTCTTCCCTGAGTAATTTTCACGTTGAGGGTTGCCGGCTTAAAATCGCGTTTCAGTGAACTTCACGAAAACTGCTGACAACCTGAAGTTACGTCATCGGCACTTAGTGTTAAAAACGAGGAAAAGTAACCAAAGTATAAACGATGAGGCGTGGGCCTGAAAACATTTTTCTTCCTCCTCGCCTCAAGAACGTGACACTTAACCGTGCAAGGATACTGAAAACACTTCGAGACTTGATAGTTTTCCACGCGCGANTCGCCTCAAGAACGTGACACTTAACCGTGCAAGGATACTGAAAACACTTCGAGACTTGATAGTTTTCCACGCGCGATTTCACAGTTTGCATGGAAGCATGCACCCTTCCTTAGCACACTTGGTTGTACGGTGCGAGGAATCCTAGGTTTGAGGGGGCCGAGGTGGTGTAGTGGTCNGCACCCTTCCTTAGCACACTTGGTTGTACGGTGCGAGGAATCCTAGGTTTGAGGGGGCCGAGGTGGTGTAGTGGTCAGACTACTAACCTTCCACCTAGGCGAACCGGGATCGATTCCCGGCGGGATCACTCTCAGATTTTCGCAGGTGGGAATCGTGCCGGACGATGCCGCTGGTCGGCAGGCTTTCTCGGGGATCTCTCGTTTCCCCCGACCTTGCATTCCGGCGCTGCTCCTTACTAATCTCACTTCAACCTCATCGGCTGTCAAGAGCTCGCAGCCCAAATCTCTCCACTCCCACTCCTAGGTTCCAATACTGGATAANCTTCAACCTCATCGGCTGTCAAGAGCTCGCAGCCCAAATCTCTCCACTCCCACTCCTAGGTTCCAATACTGGATAATGCACGAATACAGCGATTTTAGCGTATAAACTGTGCCTCNATACAGCGATTTTAGCGTATAAACTGTGCCTCGGCTACAACGCTGTTAGGCACATGTTTATTTCAAAATTAAAACGACGCTGCTTTAAAAAAGAATGAGTTGCAACTTATCTCTCCACAGCGTAGGATGAAAGTAAGAAAACAAATTCAAACACACGTGAAATCACGGGCGTAATATAGAATTCACACCGAGACATATGGTCACTTTTGAACAATTCATTATTNAAAACACACGTGAAATCACGGGCGTAATATAGAATTCACACCGAGACATATGGTCACTTTTGAACAATTCATTATTTATTTTAACAAACTGTTATAGAGAGTAACAAATTTAAAAAAATTCTCCACAGAAGTAATTATATTGGCGAGTTTAAATTTTCACTGCTTTGAAAATGCGAATTGTAGTGTTCAAATGTACGGCAATTTTTAAGAGAGTAGTGAGCACATTTCCAGCAGTTTCAGAAAAACTCATCGTTATATCATTGTGTTCATGCTGGCATGAAACAACATTTCAGATTAACATGTTTATGGTGGATTCCCTGATTATTATGTTTAGGTGACGATTCGGGCCGATTAATTAACTTCGCGATACATGCATGTACGTCCCGTCATCAATTTAACAACCACCCCCCAACCACGACCGGGTATTAACCGTCCGCACACCCGCGTGTATTTGTGGATTGCAAACAACTCGTAATTAGTTATAAAAAGAAAAAAAGAAGAGGGAAAGAGATGCTCTCGTGCGAAATAGCTGGCGTGTTCGACATCCATGCGACTGCCGCCATAAATAGCTGTACAAAATGCGTGTTTCTGGTTTCCGCTCCCCGGCTCGTTTATAACAGGAAACTTTTTATCGATTTCAAATTCCGCGGCACAGCGCGGGCGCGCGAAAAGCCCTTCGCATTTGCCATCCGCTCTTCGCCATCCGCTTTCCCCTTCCCCTCCCCCTAACACGCGCTCGCGTGCACACAGACACACTTCACTCCTCTTACAGCATCGGGTCCCATCGCGTGTTTTGAACAATGGCCGGGGGCAATTACATACTCGATATGTCTNTTGGCAACAGAACCCCCTTTCTCGACTTTGCCACTACACCCAGCCGATAACAAACGAACCGTGTCATATTCCGGGCGGCGACAATAGGCTTGCTGGCTCCGTGAAACCATTCGTTACGGCGACATTTTTCGAACACTAACCTTGTGCTTGTTGGGCGCGAAATAGGCAAAAAGAAATAAAGAGAGTACATGTCCGGGAATATAAATTTTTCCGGCCATGAACTCGTTCGTTTGACATGTGTTTATGTATACAAATTCCGTGGTATGGTCTATTCGTGGTTTCTTCAGACTTTTTGAATCAAAACTTTGAAAAATCACCCCAAGTATCACGTGCGTGGTTATTTTCTGAATGTGTCATGTATCACAAGCATTTTATAATTTTGATAATATAAAAATATATTATTTTTGGGTAAACTAAATTTTACTTTCATTTATTTCATTTATAATTAATATGAATAGAAATAAGGAGACAATAATTGTGTTGGTAATGCCTAGTAATAAATAGTTCTTATGCAAAATATTATTACACTGAGTTTGCAAAGATGTGCTGCACTGTCCCTTTGGTGTAATTTTCTAGAATCGGTTAAGCTTTGTTCGCTGGGTCAGAGGAACATCATGGAAGTATAACTTTAGCAGGGCTTCGGAAAATTTTAAAGTGACGATGAATGGACTGTGGGTATTAAAACTAGGTATTCATAAGTAAATCAGTCACTTATATATTTAACTCCGCCCGCACGCGCCAGCAAAATGGCGTCGCTGGCCGGCAACATGTCGGAACTGCGTTCGCCAATCAGCGCCTAGTAGTTTACTTATCAGTAGGGTCATCTGTTCTACGCGAAAAGATTTACGCCGAGGCTAGGCTTCGATATCATATGCGCACNGAAAAGATTTACGCCGAGGCTAGGCTTCGATATCATATGCGCACACTTGCAGTCTTCATTTGGCTATTGGCCGCTTGTATTCGTGTGAAGAGAGTACGTTACATGAGTGAACCCAATCATAATTAAGATTCTCCGGAACTGGCCGTGAGTGATTCGCGGCCAGACAGATAAGACGCGTTAACGGTTCAAATGATCCAATCACTAAAGGGGTTCTGAACGAAAGTATGTTGGAACACAACTTGTCCTGAAATCTTTTCGCGTTATCAGTTAATAACCCAGCACGNCACTTGCAGTCTTCATTTGGCTATTGGCCGCTTGTATTCGTGTGAAGAGAGTACGTTACATGAGTGAACCCAATCAGAATTAAGATTCTCCGGAACTGGCCGTGAGTGATTCGCGGCCAGACAGATAAGACGCGTTAACGGTTCAAATGATCCAATCACTAAAGTGGTTCTGAACGAAAGTATGTTGGAACACAACTTGTCCTGAAATCTTTTCGCGTTATCAGTTAATAACCCAGCACGCAACAGCCAATCAGACGTAAGGCTATGTTCCAGAGCCTCGCGCAGTCAGTAAGAGAATCTCTACGCCCACATCAATAGAAACGTCTCTCCAATTCACTTTCGTGTATTTCCTGTTTCTGTTGTTTCAAACCCTTCGATTACAAATTATATTCGTTCGGCATATTTGTTCTTTATATATAGTTTGCTTTTTTTTTTTTTTTTTGACGGAGAGAATAAAATAGGTATTTCAAATGTATTTATTCTCAGTTTGCAATGTCACAAATCAAATAGATTCCAAAACATAAAATGTGAAATACTGCATTTAATGGAAGGGCATTATTATAACTTTTAAATTAATTTACTTTTGCTAAAAAGGTTGATGCAGTTTTGAAATAAGTATGTGTATCTAGATGCAAACATGCGAAAAGGGGGGGAAAAAATTATAGCACAAAACAAATATATTCATTCCAGCTGCAGACCTACATAAAAATATTAAGGTTTGTACGCTGAATCGAGTTTCGTTTTATAGTATAGGGTAACAAAAGGCTAACTCAAATTAAGTTAATTTAAATATGCCTCTTAAGCTTTTGACACTGGTTTTGTGGAGTGAATGTAAAATATGTTTTATCTTTATGCCTTTGAACGGTTAAAAAATTGTATACCCTCCCACTTCGGGCCAGAGCCATTTATACCGCATCAAACAGTCTGGAAACAGATAATTTGTGCATAACTGCCTGTGAGGGCGGCCACATTCTGGTACATCAAATAAAAAATATGGGTTTCAGCCAAGAATACATTTCACCAAATCCCGCAATTGGCGTATTCAGAAAAAAAAACGTATTTATTAATTTATCTTTTTTGTTTTTTTTATATTAATTTCAACAATAAAACTTTACTTGTTTATTGTTTAATCACAATAATAACTGAGTTTCAATTAATTTCACCATCATTCATATCCTAAGCAAGAACAAATATAGGCCCTGCACAGCAAATGTGGCTTTGACACATATTATTTGTAATAACTATACATCAATTTGTAGATCTGTGAAATACTCGTATAAAGATACACAGTATGAGAATAAGTCGAAATTATTGTTGTGCCAGATATACACTGAAGAGCCAAAAAAAATTGGTATAGACGTGTGTATGCAAATAACAGAGGTAAGGAACCAATCAGAGTAACGCGATGCGGTCGACAGAGCCTATATAAGACAACAAGCGTCTGGCAAAGTTGTTAGATCGGGTACTGCTGCTGCAATGGCAGGTTATCAAGATTTAAGTGAGTTTGAACGTGGTGTTATAGTCGGCGCNCTGCTGCTGCAATGGCAGGTTATCAAGATTTAAGTGAGTTTGAACGTGGTGTTATAGTCGGCGCACGAGAGATGGATTTCCAAGGTAACGATAAAATGTGGATTTTCGCGTGGCCGGAAAAAGATCGTGAACGATGCCCTGTTTGCTGCTGACTGTTCTTAGTAATTTGCACTGTCTGCACCAACCCTTTCTCAAATTGGCGCAGACGTCAATGCATCCTGCATACCTTCAGACATTAGTCGAGTCCATGCAACGTCGTATTGCGGCAATTCTGCGTGCTCGCGGGGGCCCTACACGATATTAGGCATGTGTACCTGTTTTTTTTGGCTCTTCAGTGTATTTACATGAAAAGCTCTCTATATTGTGGAAAGACGTGAAAACGCGGCACGGAGTTGGTGTCTGAGGAAGTATCTGGTGGTAACCGATAGTGCGATGATAATATTTGCAAACGGAATTTACATAGTTGTGTTGAATTTCATTTCCGAGATTTAATAGGTTGAAAGCGGAGCAGGACAAATGCCATAAATCTGTTTATCAGTTTGGTTAGTAGAAGAATAAAATAACTTCACTCAAATGCCCAGATATTATGTTCACACAAACATTTTATTTAAAAAGTTAAAGACATACCTGAGTTGACATATAGACTTATGAACTTAACCTTCGATAAAATAGTGAAAATATAGTAAAATAATAATTAAAATATAAATGCTCTTCCATTTTGCATCAAAATAAAATTCTACTATTTAAGTTTACTCAAAACACTGCTATAATATTTTCTTTAGCTAGGCACTTGTAGTTTAGCAGGCAGAAAATATATAGTTAACGCAGGTGAGTTTCAGACTCAGAATCATAAAAATTCGTATAAATGCCATTAAATTTGATGTCTCTCTTTCTTATCATGTTTCAGACAACTAAATATAAATTCCCCTCGGCAGTTCACGACTGCAATTGAGATCGGGTACTTCAAATCGCAACGGACCCGTAGCCGTTTTTCTTAAATGGCTCCAGGAATCACAGTCGAAACCTGTATATACGTTTGTAAAGGACATTACTGGTTTATTGCACCAATAAGGCGAGGTTCAAGTGATCGCAGTATTACTTTGTCTTGAACTTTGTTTATTTAAGTCTTCCCCGTTATGGACACGGCCTTGTTCGCACTGCTGCAGCCTCACACGAATTTAAATTTGGCGCAATATCGCCATTGTGGACACAAAACAGCAAGACTCGCGCTTCTTTCGACGTCTTTGGTCGATCTGCGTCTTCCTTTACGCATGTTTTGGATGTCCGATAACCATGATTTACTGAACATATTTACTTCAATTTGCAGTCTTCCACCATGGTTTTTGGTGTTCGTCCGTTAACGAACTTCTACCATGCCACTCCTGATATTCTCAAAGTGTAATTTGTGTTGACTACTTATCCAGACAAGACCTTTATTGGTTTTTAACATTTGGCACGAGTTCCTCGAAACGACTGTGTCGGGTTGTATCACGCACACACGCATACAAGGGTTTTTTTTTTAATTTGAACGTGTTGATTTACTGGAAATCAAATAAAAGCTTCGGAATCACGAAATTAATTGATGACAGATTTTTTACTTGTTGTATATATAGGCACAATCACACATTACTTAAAAGTTAATTGTTCAACCGTAAATACGTTTTTGCAAAATGTGCTACAAACTCATTTCTCGCTACACATTCGAGGCGTGTTTCCGCCCTTAGGAAGCACTTCAGACTATGGATTGTATACATGCTTGTGTGTATTTCCATCTGTATATTGCCAATCTATACTAATATTATAAATGCGAAAGTGTATTTGTTGGTGTTGTTGTCCTTTCACGTCGCAATGCAGCAACGGATCGACGTGATTTTTTGCACATAGATAGTTGGAGGGCCGGGAAGTGACATAGGCTACTCTTTATCCCGAGAAAATATCTCATTCCCTCGGGTAAATTCTTATTGGAAAATGAAAAAGTACACAAACGGAACAACGATGCAACGTTAACAATGCAACGTCGCAACCGAGCAACAGGTCGACGTAATTTCTTGCACAGAAATAGTTGGAGGGCTGAAAGGTGATATTGGCTACTTTTTATAACGAAAACATATCTCAAATAATTTTCTCAATATGCAATTTCCTTTAATCATTCTATGTTAAACGACATATCAATTGTAGTTTTAAAAATTAACAATAGATGCCGTTCAAATAGTTTCAATTGACTGCATTTGCTTTTGGTTTCCTTTGTTTCGTTTTTCGTTTTGGTTTTGTTGTTTAGGAATATTCGAATATTGTTGAATTTATTGGACTTGATTGACCTTTGGTATTGATTTGCACTTTGAATTGAATTTTTTGGTTTGGTATTTGTTTATGTTTACTATTTCAACTGTTTTTTTTGTATAGTTTTTCATAGTCTGTTAAATAAATAATGCCTCGTCTACGAAAATCAAGTCTTTTAAGAGCATCGTCTCAACCACAAGCGAAAAGATTTGCTCGATCGCAAGAGTCTTCAGAAGATGCCGAACTGAGAAGACAAGAGCAAGCACAGCGACAAGCTGCTTTGAGAGCCGCTGAATCGCCTGCTCAGATTCAGGAAAGGCTCGAAGTAAAGGCCGCAAGTCAGGAACATCTCAGGATATTAGAGACTCCTGCCGATACTCAACTCCGTCGATATGAACAAGCAGAGCGTAAAGCCGCTTTGAGAGTCTCAGAAATGCGTGAACAAACGCAGCTGCATTTAGATGAACAGGCTGAGCGTCAAGCCTATTAAGGGACTCCAAAACGCCTGTTCAGACCCAATTACGACTGGAAGAACAAGCAGAACGACAGGCTGCTTTAAGGGCATCTGAAACACCTGAACAGTCACAGGCGAGAAGAATCGCAAACGCGGAACTCCAAGCGGAACGTCAACGAGCTTTTCAAAGAAACACTTGGTCTGTATTTAATGACGCGGCATTTCATTACGATCCCTTAATTGATTATAAGAATCACAGGCTTATTGTTATAGGACTCATGGACAAGCCTTGCCAGTTTTGTAACGCTTTTAAATGGAAAGATGAGAGCGCAGGGATCTGCTGTTCGAGTGGGAAAGTTTCCCTTCCTTTACTTGGTGAGCCAGAAGAGCCTTTGAAAACTCTCTTTTTGTATGACGTTGATGAATCACTGCGCTTTTTAAATAGGATCAGAAAGTACAACTCCTGTTTCCAAATTACATCTTTTTGAGTTGACAAAGAGATAATAATGCCCAGATTTTCGTCAACGTTTACTGTTCAAGGGCAAGTTTATCATGGAATAGGTGCGCTTTTTCCAGCTGTCAATGAACAGCATAAATTCTTGCATGCATATTTCATTTGTAACGAAGAAATTAAAACAAACAGCCGCTGCCAATTTATCCAAGGAGTTGAAAGAGACACGGTGTTGAAAATGCAAAGAATGTTGCATTAACACATCATCTTGATAAACACATTTAAACCCGCTTTAGGGAACCTGCCTCAAGATGAGTTTAAGGTAGTCGTCCATGCTGGTCAGACTCCGCGTGGAGAGTATGAGAGGCGCTACAATGCACCTTTAAATTAATGAAATCGCTGCAGTGATGAGCGGCGACCAGTTCTCATCACGAGACGTTGTCCTGCGAGCACATGACAAACGGGTAGCCGACACTCATAAGTTTTATGACGCCCTGCAATATCCGTTGATTTATAGCAAGGTACAAGAGGGATATCATTTTGAAATTCCACTCATTAATCCAATAACAAAACAGCCTGTTCCGAACAAAAAGGTTTCGTGTATGGATTATTATGCGTATCACATGATGTTGGGAGAGAATCATTTCAACCTCTTCGCGCGGTGCAGACAAGTGGGATGCTATTTGACAGACGCTCTCGTTTGTAAACAGCTGCAGGATGTATGTAGTTATGTTGGCGATTTTGATGTTGACTGTGTAAGAAAATAGTACTTAGAACTTAAAGTTGTAATTTAGAACATTAATTATACTTACAACATTTATAGTTTAAATAGTGTTTTTAGAGCAATATGAAATTATTTTGGCTTTTAGTGTATTGGCTAAAAAAAAACATGTTCAGCAATTGGCGTATACGATCTGTAAAACATTTCCAGCCCGGTGAACGCCGTTGTCCATGTGCTTTACTTTCATCGTGTTTACACAAGAACCTGGTTGGTGTTGTCGAAATACTTTATCTGTAGCTAGTTATTTTTGTATTTTCTTTCATTAAGCACAGTTAAGTGTAGGTGCCGCTGTAGTGCGTTTTCTTGAATGAAATCTAAGCATGTGTTTACCGCTTCGTAAAACGGTTCGTTCCGCCATTTTCCAACTGGCGTCCACCATGAATCGACGCTAATATAATTTACGTTTCTAAGTTTAAGTTTGATGGTTTCAGGAAACGGGGTGCAAAGGTCATTTTACGAAACGATTTTGCAAATAAATTATTTCATGTCAGTGACGTATAAATGTAATTTTAGTGAACTAATCTTACAAGGATTTCCATAGAAAAACACGTGTTCAAAAGGTGGCGAATTACAAACAGTAGACCTTAGTTAGCGTGTTTTGTAAAAAATGTATTTCTAAATATTTACTATAATTCTTAAAACGCACGTGGGCTTAACAAGCCGCGCTTTACTCTTTTGTAGTGTGAAAATAACATTTATTTGGCCTTTATCGTAAATCAAACTAGTGTAAGGTTAACTTCGGTGAAAGTGTGTGTATTTATTGCTGCATCTTTACGAACAGCGACGCTTCAATAGCGTTTTGATTGATTCTTATTGAAGTTAAAACTTTCTAAGTTATAATAATTTGAATATTATTTCTGTAGGAANTATGTGTATTTATTGCTGCATCTTTACGAACAGCGACGCTTGAATAGCGTTTTGATTGATTCTTATTGAAGTTAAAACTTTCTAAGTTATAATAATTTGAATATTATTTCTGTACGAACAAAATTTCCACTGCTCAATAAAAACAGTATGCAATTAAAACCGAAACACACCCGTAAGAAGAACAGCAAAACAATGCCGCGTCACGAAATGTGTTACACTAAATACCCCTCCCCTCCCCCGTTTCCTTTTTACCCTCGAAATAAACTTGCTTGGCTATTACAAAAATAATAATGTTGGAATATCAACCTGGCTATAATATCCTATATTAATTACTAGACGGAAGTTAGCTAACGCTAGTCTTTCAGTACCTGCCATGACAGGAAACACGAGGAAAATGCAAGTGCGCATTGGAATCATAATATTTGTTTACAGACGTTGTTTTCTTCGCTCATCTGTGGTGGACGGATGCGATGTGGTCACACCACTTTTCTAAAAATGTCAAAATTTACCCCACTTAAATTAAATGGATATTACCTCAGGTTGTAGTAAATTTATCAGTCCTGGGACGCTCTGACTTTGGCGTTGGGGAAGGTATTAGGAAGGCACATGCTCTTATTTCGTAGTTCAAGTGGGAAAAAATAAAATGTATTTTATATTTTAATTTAACAGCCAAGCAGTTGAAGTGGACAACAAACGAACGAAGTTATCTCAACTTTCTACATTGCAGGCAGACAGGATCTGTAACTGAGAACCAGATGGGGTTGGAGCTTGGAGGGGTGAGCTGCAGTGTTACCTTATTGTTAGTCCAAGATGGTAGTTTATCATGGGAATGTTTTAATTTATAAACATATTCCGCTTGTCTATGAAATAATGTGTCCTTATTCCTAACCAAAGTGTGGATGACATTAAAATAACATAAATGCTCTTTCGTTCTGTTTTTATAATTTCAATTTAAAAAAGTAATAATTATTATCGATTAAACTAAATTATGCTTGAGAGAAATTTAAAAGAAAAATCTGACATAGTAGTACTGAAACGACGTTACGGCGCCACTTTAGCCCTGGTCTACCTCTCCTCTATTGCATCGTTCAGAGAGGGCAGAAGCCACTGGTCGTGCGATGCCTTGTTGACGTTGGAGAGGGGGGACTCGGGGTGGACGTGGCGCAGATTAAACAGTCCCTCGCACGGATCGCCGCAGGAGTTGTAAGCTGCGAAATCACCCCCCAGACGGCAGTACCCAGCCCGCAACCACACGCCGACCTCGTTGAGACCTCGTCTGCACGTCGTTATGTCCTTTCGTACCCTCTCCTTTATTACCTACGTCGTCACTACCAGGATCTGCATTCAAGGAGCAGTTCGCATTTCTCCCTATTCTACGTCGCACGATCGTGGGTAGGCTGGATGAATCCGGCAGGACTGCCCCTCCCCTTTTTTGTATTACTTGAGGCTCCCGCATACCTGGCCCTTTTTTCCGCGTTTGAGGCCGAGAAGCGCGGAAGCGATAAGGGCGACACTGTCTTGGGCATCAAGTGTGCCATCGCCGCTAAGCACAAGGCTCTGAACTGGCGTGCAGTGTTCTCGTAGCCCTACGCGTACCTATGGAACTTTCAGCGGTGACCCTTTTAGTTANGGCTCTGAACTGGCGTGCAGTGTTCTCGTAGCCCTACGCGTACCTATGGAACTTTCAGCGGTGACCCTTTTAGTTAATTAATGGTAAGTTGGTAGGAAGGTTCAATTCAGGGCCCTTGAGTAGTTCTGTTTATATATGACGCGTATATTTTGAGATGCAGCACTTTGAAAAAGCTTACAGCCATTTTAGAGTGCTCTTATATGGCGTTTATAATGAGCGCAACATCTTGAAAAAGCACTCAACAGCCCTGGTCTGATGTGTGTGTTATTTTCGTAAATCAGCACATTGGACGCGCGTTTAATAATTTCGTGGTGAGATGAGTATTTCAAACACACTGAAGTGCAGTTCAAGTGCCAGGTAAGTGGGGACTTTAAAAGGTGATAACCTGGCGAGAGGTATGTTTGTTATAAGTGAAGCAAAAATCGGTGAAGCGTTACGGGTGACGTCGACCGGCGTACGTAAAGCAGTATCACCTCTAGGCGCAGGTGGTTTCGTCGTTATCGTAGAACTTCCGGGAATTTAAGCGGCAAATCTATGATTTTAATGGACGCTACTCTGGAGCGAAGTCCAATGCGTGCCTCTATCGTAGTTCACATGTGTCCGGTTCGTATGTTTTGAGATGCAGCAGTCTGAAGAAGCCTATTTCAGCTATGCTCGAGGGCATGAAAATTAAATTTCAATGTGTGTGATGTCTTGAAAATATCATTCCGGCGCTAGTTATGATTTTCTGTACAATAATGTCCATTATTATGGCAGGATTTGGGAAAATGTTATTACTAATCATAATTGGAGTCCCTGATACAGTATCTATGTCAACCAATCACTCTTTTGGCTTGTTTTTCTGTTGAACGTGTCTTCTCAACATGCCCTGTGGCTATGAACTGCGCATTTATTCTAGATGTTAATTTTAACGCCAACGTTTGCCCCCCCCCCTCCTCAATGAAGATCGGCCCATTCATGCAATTACTTATTTTAATGACGTTTGGTAACGAAGTACAACAATTTCAAATTATTTTGGCCGTTAAATAAAACAGCGACTGATGTGTTGTCTGCTTAGTTAACGAGCACTGAAAGAAGTAGTCGAACGTTTTCCGAATTAAGTGGACAGGCGTGGTAGCAATTGAACCTGTTATATTCTCGACAAGGGGAGAGGGGAATAAATTGCAAATTTTTACGACCCTATGAAAAACTCATGCTATCGAAATGCGACTTTTGACTCTGGCTTTAATTAAAACCAAATTTGTATCGTGCAAGGTGCCACCCATGCTCAAACTCGTCCACAAAAGTACATATAATCTGATAGCACGTGCCCCACTCAATACGATATGCTATTCGTTGTAAAGTGAGCACTTGTGAAAGCCCTCTCATTTGGAATAATAGTCAATAAATATATTTTATTTTAGCTTTAGACGTTAACTTCCGAGTGCAGAGGAATATACACACTGTGTTTATTATTTACACGGCAATATTTATTTTTAAAAATTGTGGAAGGATAAAAAATGGTTGAAAGGAAAAGTAACTAGTGCTCCAAAAGTACTCACTTTAGCGTGAACAGCCTATACTTGAGGTCGCCATGCTTATTCATCACATCACAGTCCATCAACTGGTTAATGAACGACTATCTCCTCATCAGCTAGCCTTCAGCGTGTTCGTCAGTCTAGCACACTTGCGCCGACGCACACGCAGTGCGTGGGACGTGGAGCTGTTTTACAGTTGGGAGAATTTTCCAGCTTCAAAGCGTATAGATGAGTTTTCCATTGGCAACTCCGTCACGTCCCTATAACATTATGTGGGAAACTGTTCCAGTGTCGCAGAAGTAACGAGTAAAAAGAATTACCGTTACCCTGCGATCACCACGCGCGTCTCCCGTCACAGCCATCCTGGTTCGGTTCCCAGCGTATCTGTATCCCGAATATTCGCAAGTGGGAAACATGGCGGACGTTGCCGATAACAGGTGTGTTATTTTTTGATGGGGCACTTCCACGGAATTCTGTCGCCTCTCCATCCATCCATACCTTATCTCACCTTCGTCATTCTCTAGGGGGCCGCTGTTGTGCAGCGGCTAGGGTACTCGACTTCCGACAAAGTGAACCTGGTTTGATTCCGTATTTTCGCAAGTAGGAATCGTGCCGGATGATGCCACTGATCGGCGGGTTTTCTTGGGACTCTCCCGTTTCCACCGCCTTTTCATTCCGGCACTATTCCTCGTCCATCTCACTTCACGCTCATCGGCTTACAAGATGTCGTTACTAAGAGTCACCCACACTCTTAATCTGAATCAGTGATAATTTCACTGTTTCAATCAGTTAACAGTACCTGACAGATTCAACAGTTACTTCAGTGAATTTAACTGCTGAATCAGTGAAAAAATGCCAGTTTTCCGTCACTTATTGATTTAGTAACATTTACACTCATTCATCAGTCTTTTGTTTTATTTTTTCACTGTTTTTCAGTGGTTTGTGTTTTGACTGATATATTATTTAAACAGCGTGTAAAAATGGCCGTCAAACAACGTTTAAAAATGGCCGTTAAACAACGTGTATCATGTGAAATAACAACGAATAAACTAATAAAACCAATACAAAATACTTTCTAAAATGTGTTTCGTCTTTCAAAATACCATTTTACGAGGTATTATGAACACTCAACCTTTCATTCCATTTTTACGTCTTTCATTTCGTTTTCATGTAATCATCACGACGATCTGTTTGAAGTTTTAGACTTCATATAATATTGTGAAGAGAGTGCACTTATATGTACTATCCGTTTTAACAATCCTAACGGTACAAAAACTAAAAATAAGGCCATACAATTTAAAACTGCGCGCTTTTAAGAAAGAACTTTAAGACATCCTCTCATTTAATAACTGGTCTTGATCGCGCAGTTGATGAAGTAACGGCGAAGAGTAAAGGGTGCGTGAGTTCAATCCCGGCCATCTCAGATAACTCATTAGCTTTTTTTTAATTACAGTAAATTTCGCAATATAAATTGCAAACTATCGTAAATATGTTTATTTCTCGTAATTATTTAGCCAAATTCACTAAAAACAATATTTAATTCACCACTGCAGTTGGCCGTCACTTATTCAATTAGTGAAATTGTTTCAGGTCACTAATTCAATCCGTAAAAATTTTCACTAAAACAATTAGTGGTTTTCCACTGATTCTAAAAGGAGCCATTTTCACTGATTCGAGTAGTTGAATTTCACTGCGAATCAGTGGTTTTCCACTGATTCGAATTTAGAGTGCAAACCTCTCCACTCTGTTGAGTCGAGAGATTTGGGCAGCTCTTAACGAGGTCTTGAGAGCCGATGAGGGTGAAATGAGGTAATAAAGGAACAGTGCCGGAATGTTAGGGCGGGGGTAACGGGAGATCACCGAGAAAACCCGACTGCCAGCGGCATCGTCCGGCACTATTACCACTTGCGAAAATACGGGAGTGACCCGGCCGGGTATTGAACCCGGTTCGCCTTGGTGGGAGGCGAGCAGTCTAACTGCTCAGCCAACGTGGCCCCTCTCCACTCTGCAGTTTTCCAAATTAGTAGCCGGGAACGACAGCCATGTCCATCGAAGTGGGCAGCCAACTCCACTATGCTTTAGCGTTCTCTCGCTTGATCCTTGCTAGCTCTGTGTCAAAGGTATTAAGAATATGCGGACATTAGTAGGTCCATCCCACTTATACCTCAGTGTTACGGGGACATTAGAAATTTAACCACGTACTTATTCACTCATTAGTGGGGAAGGTAATCACTGGCGTGGCCAGAGTCGAACAGTGTTCCCGCCAGGATCCAAACTGTAAAGCACATGTTGTTGACACGTGGCAAACAAGGCAGGACAGGGTCAGCGACACAACGCACGTGGCACAGGACAGCACCGGCCTTCAGCACGAATAATGGACCGACGAATGCCAGTTAAGTTTCCCTGTGTCTGTTGTGTTAATACACGGTGTTGCTAATGGATCTCTCATGGGAATCTGAATATGACTTAGACATCGATAACTTGTTTGTGTGTGTCTGTGTGTTTAAACACACACGCATTCTAGGAGAATAACGACATTTGTTTTGCAAATTAACTGTAATAAAACACGTGACACACATGTGGCTTGTTCTCTTAGGAATGAACTAAGTAAAGATAAATGTATAAACTATTGTTGGTATGCAAGACAACAGTTACAGGAGATTCACAGGTTCATATAATATTATATACATAACTTAGGCGAGGTCCAGAAGCTCAGGAGTTATATTTGTGGTCAGAAGACAATTTTACACAGATTCTACATAGAGGGGACTGTTGGATTGCAGGACGCCATGGTTCACAGAACAAGATGGCATTATGCGCTATTCGTTTAGGGGTTGTTATGTATTGTAAATAAAATACAAACATTATAGGATATTATCATAATATAAAATCGTACCACTTGGTTACATATAAAGCTAAAAGGTATACTTTAATTCAAGTCACAGAAGTTAATAGTATAGGCTATTCACGTCAAACTGAGCCCTTTTGAATAAACCTTTGGAAAATGTCCGTGCCCCTTGGCTGCATATACACTGAAGAGCCAAAAAAAACTGGTACACCTGCCTAATATCGTGTAGGGCCCCCAAGAGCACGCAGAAGTGCCTCAAGACGACGTGGCATGGACTCGACTAATGTCTGAACGTATGCAGGAGGCAATTCCCACCATGAATCCTGCAGGGCAGTCCACAAATCCATAGGAGTGCGAGGCGGTGGATAAATCTTCTGAACGGCACGTTGCAAGGCATCCCAGATATACTCAATAATTTTCATGTCTGGTGATTTAGGTGGCCAGTGGAAGTGTCTAAAGTCAGAAGAGTGTTCCTGGGGCCACTCGGTAGCAACTCTCGACGTGTGGGGTATCACATTGTCCTGCTGGAATTGTCCACGTCCGTCGGAATGCAGAATGGACATGAATGGGTGCAGGTGATCGGACAGGATGCTTAGATATCTGTCACCTGTCAAAGTCGTATCTAGGCGTATCAGAGGTCCCATTTCACGCCAACTGCACACGCCCTATACCATGTCAGAGCCTCCACCAGCTTGAACAGTCCCCCTAGCACTGGGTTGCCCATCTTTAGCATGCAGTTTGAACAGAGCTAGTATTGAAATACCTATGATGTTTACTTCAAGGATATCCGAGCTCATCTTCCTCTAATACAATTAAACCAATAAATAAGACGAAAAATATCGAGATCCTCACTCTTATCACCTGTCTGAGATTTGTTAAGACACGGGAAAGAATACTAACGTGTTTTAAAAACTTTCCTAGCAGGTGGTCGTTAGTATAGTTGGACCACGTTTAATCACGCATAGAGATGTCCATCGCTTATATTTAACGTGGCCGCCTGGGTAGGTCGCCTAAGTGTGCAGAGCTCCAGCAGAAAAAGGTTTATTAAACAACAGTTCAACGTGTCTGAGTGAGGATTGCTTACGAATGGCATTTAAGAAACGTTGCGCGTTTTTATAAGAGTTCCAGTTACTCCATTCATTTCTCTCTAAAGCATGTTTTTGTGATAGTGAAAATTGCTCAAACGGGTTTTTTCACGGTCATTTTTAGGTATAAACATTCCTATACAAAACATTAAAAAAGAAATAGGGACGTGTACCAAACCTTTACTTTTATTATTACGTCAGAAAATGGTACGGTATCCGCTGAATGCCTTATAGAGACGCGTTATCGACGACAAGACAGCGCGCCAGTTCAGTGCTTTATGCGTAGAGGCGATGAGAGAGTTGATGCGCATGTCTCGGTCGCCCCTAGCGCTCCCACGCTTTTAGGCCTCAGGCATGCAAAATTCCTTCAACCAGGCGGCCACCTTAAGAAAAAAGCCCGCAATTACATGTAATAATTTCTAAAAACCATACAGAACTGAAATAAATTTGACCAGGATAGAAACCGAAACCACATTCTCTCAGGTGTGTTTCCAGTGTATTGCATTTGTGCCACCTTGCTCGGTTTCTTACCAAAATTAAATTCTACTTGTAGTATTAAGAGAGATTGGGACATCACTTAATGCCATACACGATATTTACAAATCTCTGGTAACCAGTAAAAATTTTTTTTTCAGAAAGTGCAATTCTAGGCAGCAACTGTAACCAACTTTGTGAACGAATGTTTTGCCAGTGCGATACATTCCTGTCGAGCAATCTTTTATGCTGTTATATTTGTGACGCATTATGTGGAAACGGACCTTATATTCCTCCTGGACTATATGTAGATATTGGTATCACGTGAAAATATTAAAATTTAAAAAAATATTTGTTTGTATACCAGTTGCTTAAAAAATGTACTGAATAATGCAGTTTTGAAATTTGGAAACGTGAATTGGTAGCTATGAGAAAACAAAGGTTAAAGTTTGTGAATTTTTAGAAGTACAGTAAATTTAGAATACCTATCACTGTCTTGTAGCCTAGGTACCACATAAAAAAACTTTTTGTGCTGAATTCACAGCTGATACTGAATTTCACATATGGTAAAAGTGGTGTAAATACTGGTCATTTTTGCCCTCCCCAGTAAATACTGGTCACTTTTGCCCTCTCCTGTAAAATTATACCTTGGAAGGTAAGGTCCCTCTTCCCGTGGCGAGTCACATTTGTACAATTATTTGTGGTGGCGCAATATATCGTGCCAAATAAAAAATTGGTTTGCTCTGGTAAAATAAATTTCCAACATAGTTAGAAAAAACTCTTATCTATGATTTTTTATTCTTGGTTTTTCAGTTTTAGTTATCTAGGCCTGTATACATCACTTAGAAAGTTTAGTGTTACCTTTTTAGAAATCAGCGGGAGGAATTTGGGAACCTGGCGTCTTTAGGCCCAATGGGAAGAAGCAACCTGAGAAAACCCAGCAGTCGAAGGCAAAGTCAGCCATTCTTCCCATAGGCGGAAATCTGGGACAACTTCCCACCCCCCCCTCCTTTTTTCTCACACTCTCCCCCTACCCCTCGCGGTCACAATCACTCTTTATCTCTATCTCTCTATCTATCTCTCTAAGTCGAACCGGTTTACTGTGGATCGAGGCGACTCGTCTAATCTCTACACCTTTGCGGCTACCATTAATACAGTCATTCTTTGTTTACGAGCGATGATCCTGTATTAGTACTTTGAGGTCCCTAAATAGTAAATCTTCACAAGCGAACAGCAGCTTAATAACAAGTGACATCGGCTATAGGATTTACAGGGCTGTGAAATACAGCGCGATGGCACGTGCTAAGGATCCCGCCTACCTGGTGCTTGAACTGCGTCGCCGAGTGTTCGAAATATACGTTTATATACGAAACTATTACACGTGCGTCCAATATCATGATCTACGAAAAGAACGCACATTTCAGAAGAGGGCTGTTAAGTGCTTGCAAGACGTCACTCACATTAGAGACACCATTTTAGAGTACTCCAAAATTGCTATTAAAAAACTGCTTTTTTCGAAGCACTGTACCTCAAAATATACGCCTCAGATACACACGAAACTACTCAATGGCTCTCCATTGAACCTTCCTTCAGGCTTTCCACCAATAAAACTATAGGGTCATCGCTTAAAGTGTCATAGGTAAGGGTAGTGATATTTTGCGAAAATATTTCGAGACAAGATACAGTCCAAAGCACTGTAGGGTCGTCCAGCTTCTTTGATTGGCTATAAAAAATGTTCTGGCCCGTGGTAACCGTTTGCGCACGAATCACGAAGGTCCAGTGTCGGAGTTACTTGTACTGAGTGGCTTGGTCAAAGAAGGACCCGGCACCAGAACACAATGGAGGTATAACAACAGCTGAGATGTGTATATAGTATTGAAGTCTACTGTGTGCTCCGATTTTTACGCGAAAAGTCACTGGCCCTAGTCATAGGTAGACGCAGAGCGACGAGACAACTGCTACCAGTTCAGAGCATTGCGAGTGGCGGGGTAGCCCTTATCGCCACCGCTCTTCTCTGACTCAAAAGTGGGTAAAAGATGCAGGTCGTCGGGAGCCTTATCTAATGATGGGGGAAGCGGGGTAGTTAGTATCGAGATAGCTCACCGGCTAGAGGCAACGTTCGCCACATTTCCCACATGCGAAAAACCGACATGCTAGTCGGCCGACTACCACATCGTTGTGGGCCCCGTAAAAAAACAGTAGAGTTGGTTTTATGACAGAATGTGTTGCATTACACTCTTGGATTACTAATGCAGTTTAATCTCTCATAAAATAAAATTGACTGTTTTTATGGCGCCCTTAAGGGCCATGGCAAGGTTTCGCCGTCCGTAAA
This sequence comes from Clitarchus hookeri, assembly GCA_002778355.1. Lineage (NCBI taxonomy): Eukaryota > Metazoa > Arthropoda > Insecta > Phasmatodea > Phasmatidae > Clitarchus > Clitarchus hookeri. The sequence continues at coordinate 180,041 of NQII01001977.1, read as the reverse complement.
TTTCCGAAAAATGCAATCAAGAACTTAATTTGAACTTTTTCATGAATTTCGATGTGATATATTGTTTGTTGTGTTGATAATCTATTTGAGTTAGCAAAACCATCCCGTACAATAGTGGATACCTCGTATAATCTTCAAATAAAATATTGTTGACCATTTTTCGAATAATAACATATTATTATATGAACCACTAAATTTATTTGTTTGCAAAACAATTGTATTAAAAATTGTAGAATTTTATTATAACGAAACTAATTAATAAAAAATTTAAAAAATTCCCCCTTTGGTGCTGTTAAACGAATCTTATTTTCTTGAAAGCTCCTGTTAGCAAATTTTGTTTAAAAAAGCATTTTTCTTTATGGTATTTAAATTTAATGTCACAAAGTTTTATATATTATTATATCGTTAAATTTGCGACAATTATTTTGTCATATTGTCTGATTTTGTGGTTTTTAACTTAAATTTTTCGCTAAAAGCTTACAAATTTAAATTAAAAACTGTATTAAATATTTTAGTATTTGACCAGCATTCAGTTAACTTGTCAATAAATCTAACACTGTCAAAATATATCAAGTAGTTGTAATTCTGTTCTCTATTTTATGTTTCGAGAATTCGCGCTCTGCGAGACCTTTCCGTGGCCCTTAAATATTGGCTCATAGTAGATGAGTATACAAAGACTAAATTACGTGGCGGTTCCTTTGATGTGGGAGGACGCATTCTCTGATTGGCTGTGCGGGGCTCTGGAAACGGCCTTTATCTCTGATTGGCTACTGCATGCTGCGAAAGCTTCTCTATTGACGGGGCTACCGGCTGGCGAGTAGTTTACCAGGCGCTGATTGGCGAAAGGAATTGAAACATTTTTCTGGCCAGTGACGCCATTTTGCTGGAGTTCGCCGAATAAGCGGGTGTTTCGCCTCGAATAATTTTGCACTTTTTAAGGCCCTGCTTAAAATCTGTTTTTACTACCCAGTTATTATCCTTACGCCACACGTAAAATTAATATTGCCACAGACCTGGTCACTTTATTCATACGCTATCCGAGTGAAGTTGTGGCATTGTTAGGAATGGAAATGTCTTAATAATATGCATATTCGTTCTCTAATGTGTATAAAATAAGAAATACAAACTTAAATGGTGGTTAATTTAAACATTACACTTGCAATTCAACTTCGTGTTATAGTCAATTCACGGTTACTTCCAACTTTTATGTGGCCCTGCCGAAGTTCTACTTCCAGGATATTCCTCCGCCATATGTAAACAAAGCTTAACCAAGTATAGAACACTACACCAAAAGGACAACTTATCGCATTCGTTCGCACTCAGTATAATAAAACTTTATATAAGAACTATTTCTTCCTACACGTTACCAACACATCTGTTCCATCACTGCTTTTTACTCATATTAATTATGCATGAAGTAATATAACTTACTCGTAAAATATAAGTAAAAGTTCAATTTAACCAAAAGTAAGGTACTTTTACGTTAACAGAAGTATAAAACGATTGTGATACACTGCATATGTAGGAAATAACCAAACACCTCATACATGGGGCTATTTTTCAATTTTTATATTCAAAAACTGTGACGAAGCCGCGAATAGACTTTAAGAACCATATTTTATTAACTTGTTGTCAAATGAACTGAAATGGGAACCCACATACATGTGTAGCATATACTTAGTTCTGAGCAGTGACTTTTTTTCAAAGGTTTGTTTCGAAAGTTCTCACTAACGCAGTCTATGCTCTGTGACACTTACATCGTAATTGGTTCTCGCTCGCAAGACGTCGTGCCTACCACAGACTAAAGATGAGGTAGACCTATCTCGTTGACTGCGCACAACCAATCTCCGTGTTCCAACATCGAACTGTTTTTCTGCCAACATGACTAGCAAAAACGGCATTGATTGGATTTGAGGTTATAACACTGTTCGATAAACAAATCTTTTGAGATGTTATCATACTTCCTCTAACCAATTTGTAATGCAGTTTGATTAAATTCAAATTGGTAAAAGTATATTATTGGTATAAAAGCGCTTGTTTTTTTAAAATTAATTTACAAACCAACATCTTCATCACTGTTGACAATGCGACTTCGACACTCGTGTTGTTTGGGGTAGGTGAATGTTGAGTGCGTGCGCAGAAGACGAATAATCAGGCTACCTCATATCTATGGTGCTATACGTCACCAGGCGCAAGTGCTGCCGCCTGGCCCTGCCCCGGGCCTGCCTTGCCCAGCCGCACGAGCCAATTGGCGAACACAGGTCGACCCGACCGCCCGACCTCGCCGCCGGTACACGACCGACAAGGATCAACGCGGGGTCGCGGGCACGCACTCGCGCTTGCGACCACGGACGACCGCTCGCGAGGATCGATACCTCCCGCCCGCCAGCTGCTCATTCGCACGCACACTGCTCTCCTCCGCGGCCAGCGTAGCAACGCTCTGCTTCCATCTGCGTATGCCTAGTAGCGCCACCTGGGAGAACGAAAAATAATCAGCAACAAAAGTTGGAATATTTCCTTCAACCATGCCTGAATGATGGCGCTGTGATGGCTGCATTCATTTTTCCTACTGGCTTGCCCCACCATTTTGAATTTATCTATTTTCGGCCGTAACTTACACTTAAGTTGGTTTAGCGAAATTTTTCGCGCGACGCATTATAAGTAGTAGTTTCTCGAGCTTTATCAAGATGTTACATTTTTACTATCATTATTAATTTTATTAACAGATGGGAAGAAGTAAAGGATTTTTCCTTGCGGGTGCCTACAGCACTTAAACTAGGCACTGTAGTCAAGCATTGACAACTTCAGAAAATGTACAAAGAAATGTCCTGTGTCATGTCGTTCCGTAAAATTCAATACGAAATCTGTAATGCGGGTTTTTGCAAAAATTCTAAAAAACACGAGATGGCAGCGATTAATCCCTCTTAGGCTGCCGCTTGCCTAGTGCTTGAACTGCATTTGCAGAGTGTTTGAAATCCTGGTTTTTTGATGAAACAAGAAAACGTGCCCCCAGTACGTTTACCTACGAAAAGACATCATCTCCTAGACGAGGACGGAATGGTAATTTTAAGTTACCACGCATGCTGTAAATATTATTTTAGAGTCCTCCGATATAGTTAAAAACTACTTTTTCAGACTGCCGTATCTTAAAACTTACTAACCGGGCACGAGTCAAATTATGATAGGAGCCTTCCTGTATTGAACTTTGCTACAGACTTTTCAAAAATAAAATAATTGTTACCGCTGAAAGTGCCATAAGTACACGCAGCACTACGAGAACACTGCACGCCAGTTCACAGCCCTGAGCGTAGCGGCGATAGCGCTCTTATAGCGCGTGCCAGTGTGACCCTTGTAGCTCCCGCACTTCTCGGCCAAAAAGGAGAAAAACAATGCAGGAAGGCTGGGCCCTTAACTGGGGCCCGCAAGAAACCATTGAGAACCGCCAACAGACGATCGATGGCCTCGGCGACAAAACATTTGTCCACAGTGCTATGAGTAGAAATGATGGCATCCACTAGGCCCGGCGAGTTTGTTGTGTTATTAACTGTAATTGAAAAGGATTTACTAACGTCCCCTGGTGTTATGCCTGAAGGTTTATCAGGGGGTCGCTTACAAACCAACTTCCCACAATGCCTTACCCAGGATTGGAACCCAGGACCTCTCCGCACCGCAGATCGGCGGTGCACCAACCGACTGCGCCACGAGAGGTCGGCTTGTGTTATTAATAATGGATGTATTTTTTTTACAATTATGAGGAGATAATTTTGTAAAAATTATGGTATTTACTATTAAATCAGGTTTAAAATAATTGAATGTTAACTCATCCTTACTCTCTTTACATCCTCGGCAAATAACAATAACGTTAAGGTTTCTTGGTTAGAATTATCGTTAACCACTGCCATTTTCGGTCGGCTGCTACTGCTGAGACAGCTTATCATGCATAACAGTAGTCTCAGTAAGAAATGTAGCCTCCAACCCTATCTCCAAAATACCTCTTGTCAGTATTCTCAGCTGCTGGCAGTACAAAAAGTATCCGATAATATGTTATTTTCATCCAATTTGGAAATGTATTTTATTTACATGTTGATGATAATCTGTGTCAGTATTAATGTTATATTTCACCGTTTTTTTGTTCTGGCTTGTTCCGCAAGTGGGAATCGTGCCAGATGATAACGCTGATCGGTGGGTTTTCTCGGGGATTTCCCGTTTCCCCCGCCCTTGCATTCCGGTGCTGCTCCATATTCACCTCGTTTCGCCCTCATCAGCTCTCAAGACCTCGATGTTAAGTGCTGCCCAAGTCTTTCCATCCCACTGTCTTAGCTTGTATACTAATAGTTATGGTTGAATAACAAGCACCTAATTTCGTGCTCAAAATTAACTCCCTATCCTGAACACACAAATAAAAGGTAAAATAAAGTGGATAAATTCCTGATTTATTCCCACGATTATGCAGGAAAGGTCATGTGTGCTGGAACTGAATATTTTATTTTGATAATTAATGTTATCTGCTTTTATATCATTTGTCGTGCTGGTGATGGACTAAGAGTGCATCCATGCCTTATCCTGTATTCGAACATGGAAACTCGCATTAGCAAATTTGACCACCAATATGGACCTGGAGCCTGATTGCAATGGAAATGAAACAGCTTGTTTCACTCGTTTTACGTATATCATAGTTTATGTCGAAGGTTACCTAGAATCATCACAGGTTGTATATCCTAGCTATCTCAGAGAAACCGTAGTCATATGGTTGTTTCTTCCATATATGCAAGGAAATTGTGACGCGACTGCAAAGTTTATCGAAATAAGAACTTACGTGACAAACAAAAGTTTTATTTTAGTTTTATATAAAACGTTAAATTACCGCAAATAATCGTATCCAAAATTTTATCTCGTAGACGTTTGTTTCTAGTATAATACCGTATTTGTTACACAATTTTTCTGTGATTTTTTTTAGGCAAGGCCTTAAACGATAGTAAGGGAAACGAACTAGAAATCATTCCGTGATACCATAACAACGACTATAGTAATAATAAAGTCACTTGGATTTAATGTCTCGTTATTCAGTTATACGTTCAAAAATATACAGGAATTATGTCATAGAAAACTTATTTTTTATGGTCGTGGATTTGCTTAAAGAGAAGCAAACCTACACATTTACAAACTTTCTTTTTTATTTATTTTGCTAAAATTATACTTCTTAGATAAAATATAATTTTATTCGTAGCTCACATAAACACAAATATATATATATCTATTTTTATTTTTATTTTTTTATTTTTATTTTTTTTTTTAAGCTTACTCGTACATTTTTACACAATTGAAAACGGTGCCTTTAAAATATATGCAACTTCTTGGAATGAGATTAAGACTTTGATTCGTTTTCTCATACTGATGGTGGTATTCTAGTCTGAAACGTTATGGAAATATAGAGTAAAAGTTTTATTTAACTAGCTCTACGTTGCATAACGAGTGGTCGTGTGGCATGGCAGTTAGCGGGTGTTACTTATAGTATGTTATTCTCAGGAAGGAACAATCACGTCATGTTCACATCGTACATTTCTACGTTGCTACAGCTCATCCCTTAGTGCATACAACTGTTATCCGTGTACAAACTTCCGAGGAGAGAGACTATACGATTGGCCCATGCGTCAGAACAGCCACACAGTTGACCACCATTCCCATTTTACGTCTGGCAACTCCTGTGACGAAGATCCCGAAGGTGTCTTCGGAATGCAGAACATCCAGGTACGAATCCCAGTTAAGACTTATCAATGTTATATATATGTAAATTATGTCGTTTTGGTATGTAACTCTCCGCTATACTCTCGTGTTGGACTTCCAGCGTAAAAACCTCTGGGCATTAAACAGCTCAATGTCAATGGAACT
>NQII01001977.1:106471-174145 GCA_002778355.1 Clitarchus hookeri | reverse complement strand
CCCCGTGAGTATTTGCCCTTAGGCACCACATTTCTTGTTAGTTCACCACATACTTTACATAACACGGAAACGATTTATTTCATGCCAAGTTACTATCTTTAAGAAACAATTATTAAAAACGGTGTTAAAAGTTAAGTTGCTATCATTCCATATAAAGTTTCGTATTCTAATTATTTTATTGTGTGGAACTTCAACAATTCTGTTTCTTAGCAATTACGTGCCCACTTAGCTTTTTTTTATTTGGAGAATGAGCGAGTGAGGGAAGAGATTTGGGTGGCTCTTAAAATCGAGGTCTTGAGAGCCGATGAGGGTGAAGTGAGGTGAGTATGAAGCAGCGACGGAATGCAAGGGCGGTGTATAGCAAACGTGAGATCCCCGAGGAAACCCTCTGATCAGCGGCATCGTCCGGCACGATTCCCACATGCGGAAATCGGGAGGCTTTGGAGAATAAGATATATAAGAATTTTACATGTCAACAGCCTTCGTAAGGAAGTGCAATTCAACATAAACGAGTGCTCGATGAAATAACAATGCGAGACAGGATTATATGGAAGCGAAATAAATGCGCGGTAATGAACGTCTGAAACGCGAGGCAGGGGAGATATGCTTATGGAGCAGGTTAAATAAAGTTGTTTATCCTCTGGAAGGGACGGGGTCGTCGGAAATTACCTCCATTCACTGGCGAAGTAATGCGATCGAGGGGAAGGGTTTGGCCTCGCTGTGGTTGGGTATGGGGGGAGCGCGAGGCTGAAGGGAGGACAGGCTAAGTGCTCTTCATTCGCCGCAGGTCATTGTTTGCTCGGGCGGAGATGTTTGCGCGAGCCCGGAATCTCCTCCGGGGTATTTCAGGAGGTGCAGAGGAGGTGGTTATTGTGAGGGGCCATCACCTTGCCCCCTCATCGCATAACGCCGCTTTAAGGGTGTCGGATACCCCAAAAATTAATAACTTTATAATTGTACCAAACATTGTTCATGTTGTAAGCATTGTATGTGATGCCAATTTCATCGAATAAAAAAATTTTACACTTTACATTTTTTGAATAATGTAATGTCAATTTCAAAATTTTCCTTTTTTGCTGCAGTCATAATAAATACTTATTAAGTTGTAAAATTGAAAATATTTACAAAGTGAACTAATGCCGTGGTTTACCACGTGACACATATGTAATCACCAAATAACAAGCCACACATACGAAAAAAATATGTAAAATATAAAATTATTTCTGCATGTTTTTAACATTTTTTTTATAAAGGAATTGGTTTTTGCTGATTACGTAAACGTCAAATGGTGGCCCATGGCTTTACTTTACGTCGTAATATTTTTTTTTCATTCGTACATTTTATGTAGCTTTTGTTATTATGGCTGCAGCAAAATAGATAAATTTGGAATTTGACACATCCCATTTTTTAAAAAATATTAAGTTTAGAATTTTTTTAATTCGAATAAAATGGCGTCACATACAATGCATGCAAGTTGAACAATGTTTGATACAAATATAAAATTATTAATTGTTTGCTATCCAACGTCTTTAAGGGTACCGCCTATTGGCACGTGTTCTGCGTATTCGAGGTCTGACACGCGCGTCACTCGCTCACCGCCTCTGCGACCCAGACACCACTGACTCAGCGTCCTTCGTCGCAGTTTGTTTTTATTTCCCATCTGGCTGTATCAATTTCATCGAAATTTTGGCATATTGTTTTCAAGGAGTTTGTTTATTTTCATACTACAGCGCGTGTGACAGAGGATGTTTGCTAGGGGCAAACGGAAATCTTGCTCCGGTCAGCTGTTTAGTTGAGAAAAGGAACCACAGAAGATGCATCGCCTGGTTGCGCATATATCTGTAAAGCTGAGGAGCTTTGGGGGTTGCTGCGCTCAAAACGTAAAGGCGTTTGTAAACGTGTTTTTTTTTTTTGTTTGTGAGCGATGCCGCCCTCTGTCCCGTTTTTAATGCAAAAGGAACCTCCTTGGACACAGTAGGTTTACTGTAAATAAATCCCTTGTACGACTCGTCTTACATTATGCAGCTTCGCCATGGGCCTACTGTGCTAATTCACACCCTAATAAATTACAGCGAGTGCAAAATAAATTCCTTAAAAGTTCTGCCCACGCCCCAAGAAACATTCCCACCCACAAATTACACCTGGAGTTTCAACAGCACATGCTACTTGAGGTTGCTAATAAAGACATAGCAGAAAATTCTATCTCTCTACGCGGGCTCCACAATCCCACTCGTGAGTGCTCTGGAGGAATATAACCCAGGAGAAAAACAGCAATGTAAACGACCTAGATCCCTGCTGGCACGCAGACCGCCACAGTGGCTTAGCCTCGCACATCTCCAGGGCGAGAACCTGTGACGCATGGGCGCGTAAGCACATTTAAGAGTGCCCAGGCTAGTGAGTCCCGTTTGAGCCATAACATACAATACTACAGATATAGTCTATTCGCGGTAACTTCCAACTTTTCTGTAGCCCTACTAAAGTTCCTCTTGCAAGATATTCCTCCGCCTCGTGCAAATAAAGCTCAATCATGTATAACAAAATCACACCGAAGAGACAGCGCGCCGCCTTAAGTAATATTTTCCATAAGAACTATTTCTTACTAGGTATTATCAACACACCTATTTTCCCACTGGTTATATTCATATTAATCATAAATGCACTATTATAATTTATTGCTAAAGTATAGTTAAAAGTTCAATTTAACAAAAAAATACGTTTATGCTAACATAACAATTAAATGTTTGGAAAACATTTTATACTTAGGAAACAACCGTACACGTCATAAACGGGGTGATTTTTCAAAAATTTGGTTCAACAAGTGTGAAGAGACTGCGAATAGACCATACACTTGCTACAAACCTGCTACTTGCACACCTTGCAAAGCACTGCGTGCCCAAAGTCACGAGTTAAAACGTGTGCCTGAGTACGGAGTACTGAGAAAGTGCTCTCTCGTGCGCCGCTATACACCTGTGCCCGTGGCAGGCTGTCTCACTTGCCTTCTCTCTCCCGTTCTTCTCTTTCAGGTGTATATTGTGGGCACGGGAGGGGACGTGCCCAATAGCGCACTCTACTNGCAGGCTGTCTCACTTGCCTTCTCTCTCCCGTTCTTCTCTTTCAGGTAGGTGTATATTGCGGGCACGGGAGGGGACGTGCCCAATAGCGCACCAGGGGTGAGCTATCCCCCACCCTCCTGGTTGCAAAAAAGAAAATAAATCAGTGTGGCCAACGAATGAAACATAGCACCTCCAATCAATATTTCTCTTCCAGTGTTCCAAGCACCCTTACAAGTGCGTAATATTACCCTTTCCCATCCTCTACTCTATTGTGACGTTTTTTTCTACTTCGTAAATTGCATGCCATCTTGCAATTCTATTCTGTTGAAGGTTTTTACGGTATCTATGTCTGTCAACCCTTCCTCCCCTCTTCATATATAGTTCAGGTTAACTAGTTATTGTGGGAAGTTACCATGGCCCCAAGCGTGACCATGTTTGCCAAATCCCAGTAAAGTCGCGATACATGTGCCTTGTAGTTAGAATTATTCCTGCATGTCTAGGCGTATGGGACTCTGCCCTGAGAAGCACTTACGCCGTATGCCTATCCAGGACCTCTGACGCACTTTTTAGTTGTAAGGTAGGTTCGGCAAAAAAACGGTGGATGTCAGACTCATAGAGACGGCCAGAGAGTCAGCCGGTGACCACGCTACGGCGAAACGATCCCCCTTGTCCCTGTAACCCAAGATGACGCCGACCAGCTGCTGCGCTGAAGAAGACATGTTCGCGAGAGAATGAGGCCTCGCCGAGATATTAAAAGTAAGGGAAGGGACTTTAACTTTTTCTAAAGATGATAATTGAGACCTAGCTGTGGTAAGTTAGGAGTACCTTTTCAGTAAATGCACTCATTTGCAAAAAAAAAAAAAATGATNATATTAAAAGTAAGGGAAGGGACTTTAACTTTTTCTAAAGATGATAATTGAGACCTAGCTGTGGTAAGTTAGGAGTATCTTTTCAGTAAATGCACTCATTTGCAAAAAAAAAAAATGATAACCTGTACGTGTTATCGCAGGGACACGTAAACGGATACAGGCACAGGACATGGTATTATGTATACAGAATATAACAAAATACTGTACTACACCAATCATGTATTTCAGGGGACCAACACTTGCAGGCTGCACTTAGTACGGTGTTGGACCACCCGTAGCACGGAGACAGGTGGCGATACGGTCGGGCATGGAGACATACAGATGTCGGATGTTCTCCTGAAGGAGATCCTGCCACAGCTGGCGTAACTGACCCTCCAAAATACGCCGTAGTTGCCGTCCAATTTGATAATAACAGTACTCGATTGGCAAGAGGTGTGGGTGCCTTACTGACCAAGGAAGCATCTTGACATCACTAATGCAGGGCAGAGATACCCGTGCTGCGTGAGGCCGGGTTTTACTCTTGCTGAAAGATGGGGTGGTCTAGCTGCACCAGGAAAGGGAGCGCACATGGTGCAGAATTCCCTAGACGCATTACCGCGCCGCCAGAGTTCCTTCAATCCCCACCAGGGGGTGTGGGAATAATAGGAAATGGCGCCTCACACCATGCCACATCTCGTTAGGGCAATGTGCCACTCTACAATTAAGCGTGGACCACAGCGAGGCGAGGACGTCTCTAGACGCGGATTCGGAGGTCGTCTGTATCCAGACAGAACNCAATTAAGCGTGGACCACAGCGAGGCGAGGACGTCTCTAGACGCGGATTCGGAGGTCGTCTGTATCCAGACAGAACAGTGATTCGTCGCTGAACACCACTCGTCGCCAATCCGCAAGCTGCCATGCTGCCTGTTTCCGGCAGGTCACACATGNCGTGATTCGTCGCTGAACACCACTCGTCGCCAATCCGCAAGCTGCCATGCTGCCTGTTTCCGGCAGGTCACACATGCTTGGCGATGGTCAGGTCGTAACGGTAGACGTCGCAAGGGACGCCGCGACGACAGATCCCGCTCTTCTAGCCGCCTGGGCATGGTACTGGAGGACACAGGCGTATCTCCAGCTGCCGTGACATGTCCGTGGATGCTGCAACCTGCCTTTCGGAAATGGGACACATGTTGGGCTATGACGATACTGTGAGGCAACCTTCGTTGTACTCGCGAGATTCGTTCATCCTGATAGATTTTATTTTTGCAAATGAGTGTATAAGGCTACATAAGTCATCAGTTGAAAGACTTGTATGCCTTTTGAGAAAGAAATGAGACCTCTTAGTAAATTAAGAGCACAATTAATGCGAAATAAGCACAATGATATTGAAAAATAGTTGCTCATAAATATGTCAAAAGCCGTTATCTAGGATTGCAATTTTGTTTAGTTTTTCTGAGCTGGCTTCCAAAAACCAGTGGATTTCAGTTGACGTATTTGAAGTAAATGTATGTCCATCGCCCTCTTAAGGTGGAGCAATTCTCGCCATCTTAAGTTTATGTGAATTTCACGATATCTTATTTTTCAAACTAAATATTTAAAAATGGGTCTGTCAGGACATACAAGAATTTTTAACACTTCACTGTAAGAAATTATTCGTAAATTTACTGCATAAAAGTATACGTACAGTTATAAAGTACGAATGGTAAATAATTTTCCCATACAACCATGGTAGCATTTCTACATTTGCTCAGGAATGAGTCAAATGCGTAGGAAAGTTCCCAACTTTGTATAGTAGCAATGCTAAACATTCCTATGTCTGCAGCCTTACAATTAATAGGTTAAAAACTTATATTACAGTTTAGGAAGTTTACAAGAAAAATATTTGCAGTGTTATTTTGAAGTCCACTGCATTTTACCCCTGTTGTTTTCCTACATTTGTAACTATAGTCATGATTAAATCATTNGTGTTATTTTGAAGTCCACTGCATTTTACCCCTGTTGTTTTCCTACATTTGTAACTATAGTCATGATTAAATCATTATTTATCCTTTTTTAATGTTAAATAAGAGAAACAAACAATTTTGTTTCAGAAACTCCGCAGTGCAGTTGTGTACGTCATACCAAGGTCTAAATTTTAATGTTTAATCTTAACAATTTGTCACAAAGATAAATAAATACAATATAGCGAGTCTCGTTTCACCTTGAGGATTTTGGATACCAAAACATTAATAATTTTATAATTGTACCAAACATTGTTTAACTTGTACAAACTGTATGTGATACCATAATCCTCGAATAAAAAAATTATATTTTATATTTTTTGAATTATTTGATGTCAAATCCCAAAATTTTCTTGGTTTTTCTGCAGCCATAATAACAAACGCTAATTAAATTATACAAATGAAAATTTTTACAACGCGAAGTAATGCCGTGGGTTACTGCTTGACATATATGTAGGGGCAGAAAATGTTCTAGTTATAAACGACCTGTAGGCGAGACTACGCGGTTCTATGTATTTTCAAACTTCAGCTTTCTGTTCATTGGCTGCTGCTCCAGTGCGTAATCAGGTTTAGCTCAGACCAGATGGCACGGTATTCATTGCATCTTCTTTTGCAGGTCCCTTATTGGATCGGAGTTCACCTGGGCGTGTCTAATAAACTGTGATCCAATTACAAACGTAATAGAAATTCACATGTGTTTGAAATCTAACTGACCTAAAAATGAATTTGTGAAATTTTCCAGTCCGTACATACATTTCATCACCAAATAACAGTTTATGCGTTGAAATTTTTTTTTAATATGCAAACATTTTTTATGCTTAATTTTTTTGTTATATATTGCCTGCTATTTGGTGATGATTACATGGGTGCCATGCAGTACCCCCCGGAATTACTTTACTTTGTAAATTTCTTAATTTGCAAAGCATTTGTTATTATGGATGCAACAAAACAGAAAAAATGTGTATTTAAAATCAAATTATTCAAAAAATATTAAGTGTAATTTTTTATTCTAGGGAAATTGTACCACATAGTGTGTAAAAGTTTAATGATGGTTGGTACAATTATAAAATTAGTAATTTTTTGGTATCCAACATCCTTAAGTTGTGCGCTCACCACCTGGCGGCCTTGGTGGGCAAACGATAGCCGTTAGGCTACCACCTACATTGCACTTAACATGCGTTGAAGTTTTTTTTTAAATACACGTATTTCAACGAAAATACTAAACGTGCGTCCAATGTTCTGATCTACGAAAAGAACACACACTTCGGACGAGGGCTGTTGAGCGCTTTCAAGATTTGGCGCAAATTAGAAACGCCATTTCATAGCACTTCAAAAAAGGCTAGAAACGGCTTTTCCAAAGCGCTGTCTCTCAGAATATAAGCGTCAGATAAGTACAAATATACTGAAGGGTCCTGCATTGATTCTTCCAGCGGATCTCCAGGTAGGCCCTGCCTACCTAGCCGGCAGCCGCGAACTTCAAATTGGTAATCAATTTTAAATTAAATCCCTTCTTATTGCGTAAATTTTAAAGATAACTATTTCAAACAAAAAGTGTTCTTCGTGCGATTTCTTAAGAAATGTAGCTACGTTAAGGTATCTTGCCAATTGTTTTGTTTAATTTTTTTTCTAAAACATAATATTACAATTTACATATACCAAAAAAAAATGTGAATAGTTAATTTTTTTAACACAATTTTATGTAGCAATACTTTCTGAGAAAGTCACGTTAAAATGTTTTTTTGTTTGAGATAGTTATCTTTGAAATGAACGCAATGAGAAGGAATTTCGTTTAATAATAATTCCTCATTTGAAGTTCGCGGCTGCCGGCTTGGTGGGNGGAGGGGGGAGAGATGGCATCCCCGAGGACGTGCGCCGTCGACGACCGCCGGACCTTCAGTTTACCCGTGGAGTGGACTAGAGAAATATGGACCGCTCTTAAGATGGCCTTCTGGGTAGGCCGCCGAACGGTGTGCAGAGCTCCAGCGGAAAAAGTTTTATTAAAAAACCGTCCAACGTGTCTGAGCGAAGTCTGCTCACCAATAGCATTTAAGGAACGTTACGCGTCTCTATACTTTTTCAGCTCCTCCATTTCTCTCTAAAGCATGTTTTTGTGATAGTGTAAATGGCTCAAACGGATGTTTTCATCGTAATTTTTAGGTATAAACATTCCTGTACAAAACGTTTAAAAAAATATAAGGAACGAAAAACTGATTTTCTTTGGGGCCGCGGTGATGAAGTGGTCAGACCAATCACCTCCGACCTAGGCGAACCGGTGGTTTCGCTCCCGGATTTTTGCATGCGGGAATCGTACCGGACGATGTCGATAGTCTAAGGATTTTCTCGGATATCTCCCGCCCCCCTGCCCGAGCATTCCGGCGCTGCTCCATACTCGCCTCACTTCATTCTCAGCGGGTCTCAAGGCCTCGATGATAAGGCGGCACCCTGGTTGAAGGAATTTTGCACATCTGAGGCCAAAAAGCGTGGGAACGCTAGAGGCGACCGAGACATGCGCATCAACTTTCTCATCGCCGCTACACGCAAAGCACTGAACTGGCATGCAGTCTTGCCATCGATAACGCGCCTCTATGATACTTTCAGCGGAAACCCTACCATTGTATGACGTAATAATAAAAATCAATTTTTAATGCACGTGATCGTGGTAGACCAGTCTAATGAGTGTAGAAATATTCTCCTTTTAAGATGTTCTGTTGTCCAGAACAAGTAGGCAGGGTGGCTTAACGTCCCTTCGACAGTGAGGTCTCAACACATTGAACACGTTGCCCTTGTCATACGGGCAATAACTCCTAGCTTTCAAAACNCCCTTCGACAGTGAGGTCTCAACACATTGAACACGTTGCCCTTGTCATACGGGCAATAACTCCTAGCTTTCAAAACCTGATACATTCATATAACCACTTTTATTCTAAATATTGCTAAGCAAGGAGCATAAAGTGAAAAATCCACCCGCGTTACAGTTTTCTTTGTTTCTGTTTTAATAATGCAACAATGAAATATGTGAATACGCTTAGTAAACTGGCAAACACTATTTAGTATTTCCACGGTTGTCATTGGTTGGCTTGAAGATGGGCTTGTTATTGGTCATTGCGGGTCATTAACAACCACTCGTCGGTACACCNCCCTTCGACAGTGAGGTCTCAACACATTGAACACGTTGCCCTTGTCATACGGGCAATAACTCCTAGCTTTCAAAACATGATACATTCATATAACCACTTTTATTCTAAATATTGCTAAGCAAGGAGCATAAAGTGAAAAATCCACCCGCGTTACAGTTTTCTTTGTTTCTGTTTTAATAATGCAACAATGAAAAATGTGAATACGCTTAGTAAACTGGCAAACACTATTTAGTATTTCCACTGTTGTCATTGGTTGGCTTGAAGATGGGCTTGTTATTGGTCATTGCGGGTCATTAACAACCACTCGTCGGTACACCNTGTTGTCATTGGTTGGCTTGAAGATGGGCTTGTTATTGGTCATTGCGGGTCATTAACAACCACTCGTCGGTACACCTGATGAACTATCTGTGAACTGGTGAAGAAATAAATGGCGAAAGAAGCAAGCAGCGGCCAATGGAATTTTCAGCTCTTCACAGAGACATACATATATTTCGCTCCTAGGTAGTAGCACGCAATTATTTCGCTACGTAATTTAACCGAATTTTGAAAATTAATAGACGACGAATTAAGTTGTTGAGAGAAGCAGGAGCGGGGGGAGAAAGTGGAATGGCCTGTAGTTGCGAACCACCCCAGCATCCGCCTGGAGTGGTTTCGGGAAACGACGGAAACCGAAAGCAGGATGACCGGACAGGGATTCGTACCCCGGGTTCTCCCGAGTGGAGTAGAGAGGATTGGACAGCTCTTCACAACGAGGTCTTGAGAGCCGATGTGGGTGAAGCGAGGTCAACCAAACTTCTGTGCCAGCAACAAAATGCTTTGTTAGTGTACTGCAGTTCTGTATGTTGCTTGAACAATCCAAGTATTGCTTGTGTTGACATGTCGAACGAACTATGTGTACTGTAGTAAGAACGTACTGCTCTGTTTCAGGAATCATACAATCACAGACACCACCGTAATAAACAGTTATGTTACCATTGCTATTTACGATAACAATATTTCGATGACACCAGCGACCCACTCGATTACTGTCCTCATTTTAACAACAGTCTATGATGGGTTGTGGCTACAGAAATTTGCTTCAACGACAATATTTTTTTCCCGAATGAGTGTGTACGCGCGCCATTTTCTGTTGACAGAGTTAGAAATTCATTCCCGAGACCGTAGCCTAAAGTATTTTGTAAGCCTAGATATATTACAGATTATAACATCTTTGGAGTAGATAGGGAAAGTAATGCTACTAACTGGCATGCCCTGAATGGGGCCAGTACTAAAATGGGAGGTGGTGAGGCCAGGTCGGCTTTCAACCGGGAAACGTTGCAACATATGACCGCTGTGTGCAAGAATGGCAACGCTGAGAATGCCGAGGGGACAGGACACATACTTCCAATGTTGTGGACAGACACGCCGGCATTACTCCTGATTTTAAGGTATGGATAACCGTAGGGTATGACTTCTCTCTCGCTCTCTCTCTCTCTCNCACGCCGGCATTACTCCTGATTTTAAGGTATGGATAACCGTAGGGTATGACTTCTCTCTCGCTCTCTCTCTCTCTCGCTCTCTCTCTCTTTCTCTCTCTCTCTCTCTCTCTCTCTCTCTGTTTTCTTAGTTTAGGTCACCTCTGGCAGTGAATCGGGGATATATGTTACCCCTCATGAGAAAGCATCCTGGTGCAGTAATTTAACTGGACAATCCTCTTCCACACACGGCACACGTATCTATGCAACTCCTGCGTCATTTTGTACTCTCGTAGCCGGAAAGTTCCCCGGATCTGTACCATGGACTAAAATATGAGGTAAACCGTTTTCTTAGTTAATTCTCATTGATTATAAGGTAAATTTTTCATTTATATGTACAATACTAACAAATATTTAATTTAAGCAAAATATCGTGTACTTTAAAGTTAACTAAACATTAATTTATAATAGAATTATATTGATGTAACTTAACATTATTTAATATAATGTGCCATATATGATATTTAATTAATATATGACATAAAATTTGTATAATATAATATGTATTATTTAATAATTACTAATTAGTTTATTAATACATGTATGCAATATACTATTTATTTAATTAACAAGCAGGACCGACGATTTGCTATGTTAGTTAGTTAACTGACTCCCACTTCTGAGGCCCCAAGTTCGATACCTGATCCCGGCGGGTGGGGAATTTTCAAATTNTGAGTGTGGCGGACACAGCCGTGGTGTGATGGTTTTCTCGGGGATCTTACGTTTCCTCCCCATCTTCGTTCCACAGCGTCTCCGCCATCTCGTATAACCTCATCGATTCTTCGGGCTGGCCGGAGCGACAGGTCTGTCCCTCGGGTAGGACAGCCGGCTCCTATTAGCGCCAGCCTTCGCTGATCCTTATGTGACCCTGCGTCATGCGGGAAACACATGTGGATTTTCAACCAAAGATCGTATGCATTACACCTTGAGAGATTTGTCGAAAGTTCGTTTAAAAAAGGGTGAAGATACCTTGAACAGGCTATAGGTAAGTCGCCTGTAGGTAGAGGTACCTATTTTTCTCGAAAATATTTCAAGGAAAATTGTTTTCCATCGCACTTTAGTTCAAAACCACTTCCGTGATTGGATAATTTGAATTGTTACTCGTCATATCTGTCTGTCCACGAATCACGGACGTTCAGTATCGGAAAAACTTAATTATTATTGGCTCGCTCATGTAACACTCTCTCTTCACACAAAGACAAACGGCCAATAGTCAAAGAAAGACTGCAAGTGTGCACATGGGATATTGAAGTCTAACATCCGCGTAAGTCTTTTCGCAAAAAAACAGGTGGTCTTGCCTATAAGCTGTTCACTGTTCATCAAGAACTTTTTAAATCAAACATATAAAAATGAAACTGCGCCTACTTGCATATATTTTAACGGGTACTCTGACTGGCCTGCATCCAACAAAGTTGGTAACGACGGAAGTAAAGTAGTTATATATCTTAACGTTATATTAAAAGTTCTAGGTAAACGTTTTGTGAATATTGAAATTACTTATTTGGCTTTCGGGTTTTCTTAATGCATATAAGTGTAAGAATTATCAATTTTGTAATATATTTACTTATACAATAATTTCATAGTCAGATTTGACCGACGCATGAATAAAGTGATCAGGCCCAAGGCAACGTTTATTTTACATACGGTGGAAGAATACGCGATGTGTATACTAGTGAATCTTAAGCGGGGAGACTTTCGAAAGTCCTCAGTCAACCGTGAACCACTTGCATAGTCTATTCGCGGTTTCTTCATACTTATTGAATCAAACCTTTGAATAATCTCTCCATGCATTAAGTGTGTCATTGTTTCCTAAATATGCAATTTATGACAAACGTTTTATGCTTCTGTTAACATAAAGTATCTTATTTTTTGGTTAAATTGAACTTTTAATTATTTTTATATATAGATTATAATATTTCTTTTATAATTAATAGGAGATATGTATGTTGGTAATGCCTAGTAGGAAATAGTTCTTATGCAAAATATTAATAGAAGTGAATGCGCACGAATGCGGTGCGTTGTCCCTTTTGTGTAATTTTCTAGGTTCTGTTAAGATCTTAACGTACACATTAATTTTTCATTCAAGGTGTTGCAAAAGAGAAATTTTATGGTGAAAAATGTACTGACGAATTTCTTGCACTAACTGACACTTTGGTACCTATGGAAAGGGCTTCAGAAAATACATGGCACAAGAAGCAGTCAATTATAAAATAGTCTTGTTTTCCAGCAGCAACCAATAGCAATGCCCAGGGAAAGGTGACGTCTCTATTGGTTCTAGCTTCTGGACTTGCACAGTACCGACCATAATTAATATATTCTGCAACATGACAGACATGGACGAGTATACTTGGGATGAAATGTTAAGGAGTTAAGCTCTGCTTGCATGATGCGGAGGACTATCCTGAAGGTAGAACTTTAGCATGGCTTCAAGAAAGTTGGAAGTAACCGTGAATGGACTATACCAGGCTGCGAAGGCTACACTCAGCTGCCACGCCCGTGAAGAACGTGGAAACGCCGTGTTGACCCAGAGGTGAGCAGCAAGACGGCTGAGGTTTATTCTGCTCAGGTTAGGAACAAAACGAGATTTCTCATGGGAGAGTTTGGCATTGGGAAAATCTCCACCACTAAGTGCGCAATGTTCCAAGAGGTTGCTTTTAATTAATATTTTTAACTACTGTAACGGAGTTACGCTACCTCGCGCCAATCATGGGTACTTGCGTTTTCGAAGACGTTGCCCGTTGACGGCAGCCGAGGAGGCGTTAGACTCTGCGACGCGTGTACTTTGTGGTTTCGACGAAGGTCAGAGTTATACTAAGCGCGGCGTTTCCTTCCACCTAGCGGCGGCTGAGGCGACTGGGAGGGGGGTCTCCTTGTTACGTCATCACCTCTTTTGAATTGGGTTGGACAAAGATCGGCTTCCGTTTCGAGGATGTTCCCCATAGCTTTGGGGAGGACGGTGGTTGCGAAAACTTCGCTATAAATACCTTGGAAAACTAAGCGACGGCGGACACTCGGGGGAGGTCACACAACATGAATAATAGAAGAGAAAGATTTCTACTTACCTACGAAATTATTTTATATATTTGATGTATGGCCATTGCAATTATCCTGTTTTTTTGTATAGAAAAAGGAGAAACTCTAGTACACATGCGATACTAGCACTTGCCTAGTGGCGAAAATTTTCGATTGTCAATCTTTTAACATTGATCTTCCCAGCATTAGTAGGCGTAACCTTACGACGGGCTTAGCACAATTAGCCTGCAAATAACAACTGGAGAGAAGCGGTGCGAGACGCGGAAGACGCTAGCGGGCTTAATTACCTCCACGCCGCTGCCTGCGCCTCTCGTCGATTTCGCCGAGTGAAGTGTTCGCCGTGTCAGATTTGCCATGAATTACAATTTCCGTTTCGTTAATTATCAGGGGGGAAAAACACTCCAGCCGACGTTAAATTTGCACGACGAAAACGCAGTGGCCATAAACGGAAGTTAGTGAAAATGGAAAGTGAATTAATGGCAAGCTGTTTCTTTGTTTGTCCTAAATCACGAAATTTCATGAAAGAAATACAAACTTCGCCGTTAATAGGTACTCCACAATTTTATAAAATCCCTCTCAAGTTTGTTTTAAAATGAACCGTTAGAAAACAATCTAAAAGTAGATATTTAACGCTTAACTAATTATGCTCGTGAATAAACTCAGATACGAAAATATTTGTTATTTAAAGTTACCCACAAGTTTAAGTCTACGCGGAAGAATCCAAGCTCTGTTTCAAGCAGTAAAATAATAAAATTAATGAATTTATAAATTGTGAAATACACTGAAGAGCCAAAAAAATCTGGTATAGGAGTGCGTATGGTGGTATGGAACCAATCAGAGTAACGCGATGCGGTCGGCAGCTAGATCAGTTACTGCTGCTACAATGGCAGGTTATCAACCTTTAAGTGAGTTTGAACGTGGTGTTATAGTCGACGCACGATAGATGGGACGTAGCATCTCCGAGGTAGCGATAACATTTGGATGTTCGCGTACGACCATTTCACAAGTGTACCGTGAATACCGGAAATCCGGTAAAACATCACATCTTCGACATCACTGCGGCCGGGAAAAGATCGTGAAAGAACGGGACAAACGACGACTGACGAGAATCATTAAACGTGACAGACGTGCAACTCTTTCTCAAATTGGCGCAGATTGGATTTGTGGACTGTCCTGCGGGATTCGTNTCCTGCAGGATTCATGGTGTGAATTGCCTCCTGCATACCTTCGGACGTCAGTCGAGTCCATGCCACGTCGTCTTGCGNGGGGGGGGGGGGGTCTACACGATATTAGGCAGGTGTACCAGTTTTTTTGGCTCTTCAGTGTGTGTAAATGTTTTTATAAAGAATGAAAATGAAACAGCTGAATTGTGACTGCAGAGTAAAATGAAAACTTGGAGGTTGGAATATTTAACTGATTGATCTACCCTTTTATTTAAAATATACACTTGAATTCCGTGAGCATTCTTTAACACAGAAAAGTGTATTAAGTGCCAAAAGAGGCGAGATGAGAGTCTCTTTCATTCACTTAATAGTGTATATATAATTAAAAATACGCGCTAGATGTATTTCTGTAGAATCATTGAAATGTTTGCGACTCAAAATGAATGCTAAAAAATTTGCTAGAAAAACAAGGTCAGAAAAATACAAAGGATTTTGATTGTTAAAACTATGCACGTTGTATGCAAACGGAATATTAAAATAGTAAAATGTGTCGTATATTCTACGAACGTACAATTGCTAAATATCACATTAGCATCGCATCGCTATAAATAGCAAATTTTTGTGAATTTAGTACAAATCCACACCATAAAAAATACGGACACTATATTTTTCTATTACTAAGGCCACCTTTTTTTCGCGAAAATATTTATACACAGACTAGATTTCAACTTCTCATGCGCAGGTTTGCAAATTTCCTTTGACTGCATGTCTGTGTAAAAAGACATTTTCTACTCAACTGGGATAGTAAAAAAAAACGTCACCACGACATTTAACGTCCGTGATTGGCTAGCAGACACCTAAGACGCGTGCGATTTAAAATCATCCAACCACCATACTGTTCCTGAGCTAACGTGTTTTGGAGTGCAACTAGTCGTCGAATCTCTTCGCAAAAAACAGGTGGCCCCATTTATTACAAATATCCATGTTTATTAAAACACACGAAAGCTCTGACTGCAACAGGCACATCAGTTATGGCTCACAATAAAAACGTGGAGAAATTGCACAACAATCACTATAGTAAAAAAACTCATCGAAAATGTATCTCATTTGTTTAGACTTGCGCCAATACACCTGGAGCTATATAAAAAGGCAGATGTATTCAATTTTACAGAATTACAAATAAGACGGATGACTTACAGCGTTCGTTCATTGTTTAAAAAATCGCTAAGACGAGATAAAAACGTATTTTGAAAAGTGAAAATATTGTACTCTGCATTTCGCAGTAAAACCACACAGCACTTAGGGCTCCGTCTGCCTGGCGATTGAATTGCGTTGCAGAGTTCTTGAAATCCTGGTTTCTTGACGAAGCTATTAGACGTGCCCCCAATGTGTATACCTTCGAAAAGACATCATACCCCAGACGAAACTGGAATGGTACTTTCAAATTACCACGCATGCTGTAAATATACTGAAGAGCCAAAAAAACTGGTATAGGTGTGCGTATGCAAATAACAGAGGAATGGAACTAATCAGAGTAACTCGATGCGGTCGGCAGCTAGATCGGTTAGTCCTGCTACAATGGCCGGTTATCAAGATTTAAGTGAGTTTGAACGTGGTGTTATAGTCTGCGCTCGAGAGATGGGACATAGCATCTCCGAGGTAGCGATAACATTTGGATGTTCACGTACGACCATTTCACGAGTGTACCGTGAATATCGGGAATCCGGTAAAACATCACATCTTCGACATCGCTGCGGCCGGGAAAAGATCGTGAAAGAACGGGACAAACGACGACTGACGAGAATCATTAAACGTGACACACGTGCAACCCTTTCTCAAATTGGCGCAGATTGGATTTGTGGACAGCCCTGCAGGATTCATGGTGTGAATTGCCTCCTGCATACCTTTAGGCATTAGTCGAGTCCATGCCACGTCGTCTTGCGGCACTTCTGCGTGCTCGGGGGGTCCTACACGATATAAGGCAGGTGAACTGGTTTTTTTGGCTCTCTGTGTATTATTCTGGAGCCCTCCAATATAGTTAAAAACCGCTTTTTCAGACTGTGGTATCTTAAAACATACTAACCGGACACGAACCAACTACAAAAGGAACCTGTATTAAACTTTGATACAGACTTTTGATCAATAAAATTATAGGTTCACCGCCGCCGGAAGCCCCGTAGGTAAACGCAGCACTACGAGAATACTGCATGCCAGTTCAGAAACCTGCTCGTAGCGGCTATGGCGCTCTTGTAGCGCGTGCCATTGTAACCCTTATATCTCCCGCGCTTCTCGGCTAAAAAGAAGAAAAACTATGCAAGCAGGCGGGATCCTTAATAATAGAGATGTTAAACAGCCGCTTATACAGCAAAAAGGCGTCACTAGACAGCAAAATGTTGGAACGCCGTTCGCCAAACAGCGCCTTGTGACTTACTCGCCAGCCAGTGTGGAAATTTTGCAGCATTCAGTTGCCAGTCAGACATAAGGTCCGCTGCGAGAGCCTCGCACAGCCAATCATAGAATGTGTGCTCTGTGATAAACCCAGATATAAAGTAATCCCGCTCAGAGAACACCTTTTCCGTAACCACAAACGTCTTGGTCACAAACAATACTGCAGTATAAAATCTTTTAAAAAGCGGAACATTTTGTTAGCCGTCACTAAAAAAAAGCACTATATCACGCATCGAATGGTGGCGTGAGAGGACAACACAGGCAATAATTCCGCGGTAAACTTTAATTTTACATAGACTTAGCACCGACTTGAACAAGAATCCGGAGATTTCCGAATACATCCGAACTACTGCTCACGCCATTATTGATCATGTCTTCGTTGATGGGGGAGGGGGGGTTTCTGGTATGTTTATGCTAGTTTAACCTGGAAAATAAATAATTACATACCTACGATTCTAGGTTGGTTGAGGACGTCATTTTAAGTTGACAATTAAGAAAAATGACATTAAATATCGTACTTCATCGTTTTCATGGACTGATTATTAAGAACCAGCTATGAATTTTAGGTTTCATTTTATTTCTTGAAACAAAATATTGACACTGACATTTATCACCATAATTTAGCGATTTATCTTACATCTTTAAAATGTGTTCCGAATTTCCTTTTTTTCCACAAAATTTTGAACTAGTTTTTCTGTGAGCGGCTTCTCAAAGGTGCTAAAAAAATTCTAACGTTCGTGTAAACTATCGTGCTGTAAATTCAAGAAGTCACACTGGGAATGTTTTTAGTGTGTCGTCATCGCCGTTTTGTGGTGTCATGCTTGTCGGAGGGGTGTAGTTCCAAACTGTTGTTAAAATTATTTCACCTTTTTCTTTGGGAAGTGTTCTCCCTCGCCCTCCCACATTCACTATTTCATTCCTCTCCCGTCCTCTCCCAACCTTCTCTCTCTCCCTCTCCCAACCCTTCTATCTCCCTCTCCCAACCCTCTCTCTCCCTCTCCCAACCCTCTATTTTCCTCTCCCAACCCTCTATTTTCCTCTCTCAACTTTCTCTCTTCCTCTCCCAACTCTCTCTCTCTCTCTTCCTCTCCCAACCCTCTCTCTTCGTCTCACAACCCTCTCTCTTCGTCTCACAACCCTCTCTCTTCGTCTCACAACCCTCAATATTCCTCTCCCAACCCTATTTCTTCCTCTCCCAAACCCTTACCTTCCTCTTCTAACACTCTCTCTTACTCTCCCTCCCAATTTCTTTGTCTCTCTTCCTCTCTTCCTCCTCTCTCTCTCCCATCGAACGAGGTGACGCAGAGGTAAATTTTCGTACTCACATTCAGGAAGACCTGGGTTTGATTTATTTCCGGCTGTCCTGATTTCGGTTCACTCCAGGTGAAAACTGGGATGGTTCCTTACTGCATGCATTGGTCGTTTCCTTCCCTGTTCCTGCTTCTCTGAACAACTTGCTCCGTCCTTAATGACCTCGCTGTCGAAAATACGAGAATCTTCTTCCTACCCATAGCCTATTCACGGTTTAAGTGAGCATTTCTTAAGACCTTCCTAGCAGGCATAATATCTTAAGCAAAAAACTATATACCATTGTGGCCCAAGATTTTAACTTTTAATATCTATAAAATGTATACAGTATGTTTATTAGTGATACAACACTTTATATATTACGAGTTGGCGAAATAATACAAATAAACTGAAAGAAACTTTTAAACACGGCCTTAAAAAATGCTCACTTTATCGTCAATAGCCTGTACCCTTTTCACTCTCCGCCTCTTCTCTTTTTCCTTCTCTATCATGCCTTCCTTTCGTTGCCATTCTGTCCCTCTCTCTCTGTTTCTCTATGTATGTGACGGCTCTCCAGACACCCAAACGCGAGACGGGGCAAGGAAGGAGGAGGGGAATATTCTTCTCGGAGGACTCGTGTTCGCCTCGCCAGCACTCACTCCACGGCCGGCCGTGGCGTACGCGTGGCGGGCTCGCTGATGACTTCATTGTCGGCGACGTGTGCGACGTGGGTCGGCGCTAAGCCCCCTGTTGCGGAGCCACGGATTGCCGCGGTGCGCCTCTAATCCCCGCAGTCGCAGTCATCAAAGCCTCCCTGCCTTTGAGGTGCCTCGTCCCTCCCCCCAACCTCTCAGCCAGGAGCTGCCTGCCTAGTGCGTCATCTGCATAGCGGCGTGCGCGCGGAATAAGCACCACCATGTTTAATTGCAGGCTGTTGACGGTAATTCGAACACTTTTGAAACCAACCAATGAAATCTACTTTTGGAAATTATCACTGCTCCTAACTGCGTGTATTTTAACGGACATTTTCACAGGCGTGCTCCCAGTAAAGTTGGTAACAGCGTAGATAAAAACTAGTTCCCCGATTTAACGTCGAGTTAAAAGTGTTGAGTAAATTTTGTAAATACCAAAGTTATTTCCTTTGAGTTCTGATTTTTTTTTGTGGTTATGTAAATGTAAGAATTGTAAAATGTGTAAAATATTTACTTTTCCAGTTATGTTACGGTTTTACTTGACCTACGCATAAATAAAGTGATCTGGCACGTGACAGCGTTAATTTTACATGTGGTGGAAGAACACACCACGCGTACAAGCAGGTCTTAAGCAAGACTTTCAAAAGTGCTCAGTTTACCATGAACAGCTTGTAACGGCGGGTTGCGCGCAAATACGCAGTAAACACGTTACGTCAAATCTGCATGTTTCTGGATACCAATTTTTAAAAAAAAACAAGGAATGACAATGCTACAAAACAGGGGTTTTGCAAAATATGTGAGCAAATATTTTGAGGAGAGACATTTCGTCGCAGAAAGATGTATTGTGTTTAAAGAAAAATAAGTGACTCGTAAATTCAAGCTAAACGCGGTATTTTACTTATGCAGGTTTCTGTAAACCTATTTATAAAACAAACAAAAGCAAAGTTTTTTTTTTTTTTTTTTTTTNCCCGAGAAACATTTTGTCGCAGTTCAAGATATTATGCTTAACGGAGAAATGTATACGATAATTTACAGGGAAAAAAATATTCCTTCGTAACTGCCTGTTGCTAAAATATGCTACAAGATCTGTCTACTTGCCACGGTAAACAAGAGTGTGATCGCTACGATAAAACATGTCCCATGGGGACTTGTGTGTTTTTAAAACACCTGCTTCATTTTTTAACTCATTATTTATCATACTTTCTACTCCGCCTCGCCCTCCCCTCGCCCTTTTTCCGAGTGGAAAACTTAGCATTGCTTTAGACATAATTACTTAAGTCTGTTCACAGTATCTTCACACTTTCTGAATACAAACTTTCATCAACCACCTCATGTGTATCTTCTTTGGTTATTTCCTAAATAAATCGCATATCACCACAGTTTTACACTTTAATTTACATTAATATACTTTCTCTTTTATATGAACGAAATTTTTTCATATTCTTTTGGCTCAGTCAATATGGTTTTAAAACAGAGAATAACAGGTATGTTAATGATGGCAGGTAAGAAATAAAACTCTTACGTAAAATATGATTAAATTGATTTTTACGTTCCTGGCAGGGTAAAATTTTGTTATGATCTAGTATAGGTTTTCAGGAAAGTATTGCTAGAAACACATTTCATCGTTATCAATAAAAGCTTGTATTTATAAATAGATGTGAAGCGTGCACAAATATATTGTGCCGGTTTGTCTTTTCATTCTCTTACTGGCTTATTTACATACGGAGGAAGGATATTTGGTGAGTAGGTCGACAGAATTTCAGCAGGGCTTCAGAAAAGTTGGACGTTTTCATAAACAGACTATATGGTCAATTTATGGTTACTTCCAACTTTTCTGAAAACCCGCTAAACTTCTACTTTCAGGCTATTCCTCCGCCTCAAGCAAACAAAGCTTAAGAAAGTCTAGAAAATTACACCACGCACTCAGTTTAATGATATTTTACTTGAGAACTATTTCTTACGGGCATTTTCTCTCTGATTTTATTCACATTGGTTATAAATGGAATATTAAAATATATAGATAAAACATAGGGAAAAATTCAATTTAACCAAAAGTAGGTTTTTCTATCGAAACATAAGAAACTTGCGATACAAACATACTTTGGAAACCACCAGACACATCATAAAAAGACGATTTTTCAAAAAAATTGTTTTAAAAATGTGAAGATACTGTGAATGTATCTATCAAATATTGACTCTGGTGAAAGTTGCTGGAAGTGTGAATATATTTATACTTCGTAAATTCATAATCTGATTACGTGCTGACAGCCGGGGGGGGCACAGAATAAGCGAGTATAAAGAATTGAAATGGCATGGCGGTTTCTGTGATACAGGCTATTAACGGTAACGAGGAAGTATATATTGCGTTAAAAAATAATTTATTATATTCAAAATACAAATTTTTACTGTTTTCTAATATTACTAAACAATATTTGTTTAATAGTTTTAAGTTAGCCTTTACGTATAGTTTGTCTGGTAAAATACTTCAAGAGTTCATGTCCTAAGGATGAACCTTCAAATTGTTTGAAAATATCCATTACACTTAACAGTCAAATATATAATTTAGTTTTTGCCGGTGCTCGGTGATATAACATGAGCAAATAATTTCCAGGGTTTCTGTGGACACAATATCATGTTCCACACTCAAGAACATTTAAAAGTTTTACCTTGTACAGTCTTCACAATGTTCACAGGCGGAGCAGGCTGCTACACAAAGTATTACTCTTCATCGGGATTGCTAGGTAGCAATACTTGGAATACTCAATATTTTTGTACAAAAAAAATTAAAAATTATGCTGTACCAAAATATTTTGGCAGCAATTTTATATCTACAGTTAGTTTTATTGTTAATATATAACATCAGTTTTCATTTTTCATGTTTAGAGCTGAATAATTTGCTGTATTGCCCTAAATATGCAATTTAAAATGTTACTGTAGTGCTAAACATCTTCAGTATTTCTATAATTATTTATGTTAAGATTTGTTATAAATTTAATACCAAAAATATGTAAATATTAAAAATATTCCCAAACAAAACTTGAAAAATATTACAGTTACATATGCACAAGCAAATAACAAGCATATTGAAACCGTGTTAACAAGCGTTCATCATTACACAGACAGGTTTGTATCCATATGAACCCGAAGTGCAAATTCCTTATATTTACCCTAAGGCGAAAACATCCATAGGTAAGAGACAACCCTCTCATACAAAAATAAGAACTTGCCACGTTAGTGTTGTCTTGACCGAAGACTTGCCACATTCAGGTTAGTATTGTTGTGAATATATAATGTGTTTTTAAACTACATGTCGAAATTCAAACCACGGCTTGCATGGGATAATATAATGAATAAGTCCTTGTACCAAAATGTCAGGAATTTAATTTATTATTTTTTAATTGGCTTCGAAATCATCCAAACAGCGCCGGGGGTCCATAACTTCACGTACTTCCGCGCACAACAAGTTGCATATCACGAAAGCGAACGGAAGTGGCGCGCCATGCGGAGAACGTCTGCACGTAGATGGTCGTAAACTCGAGGTACGTGGGCGCCGCTAGTGGTTGCTCGTTAGTACACGTGTGTCAAACTGCATGAACAATGGTGGATCAGCAGCTGAGTAGTAAAGGCTGCCAGAAGTGATTGTATCTTATTTCCAACAACACACTAACAGTAGTATTGGTGGTGTAAGGTCTGCACGGTGGCCTATGTACAGGCGGTTGCCGCATGACGCGCCAGTTCCGTTCGCCTTCGTGGTATGCAACTTGTTGTGCATGCAGGTACGTGAAGTTGCGGGCTCTCAGCGCTGTTTTGCCAACTTCTATTACTTTTTTAAAATACTCAGTGAATGTTCCGAAAATTTTACTAGTAGGATTTATTGTTTGTATTAGTCCATGTATGCCGTGATTTCAATTGCGACATGTATTTTAAAAACACTTTGTATATCTGCGCAACCAAAAGTTAAAATTTATAGTACAAAGTGTATAATAATGGTACGGTTCATTTTAGATTGTGGTACATGTTTGTACTATAATGAATCTGATACAGGCTCACGTTCCTGTTTTGCACGGAGCATGAGAACGTTCTGGCCATGCATTTGAAAATCTAGCGATACTCGCCCACGACGTCTTTACAAACGGCACGTGACAAATGTATGCACACGATCAATCACGCAAGTAAGCGTCACTAGTTCAATGAAATTGAAAACCAATTTCTTTAAAACAAGTTTCGCTCGCACCCAATTCATCACAGACATAAATTAAAATTAATGCTGAGCACATAATACTCAGCCAAACCTCAAAGTTTAGCTTTCAAAAATTAACAGAAAAATTACAGTAAATTGCATAAATAATATATAAATTAATAAAATAAAATAATAATAATAATATTGTAATTCATGAATTTTCTTTTTAAATTACTAAAACAAACCTGTATACAAAATTACTATACCGTTGACATCACTTAGCTTCTGTGTAAAACATGTCTAAGTCACATAAATTACAAGACACGTTCCAAATCATAAACAAACATGGAATAATAAAAATACCATTTCTACAGATATCAGATGCTGTAGAAATACTAATTGTTAAATTAATTATTTATAAATATGCAACTGTATCGCCAGTTCTTAATATTCTGACGTGTAAAAGAAGAAGAAACCGACTTCGTGTTCTATCAAGTTAAGCATTACACTTTCATGGGATTATAGTGGTAAATGAGCAATTTGAAAGCCATGATTAAGAACTTCTTTTATTTCAATTTTGAATCCGTCGAACTTATGTGAAATTAACATTGCCCATGACCCTCTCATTTTACTCATGCGTCTTTCAAGTGAAACTGTGAACATGTCAACAACATAAACATGTTAATAGTATAGCAATTATTACTCTTATGCACGTAAAACAGATAGACACTAGATTAAATAAATTCAGGATCCTAAACTTTAAATATGGCGCTCTTAATAAAACGTTATAGATGGAACTATTATTTGTAAACCGCTGCTAACATTAACACGAGTAACCCAGTAATGGCCCACGTTAAAATGTAGTTACGCGCGGGATTTTTTTTTTTTTTTTCAAATGTTGATTTTGAAAAAACTCAGGTAACCACGAACTCCCTAAATTAACTAAAATATATGCTGTTGGAGAAGAAATATTTTCAAGGGAAAAAAAGTTTATTTCAGATTTGCTTAATTAGCTGGGAACCTCATGAGTATATCTGCCCTATCCTGAAATCGAAC
This sequence comes from Clitarchus hookeri, assembly GCA_002778355.1. NCBI lineage: Eukaryota > Metazoa > Arthropoda > Insecta > Phasmatodea > Phasmatidae > Clitarchus > Clitarchus hookeri. The sequence continues at coordinate 149,734 of NQII01001977.1, read as the reverse complement.
CAGGTACGCAACCAAACTAGTGCCGATCGGTAATTCGTGTGCTGTTTAACCCGTTCATTCGCCGTGTTACGACCGGGGGCATGTTGCACGTGAAGGACGTTTACGGTGAGAACTGTACACGACAAGGCATCAGCGGTCTGTGTTTAAAGGGCGCCGCCTGGCTAGAGCTAGTACCTGCAGAAGTAAGGGAGCGATAAGGGCCACACTCGCAAGCGCATCAAGTGCCGCATCGCCGCTGGGCGCAAAGCACAGAACTGGCCTGTAGCCTTTTTATCTATCGGACTTCAAGCGGTGACCATATAATTTTATTGGTGTAAAATCTGTGGCAAAGTTCAATTGAGTATAATATCTCAGTTTTTTCTTGTACCCAATTAGCGTATTTTGAGATACAGCAGTTTAGAAAGGCCGTTTTTTGCCATGTTGGAGGGCTTAGAAATAATATGTTTGTGTGCGTAACGTCTTGAAAATGACATTCCGTACTCGTCTGAAGTGTGTTTTTTATCGTCAATTAGCACATTGTGCACACGTAAAATATTTTAGTAAAAAAAAACCGGATTTCCCAACGCATTTTAAGTGCCTTACTTTGTGCGAAATCTTATTTCTTTCAGCAGCTCTCATTAGTGAACTGTTAATGCTGACGAACACGCAGTGCGTTTTTCACTTGTTGCGAAAAGCGTGGAGAGATTTGGGCGGCTGATTATTAACATCGAAGTCTTGAGAGCCGATGAAGGTAAAGTGAGGTATGGAACAGCGCAATAATGCAAAGGCGGGGGAAACGGAAGCTCCCTGAGAAAACCCGCATCGTCCGACAAACTCCCCACGTGCGAAAGTCCGGAAGCGACCCCACCGGGAATCGAACCCGGTTCGTCTAGGTGGGAGGCGAGTGGTCTGGCCACTACACCGTGGCCACGTGGTTGCGAGAAGCACGTTCGACCCAAACACAGCGCACGTCAGAAAAATTAAACGATTGCAATACTTGAGCTCCTAGATTAACTCGGGACTGAACGGCTAAAGGGGTTTACACAGTGGGAAACTTAAAAAGCAGGCAATAGGCGAAAACAAAGCGATTGCAAAAAAAATGGTTNATAAAAATACGACTAAATAAATACGTGTTTCCATTTTTATTTCAAGCAACACTCTTTGAAGAAGCGTTTTTACTGTGTAATTTACTTTTGTTGGGTTACTGCTCACAGTAAATTCCTACTGCTCACTGCTTAAGTTTTAAATTGCGTAAACTCCTACAAAACTTCCAATCTGCGGATGTTGAACTATATGTTTACGTCGTCAAACGATTCCCCACACGGTTATACGTTACTTTCTGTAACNACGACTAAATAAATACGTGTTTCCATTTTTATTTCAAGCAACACTCTTTGAAGAAGCGTTTTACTGTGTAATTTACTTTTGTTGGGTTACTGCTCACAGTAAATTCCTACTGCTCACTGCTTAAGTTTTAAATTGCGTAAACTCCTACAAAACTTCCAATCTGCGGATGTTGAACTATATGTTTACGTCGTCAAACGATTCCCCACACGGTTATACGTTACTTTCTGTAACATCCGAAAATATTCTGTCTTTTCCTTCCTTTCCTTCCCTCGTGCTTTATGCGCNAAATTACCCGTTGCTCACTACCTCTCTCTCGCTCTCTCTATCTCTTCCTCTTTATCTCTCTGCTGGCGACATTCCCTTCGTCAGTAGCCACTGTGTATAACTCCGCGTGTTCGAAACTTTGCCTATATATCCACCGATGTACACCGGGCGTGCGAAAACTACAGTTTCGGTTGAGTCCGATTGATCCGATTAATCCACCAGTTCAACCGGCCTGAATATTAGGTGGATCTGTTGGATACGCACCAAAACATTTACCGGCGAATTTTTGAAAGCTTCGTCTGGAAAATGAATACACTGATAGAAGGGTCTGTTCGAGCGAAAAAATATTGGTTTGTATAAGGCCAATAATATATTTAGTTGCCCCAACAAAGTATTTTGTTGAATACTTGAAAAGCATATTTTACTCATCTAACACAATACACGCTTATATTAACAAAACCTCTGGGTTGAGGAAAAAGAAATTAGATTGTCAACCAAATATTTAGTCGAATCAACTGTATATATTTGCTTGGCCACTCATTTGATTGCCTTCGTTTGAAAATACAGCTCGAGATTTCGTTTGTATTTTTTTTTGTGGCAATTATGATAGTAACAGTGTTTGCTAGTGCATTTATTGATTTTTAATAACAGTATAAACATCCTAATAAAACAAGTTCAAACAGGAAACTTAAAAAGTAAAGCTGTGAAATTTGAGATAGGTATTTATTAACGCGCTTTGTGCAGTATTCGAAATGGGTGAATTTAAAAACTTTCCTCTTCCGTTAGTAGTCACTTCAGCTCAGGTTGATATTGCGTAGCGCTAGTGCGTAGGCGATCTAGGTTCGAATCTCAGCAGGCTTCAAATTATTTTTATGCTAGCCGGAATTGTTTAAACATATATTGTCAAACATATATTTAGTTGCACCAACCAAATCTTTGTTTAGGGCAACAAAATAAGAACAAAAAATTAAAATAATAATTTTGTTTCATCAACAAAATATTTCATTGCCCCTGTGCCAACAAATTATTTTGTTTCGCCAAACAAACTTTGTTTGTTTCGCCAAACAAACTTTGTTTGTTTCAACAAAACTTTTTTTCTCTGTGTATACGAAGGTAATTCCAACGTCAAATTTTACAAACGGACGATAGAAACTGTAGAATTTGATAATACAAGCATTAATTTTCGTCTGGAAGCAGAAGCAAATATTGCTGACAAGTCAATCCGATGTTCGAATAATTCACCAACCTGTGTATACCGGTATTTCAACCACTCGTGGATCCATCGAAAAATTTCCCAATGCGCGGTTAGGGATTACGCAATGAGAAAATTAGGCAGTAAGAAGTAAACTGTTATCAACACACTCAAAAAATTGTATCGGTACAATAACGATCCTACTGCCTAAATTCGAACAATATATAAGCGTTTTACAGTTTGTTATTCGTTATCAAACAGAAACAGATTTTTATTTTATAGTATTTTTGCAGTCGACAGCAGTTTTTAGAAGTATAATAACTCAAATAAATCTTGAAAGTTTTTATTTGAAATATATATATACACACACACACACACACACACACACATTCTCATTAATGTGTTATCCTCTGTGATTGGCTAAACTTAAGACATGGGAACTGAGTTCTCTAGTTAGCGATTTTTTCTACTATGAAACATAAGCAGTAAGAAGTACCGACATCTTTGTGTATGCTTCGATTTGAGCAAAGACGATGGAAGACATTTCTAGTGCCTAATGTTTAATTTTTTCACTGTGTAAACCCCTATTAAGCCCTTGCATATCTCTTAACAATCTAGGTGGTAAATTTTGTTAAACAGTATTTGAGTGTGCTAGTAATGAGATGTTTCTCCTTGTATTGCAGAATAACCCAGGGAATGTAATAATTACATATTTTTGTGCATTGTGTATAGAAAAATACTAATTATGTTGTTTATTAACATTAACAAAACTTTAAAGTACCAGAGATTTTATCTTTATCAACAAATTTTTCCACTGTGCCTCCCTTCTTAATCGTGCAGTTTTATATTGTTAAATGTTTGTAACAGTTTCCAGTACAGAACAGATGTGTGCCTATGCCAAATTGCAGCTTACAGAACGATGCTTTAGGTAATTACAATTGTAAAATATTAATAACATCTTCACATTCACATTGTTCTTATTAAAAATTGGAATTTAAAGGGCGTATTAACGCCCCCCCGGTGTTATGCCTGAAGGGTTATCAGGGGATAGCTTATAAACTAACTTATAACCTAACTTAAACTAACACCCATGTTTTACCTAGGATTCGAACCCAGAGCCCCCTGGCCCCAGATCGGCGACTGTTTTTCTATAAATTTAATTTTAACAGCACTAGAATTTGTTCTGCAAAAAAGAATAAAGACACATTGATCTTCTTTCCACAAAGTGGAGTGGTTCAATTTCGTGTGGTTTAAAAGCACATTTTACAACCAATTTAAAAACACAACACAGAATAACCACAATTTTTGGGGGTTGGATTTATTTTATAACTATAGTTTATTAAAGCAGACTACCTCCACTCTGAGATTGATGAGATATTTCATTTTGACTATACGGTTCTAGTTTTGAAGTATGGGAAATCGCGGCTACTTGTATCGTTCTTGAACTGAAAAAAAAATCAGCACAGAAGTGACAACAGAATCGCTCTGTAATCTGGTTTAATGGTAGCAGCAACCAAAACTTCTGTACGAGAAACGAAATGCTGTTAGTTTGTAACAGTACTGTTTGTTGCGGGAACAATCCAGATATTGTTGAAGTTGTGATGTTGAAGGAACTATCTGTTCTGTAACAAGAACGGACCACACTGTTCTATAAACTGTACATATAGTTAAGTGCAATCACACACACAACCACAACAGACAGTTCAGTTGCAATTACTATATAAGTTTGCAACATTTCGATGGAACCAACAACCATTCTGATTGCTGTCCCTATATTCACACTCTAGATGGGTTGTGTGTACAGAAATTTGGTTCATAACGGAATATATATTTTTCTCAGTGTAGATGTAAGTCCACGTTAGTTATGCATGAAACCCCCTTCTCCCAAATAGCCTTTCGTCATAAATGGGAGGATGTTGGCTCAGCAAAGTAAAACTATATTTGATTGTCACTTATTGTGGCCTTAATTAAAAGGTCTTCAATACAAAATACATTCTTTTTTTTTCAAAACTTTGCTTTAACAAATATTTAATTGTTTGGAAATATGCATTTGAACTAAGTACTTACATAGCATCACGTATCGTATCCCAGCTGAGCTGTCGATGATACCAAAATAAAATAAGCACCTTTCGGTTTTCAGGGTGCCAGGTTTCGCATTAACCCAGGATTATGACTCAGATCTGCTTTCATGGAAAGCCGGCTTGTGAAACTAGGTCACGGAGGTCGCGACTAGAGTAAATAAGATGTTGAAGTACGCAAAATAAATTTGATGAATAATCCATTGTATGTTTGTGGGGAAGTTGGATAAATTAAGTTCAACACCACCGTATCAGTTATGGTACAAAAAATGTATGTATCAGCTAAGGAAAGTTTTCAAAACAGCGATAAAGAGAACGGATTGAAGATATTTACTGGCGCATCTTGTATGACACTGTGAAATTTCTTTTATCTCTATCAAAGTGGAAATAATAACGAGCTATTAAATAAATTTCTTGCTGCGACTGCGCAGTCGTGATTACTATGGCGTTCAAGGATATGCGTACACGTCCGTATGGTAAAAGGATTTTATAAAATAATTTTTAGGGTTGCTGGTCGATATTTCACTGCCTGCACAAGATGAAACTGTGCAATTAATTAAAGCCAGATTATGGGAGGGAGGGATTTGAACATAAGAACACATTACCGTATTAACGGACCAAAGTTCGCCTTTCAAATTACAAAAAAAAAAAAAAAAAACATTACAAATTTTTTTTAATGTGTGATTAGTTCGTGAAAGGTTTTCGTCATAATAAAAGTAACTAAACGTTTATTATAATAAGAAATTTAAATATCTTACAAAGTAACACTATAAATAATAGAGGAATAAAACTGTTAAGTGCTTGCGTGAATAGAGAATATAATTCATTTCCTTGCAACTTTCGGTTTTAATGAAGTTTAATATTTTCCTGTGTATTAAAATTAAACCACGTTGACGAAACGTAAGATTTCTAACCGAAACGTACGCACACTACTTAAGGAGATGAAGTACATGAGTAATGTGATCTGTCAAACGTTCTTGTTACTGTAGCGTACATTTTCTGACACCCTTTTTTATCTGTTCAATAAGTTATGATTTTAGATGGATAGATATGAGTGCTTCGTTATTTTTAAATAGCTTTTTATTAATAGTGTCACGAATTTACATCACCGAAGTGGATAATAACGAAAAGTGAAAGAGCGGAAAATTAGTCCTTTAATTTAAAGTCAAAACGTGTGTGTATTTTTAACTTGCAAAATTTAATAGTAATATTAATATTAATATAATATTCATTTTTTTACCAGTTTCGTACTAATGTTTTCAGTAATGTCATCGAGGGTAGCTCTTTGTTCCTCGCTACGGCATAAACCATTTTCCGGCCTACGGTCGGAGAATCACATTCGCAGACACGGCACGCAGCATAATGAGAATGATATGTGGCGGTGGTAACATAGCACCAGGGGCAGGCAGAATATAGACGCATTTTTATAAAGACACAGAGTGCGGCCGTTAGTTATGTAGGAGCGTGCGCGCGAGCTGGTAATTTTACCCGCGGGCCAAAACTCATGCGTCATAGTCGAGGGGCTGAATAATGACGCATGCGGGGGCCGCATAACACAGGCCTCGGAGAAAGATGTGCGTCTGGCCGGGCCGGAGCTTCCGAATAGTTGATTTCGCACTGTGGACTCCGTTTACTGGAGAATAACAACCTGGTGTGTTTAAAGTAGCGCCTTGTTCAATAATAAACGACATAACATTACCAGCTTGGTAAAATCATTATATGTTTTGCTATAGTATTTTTTTTTCTCAAATACACGTTTCAAAATTAAAACTTTAGTAACTGATATATTTATTTTTATCAAGTAACCTGTAAAATGTATTTGCATTTTCTGGTAAAGAAATATGATTTACACATAATTAGAAAGCATATCATGCATATTCGGAAAACCAGTTGTAATTTCTTGTCCATTAAAGGTAGATAAATTGTAAGCCAGGACCCTGCATTACTGCTCAATTTAAACAATTTTTTTTTTTTTAATTCATGATAATTCCCTACTATAAGGGTTTTATGGTTCTTAGCGAAAACGATCGATATTATTCGACAACATAGTCTGCACCTACCCGTAGTACTTTGTAACTCTTGCAAAATTTGTGTTGTTTACATCCTGTGCCCACCTATTTTTCTAAAGGTATGTATGCACAAAAACNATTTTTTTTTCTCAAATACACGTTTCAAAATTAAAACTTTAGTAACTGATATATTTATTTTTATCAAGTAACCTGTAAAATGTATTTGCATTTTCTGGTAAAGAAATATGATTTACACATAATTAGAAATCATATCATGCATATTCGGAAAACCAGTTGTAATTTCTTGTCCATTAAAGGTAGATAAATTGTAAGCCAGGACCCTGCATTACTGCTCAATTTAAACAATTTTTTTTTTTTAATTCATGATAATTCCCTACTATAAGGGTTTTATGGTTCTTAGCGAAAACGATCGATATTATTCGACAACATAGTCTGCACCTACCCGTAGTACTTTGTAACTCTTGCAAAATTTCTGTTGTTTACATCCTGTGCCCACCTATTTTTCTAAAGGTATGTATGCACAAAAACTAATTAAAATAATGGTAGCCTTTGTTGAATGTGTTTTTTCTCATTAACTGGTTTTTGATCATGTTTGTCTGCATGTCTTCGGTTGTTTCGGTTACCTTGCCTGCTACGTATAATCATCTTTCGTGTTAATTTCCTGGTCTGTAGTTACAAAGCTGAAAGAGAAAAAAAACTGCTGACACATTACGTATTGTGCTTTTTTACTCAATTTAATAACTTCATTTTTCTTTAATTGTTGCCTATTTTTGCCCAAGTTTTTCTTGGCAGGCTTTTCGGGATAAAGGGTTTAAAACTAAACCCAAACACAAGCCTGAAACCTGCATACATAAAAACACACTGACACACACTTATTGCTAGGGATTCTACCTCCTGGCCCTAGTGTTCCAAACAATTACTCAATATGAATTAAAAATACCAATAGAATCTGTTTTTGTTTTCTTGTTATCGATTTTTGTATTTTTTCCCCCCTTTTCTTAGTTTTTTTTTATTATATTATTAATACCTGGTTGTTAACATAAGTGTTTGTTGCTTTGCCAATTTTTGGCCATCTCACAGAATTTATTTTATTTTGAAGAGGTTTTCTAGTTGCATTATAAGTTTTAGTGGTTGTTGTTGTTCTTTTTTTATTCAGCCTTCGCACGGAAATTTCCTGACGAACTGTGGACGTAATATTTTACCTTATCTTTATACTGCTCATTCACTGGATGGTTTTAATTTTCACCGATAGATTTTCTAAGCATTTGTGACTACGCAAAAAGGAACAGGACATTTTTTTCCTGAACTTGGCACGTTACCAAATATCATAAGCAGTTATGCACTATATTTCAATGAAATTAGAGACTGATGTCAACGATGTGAAAATTATATTTAGTCAACATTTTTACCTTGATAATTATTACGTTGTAAGAAAATTATTCACGCCATCAGTTGAACTGTGTTGTTGACTTGTTTGCCCACATACGTACAATTCAGCGTCAGTTTGTTTACAAATGTCTACAGCGAATAAATTAATATACTAACACAGTGTACACAAAGTTTAAATTTAGTGTCTACACGTTTACGTTTATTGGTATATTAATATTTCGTTTGATATTTATTACATCGCAATTATGTTTGTATCCACTGTTCTATTTTCGTGATAAGTATTGCAACAGAGTGGGCTTGAATTTGTTTTTAATGAATATTCTATGGTGGAGTTAATTTCTTCTGGCAAGTAAAAATGTTTTACGTGGGGAAAGAAAACTGAGACGATAAGAAATTTGCGTGAAAACTGTTCAAAAAAAAAGTTTTCCTCTGATCTGGAGCGGAAGGCTCAAGGAGTTTACTTCCCCGGCCGAAGACTTTATAAAATATTAATTAGCCTGTCAGAATTACGCATAAAGCTAATTGCCTCGCAGTTCATAAAACATGGTACAACTTCCACTTGGCTCCACTTTTAAACATTTACCTTTGAAACGCTTTGATTCGTGGCAAAAACTGTTCAGGTTGTTAACTGAAATAAACTGAGTAGTTTCTTTCAGTTATGACAGCACTTGTAGTTACGCTGGTCAAGTCACGCAAATTTAGTTTTAGTGAAGAAAGACTTCGTACTGAAACCCAGCTTCATCCGTTGGAGGTCTGTTAGAGAACTGCCTTCTACACACCACTTCACATTATTAGACTAACAAAAAACGTTATTATTAGTTCTTATTTATGACACACTGGGTAGAATATAACTGTTAATGTCAGTCTATACAATAATTAAAGTATATATATATAATTATAAATGCGAAAGTGTGTTTGTTTAAACAATGACCAATCACGAGGGTTACAATTCAAATTCATTTGAACTGACACACGAAACTGCCCCAACGTCCTTGTAAGAACAAGTACGCAACATAAAATAGAAAGATATAAATATGCGGCCAAATAAAAATACATCTAAAAACATAATAACAGATATTATGGACTCTGTTTTAAAATAAATAAATAAATAAATTTTGCAACAAAATAAAATCAATTATGTGAAAAATAATATTGAGCTTGTTAAACATAAAAATTGAGTGTTAATTATTATTCATTCATATTGCTCAAAAAGTATGTGTTGCAATATATTACGTGAAATAAATGCACCAGTATTGCAAAGTAGTTGCTGACAAAGTTTGGTAGAAACGTTATCCAGGTTTACCCTTTTCTAGTTTTCCTATGTAGTCTTCCAAAATCATTTAGAAAACAACTGACATATTTGGAGTTAATTTATATCCCACGCCTTCTTCAGATGCCGTAAGTCTTAAACTAAAGCTTAATGCTTTTGAAATTTACAGATTTTGTAAGTTTCGTAGACTATATACACTCTCACTTTTTATTTTTAGCGTAATATATTATGTGTACTTGTTTGCTTTTATTAGGTTAGTTTTAAATTTGGTTGAGGTAATTGAGTACTTGTGAGAAAGAGGAGCTTGCACATAAGATATCAATAAATTCATCTGTGGAGTTGCTAGGCAACCAAGAATGATTTAGAGGCAAGAATCCTATTGCCAATTTTACATAGTATGATACAACATACAACCCTTTGTGTAAAAATCATAAATTACCAAAAAGATGATATTACCTTTTTTCCAACTGGTGTAGAAATATGCTGTGAGAAAACATACTAAGATGCAACACAAATGATACCCTCCTAAATATGATTTAAATTCCAACTTTACACAAATCACACAGATATACCCTGACACAAATAAAAGATATATTACTATGATAATAAAAAACATCAAAACAAGTTAGCATCAGACACATATGAACATCTGTAGTTACCAAAAATAATTACGTCCGAATAGATTTCTTTCTGATGATGAATGTGATTCATATTTGAATATTTCTCAGATCATTAATAAAATTAATCTTTCCTTCTCTCTCTCTATCTTTAGCTTTATCTCTCTATATTTAGCTTTCTCTCTCTCCCTCTAAGTTAATACGTTTCAAAAAAACATAATTACGTGAAATTTTTATTTATCCAGATTAATGCAATAAATTCTTAATGAAAGTGTTTATTAAATAAGTTAAACAAAATCTGGTCCAACTAACTTGACTTTAGAGTGAATTCCTTCTCAGGACCTCTGGTAAATTAATTTTCAAAAGAAAATATTCAAAGTTCCTCTTCACTTTTAGAGATTATTGTGATGATTTCAACTGTTAGAGATTTAGGTGGACCTTTCCATCATACTATACAGTACAGACTTACTCTCTGAAGGTCTCACTGAAATGCAGTCACAAGCGTCCCCCTTGGCAACTTCTTGCAAACTTGGAATGCACTAATAAATTAAAACTGGCGCTTTAAGGCCTCTTCCTTCGCCTGCGCACATTAAGACATTGGCGTTGGCTATCCTCCATCGCCCCATGCCTTATAATGGGCGGTCTTACGACATTTTTAAATAACATTTGTAGTAGATAGTCCTACATGACCTGGCCGCTTTCAAGTCTAGAAATACAGTCCCCTAGGCTTACAAAAGTGTTGCCCTACCCTGCTTAACAAAATAAAGGATTAAACGGCTTCCTGATAAGGAAATCTTATCTATAAAGAAGTTAACATAAGTGACCTTCTAGGAATATTTATCAGTATACAAGGAGAAATCACACAAATTAAGAAACAGTAATTATATAAATCTGTGACATTAAAACGTTCAATCAATTAAAATTTCAGAAAATTAGTGACAGATAGTTAAAATAAAATCATGATAAAATATCTACTATCATTCTGAATTTAAAAAAAAAAACAGAAAATATTATACTTACAGATGTAAACATTGAAATGAACTCGTGTTATTTACCAATAGAAGTGTCAACATGAAATGTAAATAAATGGCAATTTTTATATCTCTATCGGGCCACAAAGCACCACAAAGCATAATAAGGAGTATCGGGCGCTCACCGTTTCTCACTAGTTATTATTATTTTTTGGCCGACAACACAAAAAAAGGGATATAAACGCACAGTTGTGTGTGTTGCCATATTCCATGTACAGCAGATTTCCAGCACGGGATTACGGCTTAAAATCGTTGATTTAATACGCCCTACATTAATATTTAAAATTTAAAGTGCACCGCATTCCCTTATTGAGTATTAAACGATCGTCTGTTTCAGAAGTATACGGTCAACTACATAAAAAAATTATGAGTGACCAAGTTGGCAGTGCTGACAATTATGGAGTAAATGACGTCTCCTGTTGTCCTTCCGTAAGGCGGCCCTTCTACTGCCATATTGAATTTTTGGTTTTCACAGCTTGTTAATAATTTTGATAATTGTATTTTGCATCCTGTAACCTTGTTTTGTTAAACCTCACTTAATTTTGTTTATATTATATAACTATATATATTTTTTGTATTATAACTTTGTATGTAAATTTTGTTTATAACTAGGCCTACATTTCTATGTTATGATGTTAGATGTACTCTTTTGGCATGTTCAATATCTATGTTTCTGAGATCTCCTAAACGTAAATAAAATAACTAAATAAATAAATAATATTTTAATAATTCTGGAAGTACCCCTGCACCCAAGAAACTATTGATCTTACACAGCAATACAGGCGTAACTACTGAACTACAAACTCGTATTTTTGTTCACGATATTGGTTGTACCAAATTTTGGCAGAATTAATATTGTTACGTAATTATGAGTTCGTAGTTCAGTCGTTGTGCCTGTACTGCTCTGTAAGATCAATATCGGTATAGTCTATTTGCGGTATATTCACACTTTCTGCATTAAACATTTGAAAAATAACCCCATGAGTGACGTACTTGATTCTTTCCTAAATATTACATGTATCACAAGCGTTTTATACTTATATCAACATAGAAATACCTTATTTTTAGTTGAATTGAAGTTTNAAATATTACATGTATCACAAGCGTTTTATACTTATATCAACATAGAAATACCTTATTTTTAGTTGAATTGAAGTTTTACTTATATTTTATCTACAAATGATAATTTTTTTGTTTATAATTAATATGAATTACAACAGGATGAAAACAGGTGTNCACTTATATTTTATCTACAAATGATAATTTTTTGGTTTATAATTAATATGAATTACAACAGGATGAAAACAGGTGTGTTGGTGGTAATACCCAGTAATAAATAGTTATTATGCAACATTTTTTTACACTGAGTGCGCACGAATAGAGTAGGTTATCCCTTTGGTGTAATTTTCTAGACTTAGTTAAGCTATGTTCGAATGAGGCGGAGGAATATCCTGAAAGCAGAACTTTAGCAGAGNGTGTAATTTTCTAGACTTAGTTAAGCTATGTTCGAATGAGGCGGAGGAATATCCTGAAAGCAGAACTTTAGCAGAGATTCAGAAAAGTTGGAAGTAACCGTGAAAGTAGGTATAGAGATTTTATCTGGATTTTCTTTTTAAGAATATAAACAAGCTATAAAAACCCATAATACAATATGGTGGCGGAAGATTCCCCTTNATCTGGATTTTCTTTTTAAGAATATAAACAAGCTATAAAAACCCATAATACAATATGGTGGCGGAAGATTCCCCTTAAACATTTATTTTTCGTACTTTCAATCCTCTCCCACCTTACCGTAAGCCTGAAAATCCCACAGTAGAACTACGCATCTGAATGATTACCATGTTATGTAGATATCCTTTCCACAGCGATGGATAATGTCGGAATAGTAATTCTCCTATACATCTATCAGTAAGACTTTCAAAAGTTGTTACATATATGTAATTAATTTTATAGTAAATTTTGCAGAAAAAATTTACTTTTTTTGACCAACTTCGAATCCTCCCACGCTTCTCAAAATTATTTTACTAAATAAACACTGACATCGCTATACCTCACTAGCACAGCCATATTTTTTTAAAATATCTGATGGCTTCGATCTCAATCAAAAATTTTGTGAGTAGGGCAAGTTTTAAAATTATTTTGATGTATGACGTGAGAAGAATAAGTTTATGGCGCTAATTAATTAGCAATAAATATGTCCGTGTATGTTACGCTGTCGGAAATGGATGTTACGCAGCAAAACTGCAAAATTCAGGGGCATTAAATAACATCGCGCAGAAAATGTCGCTGACAAGTGAAAATAAATTTTCGTAGAAGTAAATTACAACATGAATGATTTCCCTCCTTGTGCTGTACTGCTTGATAACATAAAAGAATTATTTTACTTTGAAAATAAATTTTAAATAAAGTCTGACTAAAACTGTTAAAAACTTTGACAATGTGACATTTAAAATATGCCGGGGTATAATAACCGAATTTGCTTAAATAAATATATTTTAATTTTATTGCTTAGGTTTTTTTAAAATGAAAATTTAACAGTGGCACAGGAACTTCAAACAATCCTTCCAAACAAATCGACAAAGAAATACACTCATTTGCAAAGAGAAATCTATCAGGATGAACGAATCGCGCGAGTACAACGAAGGTTGCCACACAGTAACGTCATAGCCCAACATATGTCCCATTTCCGTTTAATGAGGTTTGCTTGCGCGGATGTGCCCCTAGGGGCATACATGTCCCTTCATCCTTCATAGCTGCAAGATACCGAATAAGGACTAAGTAGCAGTGCGAGCCACGGAGCCAAGTTTAGTGAACACGCAGCATGTCCCGACGGCGCATCTGACAAGCCTCTGCCCAGCTGAGTGAGTTCGAGAGAGGCCGCATCGTCAGCCTCCGAGAGGCAGTTTTGAAGTTTCGGCGCAGTGCTCGACACTTGAGCCGTTCTGCCTACACTGTGAGTCGATGTTGGGTGCAGTGGGAACAGGAGAGCGCGTGAGAAGGCTCGGGTCGACCCCGGCGAACCACCAGCAGGGAGGATCTTTCCATTGTGCGACAGGTTGTAAGCACTCCGTGGGCGTCGCTGTGCAGCATCCACGGACATGTCACGGCAGCTGGAGATACGCCTGTGTCCACCAGTACCATGCCCAGGTGGCTGGCAGAGCGGGATCTGTCGTCGCGGCGTCCCTTGCGACGTCTACCGTTACGACCTGACCATCGCCGAGCATGTGTAACCTTCTGCCGGAAACAGACAGCATGGCAGCTTGCGGATTGGCGACGAGTGGTGTTCAGCGACGAATCACGGTTCTGTCTGGATACAGACGACCACCGAATTCGCGTCTAGAGACGTCCTCGCCTCGCTGTGGTCCACGCTTAATTGTAGAGCGGCACATTACCCTGACGAGATGTGGCATGGTGTGAGGCGCCATTTCCTACGATTCCCGCGCCCCACTGGTGGTGACTGAAAGAACCCTGACGGCGCGGTGATACGTCCAGGGAATTCTGCACCATGTGCGCTCCCCTTCATGGTGCAGTTTGACATTAATGAGCGACAGGTTTGTTGCAAATAGCACGGAACCAAATTTACTTTGACCTCTGAAAGTACGTGTAATGTACCAGTAAATGCACATACACTTCTACAGAAATTACTGTCGGTGTACATAAGTATTAAGTTATGGGAAAAATTACAGTTACCGCCCAGGTGTATCCAGCAGCAATGGAGGCGAGTACGGCGCTTCCTACTGTATGTTTATGTGTGTGTGTGTGTTATGTGTGTGTGTGAGCGGGCGCGCGTGGTACCGCATTTACTGGTACAATGCACGTACTTTCATAGATAGAAGTAAATTTTGTCCCGTGCTGTTCGCAATAGACATCTCGCTCGTTTCCACCTTTACGGGCGTGTACCAACCTCAGGATGCGAGAAAGGCTAAATGCCATGTATACTGTATACATTTCGTCTATATTTATGTGAGGAATCACTTCAGGGAGTTTGTCGGTGATTTTTGCGAACATTCTGCATAATATAGATAAAACCTTAGCTAATAACAGCAAATATTAATTTCAAATTTTAATAACACACAAGTTTAGTTGTAAGTAGTGAAGGTGAGAAAATGTAAGAAATGCCTGGCTAGTGCTTTTTTTCCTACTTTCCAAAGGAAATAAAGGCATATAAGATCACTTTCATGTCTGTGTGCGTTTATGTATGTGTGTATGTATGTGTGTCTGTACACGTGTGTGTCTCACCCTTTCAATTTTTGAACGCTTCAACCGAATTTCACCAAACCTTTTACATATATAGTACTTATTAAGTAAATATAACTTGTATAGTTTCGACCACGCCGGGCACTTACTTTCGAAATGGCGGCCATAAAAAATGTTGGGCGATATTTCATATCTCGGGAATCGTTCAACCGATTTAAACGAGATTTTTTATACTGGCAGAGCATTGAGAAAGCATTCAATTTTGGGATAGATATTGTTGTTGGTCTGCCATTTTGTAAGATATTACCAATTTAATAAATAAAAATTTTACATTTTATCTCTAAACCTATTCAACCAATTCTCACCCAATTTGACATGTAAGTAATACCATGATAGCCTATGTAAAGGCAAGTGATTGAACTTGATAAGTCACTTATTTTCAAAATGGTGGCCATGCACATTTTTAAATTTATTTGGTATATCTGCTGTACCATTAAACCAATTTGGACCAAATTTTGTACACTTAATGTATATACTACAAGCACCATAAATACCAACAAATGACCACTTTTGTGTTCCATTTTGTAAGATAGCACCATACGAATAAATTAAGTTGTTTTGTCATAACTCAGTAAATAATTAACCGATTGCTACCAAATTTGGCAAACATGTATTACTAATGCAGTTTATGTTAAGTGATATGTTTTAAGCATGTCAGACATTTATTTTCAAAACGGCGGTAATATAACTACTTTAGCTTAGAATACTATATTGTAGAAACTATGTGATCAATTCCAACATATCTTTGTATGCTGGCAGACGATATTACATTTATCAACTGTATCTACGTGGAGCATCTATTGTCCACAATTTTGTAATATCGTGTCATGTGATTGAATAAAGTTTTTATGTCATACTAGCGAACCGGCCCGGCTTCGCCCGGGTACAATTGAGTTTTACAGTGATACACTAATAAATAAATTGGGAACATACATTTAATTTATGTGAAAACAGAATTATAAAATTATGCTATGTTGGCTTATGTTTTTAACTGATTACGGTAACCCAAAAGGAAGGAAGTATTTTTTACCCAATATCCAAGAAGTAGGGTATTGTTTTTGGAGTGTATCTGTGCAACGATCGCGTAATTACCACATTTCCGCTTTCCAGCTTCGATGTATGAAAATCAAAACGTGATTTTCATCGAGTTGTAGCTTTAGAAATAAGTGTACGTAGGTACTACTTTTGCGCTTGGCTGAGGGATCTTAATCGATCACCAAAGTTAAGCAACGTTCCCAGCGGCACACGTTTGGATTGGTGACCGTTTAGTGGCATATCATCTGAGCGCTTCCGGACTTCGGAGGGCACGTTAAATATTCGTTCCCTGTTTTTATAGATTGATAGCAGTCGTTAAGCCATTTCAGAGGTCCTTGGGTGGCCTGATAAACTCTGACAACAGAGAAAAAAAATATTTCAGTCACATTCCCAGTCATTACAGAATTACGTTTTGTTATTATTCCACAAAACCATTACAATTTACCGGGATAAAAAGTATAATAAGTCCTATTCCAGGACCTAAAGATCCTACATACCAAGTTTCATCAAAATCCGTTCAGCCGTTATGGAGCTGAGTTCGGTCACGTTCCCAGCCGTTGCAGAATTACATTTTGTTGTTATTCCACAGAACCCGTAAAATTTACCGGGATAAAAAGTGCGCTATGTCCTATTCCAGGAACTAAAGTACTTGCATACCAAATTTCATCCAAATCCATTCAGCCGTTATGGAGCTGAGTGGTAACAAAAAAATATATATATACACACACAGAGAGAGACTTTCGCATTTATAATATTAGTAGGATATCGGGGAAGAAATGACCAATTCCTATAAAATTTGGCAAACAAGTAGAACTGAGGCAGATGGTGTAAAATGGTATGTTTTATGTAGGGCAGGCACTTATTTTCAAAATGGTGGCTATATAAATATACAGTATATTTTGTTAATGTAATAAATTCCATCTTATTTTTTTATGCTGGCAGTAACTATTACAACCATCAAATTTGTCTAAGCAGAGCCTCTTTGCCTTCTATTTTGTAATATAGCCCTACCAATAAAAAATAATGATTTTATCTCGTATCTCGGGAAACAATTAGCCCATTCTTACAAAATTTGGCGAAAATGTAATATTGTAGGCCATAATATTAAATGTATTTTTTTAAGACAAACTTATTTTCAAAATGGTGGCTGGTTATAAATTCATTTTAGTTTTGCGGCCGATATCTACGAAACTGTGTTATCTAATTTAACTTAACTTTGCATATTAACAGTATACAATCATCGAAATTATAACTACATTAATTTTTGGTCCTCCATTTATGAAGATCACCACATGAAAATTATGGAGGTTTTATGCCATGTCTCGAGGACCAATCAACCGATTCCCACCAAATTTTACACTGGGTCATTTCAAATAAATTTTTCTCATATTGTGCACACCATAACTGCTACAGAAGGCCATGTTATCTTTCATTATTTCAATGGGTCAGACAACGATGTTCAAAATGGCATCTTCATAAATAATTTAGGTAAGTTTGACACATATCTTAAACAAATTTAACCAAATTCAACCGAAATTTGTATGTAGACATTATACATCAGAAATATCGTATATGGATTCTCTTTTTATGGCAATTTTTTACTATATCATAAAATAAGTAAATAAAGTTTTTTTGTCAGATCTCAGGGATTTCCATTAATTCTTCACACAAGTAGTGCTACGGCAGGCCACGTAATCTTACATATTTTATGTTGCTCAGTCACTTATTTTCAAAATAATGATCCTGTATATATATTTTAGGTTAGTAAACCCTATCACTCGGAACATTAGACTGATTAAATTCAAAGTTGCTGCTCCGAATCCAACCTCCGTAATGCAGTGGATTGCACGCTAGATTATAGTACGAGGTATTCTGGGTTCAAGTCCCAGGAAAGGCATGTGTGTATTTGTAATTGTCTCACTACTGTTGCAAAAGTTTCTTGTTTGATTTCTTAAGTTATTGCTTTCAAAGAAAAGTCAAGTCCTTCCTACCATCTCAGCTTTTAAAAAAATATTTAAAAATTAATTGCACCCATGTTGAAGAAAGTAGGCTCATTAGTTATATCAGTAACTTTTTGTTTACCTCTCGTTTTGTTTATTGATAAACTTTCACAATATTTTTCTCTCAGAATTGGCCAATTATATATATATATCTGTTCTTCAAATAAAACGTGGTTATATTTATTTCTGTGTGGAAATGGCATGCAAATATTGTATTGCGATAACCAAACGTGTGCGCAGCAATACGCGATATTTAAACAACGTTTAAACCTTCGTATCTCAAGCGACAAGACGTGTGTTTGCTGTAATGAAGGTCGCCGGATNTATCTGTTCTTCAAATAAAACGTGGTTATATTTATTTCTGTGTGGAAATGGCATGCAAATATTGTATTGCGATAACCAAACGTGTGCGCAGCAATACACGATATTTAAACAACGTTTAAACCTTCGTATCTCAAGCGACAAGACGTGTGTTTGCTGTAATGAAGGTCGCCGGATTGAATCCTCTTGCTTCCGATCGTTTATTGAGTTTCTTTAAATATATTGATAATAGTGATGGTCTTCTATGGCATGTACGACACCGACGCATCTAGCAGGCAACGAGGGAAACAAGATAACCAACTGCTACGCCTTCTACTGGATGAAGCCAGAAAAGAAACGGCTGCTTGGTGCTGGAGCTGGCGTGTAAATTGCATATTACGATGTCGCCTACCTTCAGTGCCCGTTTTTAGTCATTCTTTGGTTAACATGATAGTGTTCACTGTTGGTACGCCTTACTTATTATATGGCAGCCATGCTTATCGGTTTACAATCAATTATATGTACGTAACAGACGTCTGCATAAAATGTTAACAAAAATGTGTGGTTCATAGTAAATTTACTCGTCCTATGTTCAATCAGTCACACACGACTACAAGTTAATTTGATATTAGTGAAGTAGTGATTTATTAGAAAGGTAACATTTCATTTAATTTGCATTTTTATTCTGGCAGTACCTACCACACAGGATCTGTCAGCAATATAACAAAAAACAGGATAATGCAATAGAAATTTAAATACAATTAATTGTTACATACAGTTCAGACGTATATTTTATTAGTAAAGGAAAATATAAAGGTAAGTTTTCATTCAAAAGGGACCGCGGTAGTGTAGTGATTAGACTACTCGCTTCCCACCCTTGTCAAACCATGTTCGATCCCCAGCGGGGTTGCTCCCGGATTTTCTCGGGATTCTCCCGTATCCTCCACCCTTTCGCCCCGACGTTGCTCTATACTCATCTCGCGTCACCCTCATTGGCTATCAAGGCCTCGTTGTTAAGAGCAGCCCATTCATTTAGAAATAATATATTCTATTAAATGCAATTAAATACTTCTCAATTTTCTTTTCTCCTTCAATTCTAAAGGCTGAAGCTCTTACGTGCACAGCATGAAACAAAACATGGCCATTCCCTGCACGTCTACTTGTCGAGGGTGTTACCATACGGCACGTGCGCGATGAAAATTAACCGTTTAGTAAGAATATCTTCTTTCATTCTGATACGTACACGTTTTTCATGAAACCCCTGGGGCCGTTGAGTTTGTAGCCAGGGGTTCACGAGGGAAATTAATCTGTTTTACTTTTAACATCAATTGTGTAACTGTGTAACTTTTTTGTTACAAATAAACCTAGTTTTCGCAAATTTTGCTGTAAACTAAACTTGGGAAAGTAGCAATTTGTATAGTGGAAAATAAATACGTTGTACACTAGAAAATATTTTCCTAACATGAATTTGTTAAAAAAACGGCTGGGGGTCCGACAAAATGTTTATCATGCCAAAGTATTCCTCCAAATCAAACATTTTAAGGGCTCCACCTGGTTGGTGCGTGAAGTGCGTTGCAAACGTTTGGTATAAAACATGCTATTCAAAAACGGTTGAATGTTTTGTGGTGGTCTCAACACGAAAAGCATTTAAAAAGCGTTTCGTGACCAAAGACAAGTTTCAAGTTCTCATTTCAACTCCAATGATTATTCTTTTGGGCATGAAAATGGATTGAACGGGTCCTTTGGTAATCAGTTTTAGATACTAAATTTTCGACACAGAAAGTTTATTTATTAAAGTGACATAAGAACATAGGGTTGCCGCTTAAAGTCACGTTCAGGCGAGTCGCCCACGGGAAGACTGCACTCCAGTTGAGCGCCTTGCGCATAAGGGCGATGGGACAAGTGGTGAGTGAGCAAGAGTTGGCTTTATAGCTCATACGCTTCTCGGCCTCGAACGTGGAAAATATTGTCTATGCGAGGTTTCTTCACTTTTTTTAATATAACCTTTAAANCATAACTTTTTGGTTGTTTCCTAAATATGGCAGGTATCACAAGCGTTTTATTCTACTGTTGACTTAAAACTAATTTTTTTTTGGTTATATTAAAATGTTATTTATATTTTATCTATAAACTATATAATTCCCTTTACAATTAACATGAATAAAAACAGTGAGAAAACAGGGGTATTGGTAATGCCAGGTAAGAAATAGTTCTTATGGAAAACATTATTATAGGTTAATAACGGTTAATTGAGCACTTTCGAAAGCCCTCTCATTTGCAATAACAGTCAATAAATAAATTTTATTTGAGCTTTAGACGTTAACTTTGGAGTGCAGTGGAATATACACAATGTGTTCATTACTTACATGGCAATATCAATTTTAAAATTGTGGTTAAAGGACAAAAAAAATGGCTGAAAATAAAAAAGTAACTAGGGTCTCAAAAGTGCTCACTTTCCGTGAACAGCCTATACTCTGAATGCGCACTAATGCGGTGTGTTGTCCCTTTGGTGCAATTTTCTAGTCTTGGTTAAGCTTTGTTTGCACGAGGCGGAGGAATATTCCGGAAGTAGATCTTCAGCAGGGCTTCATAAAAGTTCTAAGTATCCGTGGTTGGACTATAGCTGGCAGGCAGGCAGGCAGGTGGAACCCCTGCTGTGTGGGTAGGGTACACCCTTCGCTCCCGACAGCTTGGAGAAACTGCTCTTGACAGCTAGCTCCACGTGGTGCGGAGCCTGCGTGAGCCACGTCACATCCTGTGTTTACCCGCGGCTCGCGCGAGGGCGTGGTAATGAGGCTCAGCCGGCGTTCCTGACACACGCCGCTCGAATTTATTCCTATTGATGTTTACATCCATTCTATTGGGCGGAGCAGGGAGGGGGTTCCCGCTCCACCCAAACTTGCAACCGCTGTTTGTTTCTCTACATTCATCCGAGCGTTTGGAACAAAAAATTCGGGTTGGAGGATGGGGATGAAGGTCGAGATGTCAAACATGCTCGAGTCGTAATAATTCGTGGTAATTTACAGCAGTTTAAATAACCGACGGACGAAGGGAATTGTATGAAGGGTTGTATGAGAGCGGAGAGGGAGGTCTTCGAGTCTATTGCCACGTGGTCTTGTTTACGGATGATCGAAGGAAAAACACGTGGAGGAGGTCACAGGAGGTCACGTTTCTCTAGCTACCATGCTCGTTGAAACCTGGCGAACGCCATAAATTCCCTGTCCTAATCCCATACTTAGCCCATTAAGGCCATGATCTCCCATTTCTTTGGCTTTTGCGATAATTAATGTTTTTAATCCAAACGGGAGCCGATATTGTAAAATCTATCTGACCGTTTCGTTACAAATAATTTTTATTATGTGGTCTAATTTTTTCAACACAAAAAACTGGAGATTTTTAACAAATTATTAAATACACGAAAATATAGTAATTAATTAATTAGATATATTTATACCGTTTTTGTGTTGAAAAATTGGACTAAATAATAAAAATAATGTGTAACAAAATGCCCAGATTTTATAATATCGGCTCCCGTTTTGGTTTAAAAAATTAATCATCGTAAAAGCTGTAGAAATGGAAAATCATGGCCCTAAGGCCCCCGCCTACGTGCATAGAGTGTTTTTCCGCGTTTAATACGGAGAAGCGTGGGAGCGATATGGTTGACACTGCCACGCTCATCAAGTGCGCCATCGCCGCTAAGCGCAAGGCTCTGAACTGGCGTGCAGTGTTCTCATCGCACTGCGTGTACCTATGGGATTTTCAGCGGTGACACTATTATTCTATAGATTGAAAGTATTCAGGAAGGTTCAAGCAGGGCCCTTGAGTAGTTTTGTATGTATCTGACACGTATATTTTTAGATACAGAGCTTTGAAAAAGCCGTTCTAGCCATTTTGGAGTACTCTAAAATGTTTTTTTTTTTTTATAATTTACGTGACTTTTGAAAACACTAAACAGCCCTCGTCTGAAGTGTGTTCCTTTCTTATATTAGCACATTAGACGCACATTTAATATTTTCGTTGGAAAACGTGTATTTCAAACACCCTGCAACGCAGTTCAAGGGTCACCAATTCATTTACGAACTCAGTGCTGCGATAGTTTAATTTTTCTGCTTGCGCTGCATAATTGTGTCGAGCATACTTCTTGCAACTAGTGAGCAACGAGCTGCGTTTCAGTTGATGTGAGCATTAACCAACAGCAATTGAGATGATGCAGAAGCTTCCAACACATCATATTTCTCACAATGTAGATGTTGGAAACACCGGGTTCTGGTGCCTTGTTGATTGCAGTGCCAACCGTAAAATATCCTCCATAAGCAACAAATCCTCGTTCGTGGGACAGGGGGACTGAACGGGTTAAACTTGTACAAATGAATGACAACTTACTTTTTTTCTCAAACCTCCTATCTTTCTGCGCGTATTAAAATTCCATCGTAACGCAAGTACTTAATTAAATACTAAATTAAGTAGGAGAATGGTGAATACTGCGTAGTATCACTTCCAGCTTGGATTTAATTTTATTTCGCCGTAGATTACTTTTTACGTGAAATATTTTTTAATGAGGGCTTTCAAGACATAGAGCATATCTTAACAGATATTTAAGTCCATGATAGTTTGACCTTGTGGTTTTTCTTGAATGTGTAACAGTAATAAATGTTAACTCACCTATGTATATATTATTTTCATTTTCTCATGAGAGTATACAGATATATATCAGTCCATTCTGGCTTCAGGAATTCTGTAAAGTAGTTTTGTATAACAATAAGGCTTGAATTCTACTACTCAATCTTAACAGTAACTTATAAAGATATATAAATGAACACAAGATGGCAAGAAAGCCACCACCATAAGACACCAAGCATAGAGCGAATTTGCAGTTCTTCTTATGTAAATGAGGAGGTGTTATCTACATTGAAGACCTAGGAAGTCGGGAGTACAAAACGCAACACATACAAGCAGTGACATTTCTCTGTGTCGCTACATGCAAGGCACTTAAGGGTGGTGGACAACAAAAAATTCATAGTTTTATATTTGTATGATATACAAACGTAAGGTTTTTGGGACGTACAGATTATGTGAACTAACGCACTAACCGAAATGAGATAATTCACACTGAAATAAGAGTAAGTGAAGAGAATTGGGTGGCTCTTAACATCGATACCTTGAGAACCGATTGGGGTGAAGTGAGGTGAGTGCGGAGCAGAGCCGGAATGAAGGAGCGGGGGAAACGGGATATCCCCAAGAAAACCCGCCGACCAGCGGCATCATCCCACACCATTCCCACTTGCGAAAAATCGGAGTGAGCCGGGCAGGGGATTAAACCAGGTTCGCATTGGTGGGAGGCGAGCAGTCTAACCGCTCAGCCACTAANTCGCATTGGTGGGAGGCGAGCAGTCTAACCGCTCAGCCACTAAAATTTGTGATTTTGACATGCTATAGTACAAAAACCTATGGGATATAAACATTGTTATGAGAGGAAAGAGTACTTACAAGTAACGTCTACAAGTTAGACGGTATTTTCTACAATTATAAAAAGTTAAATGTTTGTTGACAAGCACCCTTAAGTATGGCGTTGCAACATTTTCGTCTTCATAGGACGTTGAGAGGGCAATTCCATCGTGCTATGCCGTAGTAATACAGATTAATTTAAGTGTATTGCCTGGGTTTCCATAACATAGAGAGTGATGGCGTAGAAAAAACTTTACCATTTTTATTCTCTAAGAAAAGTAAACTTTGGAAAACAGTTCACAAACTGACACATGTCTTAATGCGTGACACTACTTTGATACTACTCATAAATACATTGTTAAATATTCTGAACAATTGTTATATAAGGTATTCTTATACTGAGTGGCCAACGGGAATACTGCACGCCAAAACATTGTCTTGAGCATAGATACTACACTGAAGAGCCAAAAAAACTGGTACACCTGCCTAATACCGTGTAGCCTCCACCCCCCTTCCCCAGGAAGAATAAGTGCCGCAATACGACGTGGCATGGACTCGACTAATGTCTGAAGGTATGCGGGAGGCAATTCACACCATGAATCCTGCAGGGCAGTACACAAATCCAATCTGCACCAATTTGAGAAAGGGTTGCACGTCTGTCACGTTTAATGATTCTCGTCAGTTGTCGTTTTTCCCGTTCTTTCACGATCTTTTTCCAGCCGCAGCGATGTCGAAGATGTGATGTTTTGCCGGATTCCCGATATTGGCGGTACACTCGTGAAATGGTCGTATGCGAACATCCAAATGTTACCGCTACCTCGGAGATGCTATGTCCCATCTCTCGTGCTCCGACTATAACACCACGTTCAAACTCACTTAAATCTTGATAACCTGCCATTGTAGCAGCAGTAACCGATCTAGCTGCCGACAGCATCGCGTTACTCTGATTGGTTCCATACGTCTGTTATTTGCATACGCACGCCTATAGCAGTTTTTTTGGCTCTTCAGTGTATAAGACATATGGTGAGCGTGTCTGGGTCGCCCTTATCGCTCCCACGCTCCTAGGCCTCGTACACGCCAAACAGGCCCCGGAGGAAGGCACCTCGTAGTTCCTTATATATTAGTTTAAGCTTCTGGTTAGCCTTAAAGGCCGGTAACACTGTAGCTAGTTGCTTCAACTTTGAGTTGTCGTTATGTTCATTTACAGATCGCACACAAGTGAACTCGCATTGAATTATAGGCTGTCCACGAATATTTGAGTACTTTTTAAATCAACCTGAAAAAATGTCACTACCCCTACCTGCATACATATTAACGAGCACATTGATCGGTCTGCACCTAGTAAAGCTGTTAACGACGAAGAGAACAGTAGTTTCATGTCTTAACGTCGAATTAAAAGTTGAGGTAAACATTTGCGAGTACTGAAATGACTTTTTTTCTTTTATGCTTTTTTTTCCTGGTGTATATGAGTGCAAGAAAATGCAAATTTGTAAACTATTGACTTTCCTAATAATTACACAGTTTCACTTGACTGACGCANATATGAGTGCAAGAAAATGCAAATTTGTAAACTATTGACTTTCCTAATAATTACACAGTTTCACTTGACTGACGCATGAATAAAGTGGTCAGGTTCATGGCAATATTAATTTTACATATTGTGGAAAAATACACAACGTGCATACAAGTAGATCTTAAGCAGGGCTTTCAAAAGTGCTCAGTTTACAACGAACAATCTTTAAAAGCGTTGGCCACAAAAAAAAATTGTTATTTTATATTGGTACCACATACAGTTAAAGTTGTAGACATTATCTATAGCTATTTTTTCCTCAGAAAAAACTTTTATTATATCGCATGATTTTTGCAAAATTAGGTGTCCAAATCATAATTATACTGTTTTGTGATTTACAAATAAGTGAATCAAACTATTTGCAGGAAATTTAAAGAGGGCAGCTGAAAGGTCTTGTCTCGATTTATTTTAAGGTATGCTTAGCAAAATTTATAAAAAAAAATCAAATATATTATAAAATAATCTAATATGAAAAATTTTCAAGAATTTCCTTATTTTCAGCAATTTTTTGTAACTGCAAAAACATTTTATTGTGCGATTTTATAGACGTCTTGAAGTAGGTCTTGGCATCTTCTTTCAGTGTCAATTGTCCCATTTCTATACGTAAGTTAACTTTCATTATTAAACAAAAATTTTGTTATTTTAATACTACGCACTCAAAAAATATTTTTGTTTTGCGAGGAAAATGTAATCATTCACGCCTACNAAATTTTGTTATTTTAATACTACGCACTCAAAAAATATTTTTGTTTTGCGAGGAAAATGTAATCATTCACGCCTACTAGTTGAACAGCACGTGGTACAATCATAAAATAACCAATATTTTGCGTAGTCAAGGCCTTTAAGATTGACGTAAAGTTAATGTTTCCAAGCGAGAAGTTGGCTCAACTCGGGCAAAACTGAAAGTTAACGTATTGTCAGCCAATCGTATTATAAAAACTACATTTTTCTGCAGTGTTGGTATTAATTTCCATTCCTACCAACTTCCGTGTGGGCTGTATATTGTGCTAATGGCGTACGATTGCAAAGTGTGAGAGTTAATCTCGTTTGTGCGTATTCTATTGATAAACAAATTAACCATCTCAAAACTCCAAATGCAAAGATAATTTAAGAGTGCAAATAGATGTAATTTAAGTGAAATAAAGGCTATTATTAGCACATGTTTACGAATGTCTTAACAATTATAACATCAATGTGTTACGTACAAATTTAATATTTGTCTGTATACAAAACTCACAATTTTTTTTTCAGATACGGGGTACAGCATAATTGGTAGCACTGCATTACAACTTTTGAAAAATGAACTATTCTTAACTTCTGTGTAAACACAGACACGATTTTATAATTTATAAAAAAAAATATTGTAGAGAGTTAATGCAAAGTTAACATAACAAGCCCCGCGTTGATTTTAGTGGCAATCGAACTAGAAGCTTAAAATCAGAATGCGTACCTACACGCTCGTTTCGTAAATAAAGTCAGTGTTAATGATAATAGAGGTCTGGCGGTAATTGCATCCGTCTTGTTACGGGCTGTTCACGGTAAATTGAGCATTTTTGGAAGCCCAGCTTAAGATCTACTTGTATATTCGTTGTGCATCCTTCCGCAATATGCAAACTTAACATTGTCATGGGCCTGTTCACTTTATTCATGCGTTGGTCAAGTGAAACGTGAAGCTATTGTAAAAGTGAACACATTACAAATTTGCTCATTCTTATATATATCCATGAAAAAATGTAGTTATATCAGTATTCACAGATGTTTATCTAACACTTTTAGTTTGAAGTTAAGGCATTAGACTACTTTCCCTCCGTCGTTACCAACTTTACTGGGCGCATGCCAGCTGGTGAGCCCATTAAAACTTACNGTGCGCAAACCAGCTGGTGAGCCCATTAAAACTTACGCAGGTAGGAGCAGTGACATTTTTCAGAGGTTGATTTCAAAAGTGTTCAGTTAACCGTAAACAGCGTACACCCGCCAGTCCGAAGAATGGATGTGGAAGTTGAGCTGAGGGTGATGCCTGTGGAATAAATGGGAATGCCCCAATAAAACCCCCAACACCGCGAGGAGTGCGTCACACTCCTCACACAAGAATAGCCGTCCGTTTAGTCGCTACCACGCCAGAGCTTGAGGTGAACCAGGGACTCAACAGTAGTACACTCTAAATAATATTACTGCCCTGAAAGCCTATTGTCCAAGTAAATAGATGGTATTTTCTGTTTGCAAAGTATGGATACCAAACTGTTTAGTCAGAAAGGGCCACTACTTAAAAAAAAAAACAACGGGTGCCTGAAGATCGTTTACATACCGAAAGTATTGGTGAACATAATTTTCATATACATTATTGTTGTCAGTGCAACTTTATTTTAATTGTTGTATTAATGCTGGATACTAATTACGTAATATGATTCCTGTTCATGCAACAGAATACTGGTCCTCGGAAGCTGAAGAAGACTCCAGTCTCTTGCCAACGCATTGCCGTATGCTATAGGCTATTCACGGTAAGGTGAGCACTTTTGAAAGCTCTCTCATTTGGAATAACAGTCAATAAATGTATTTAATTTTAGCCTTAGACGTCAACTTCTGAGTACGGTGGATTATTCACAATGTGCTTATCACAAACATGGCAATATTTATTTTAAAAAGTGGTTAAAGGACAAAAAAATAACTGAAAGTAAAAAGTAACTAGGGCCACAAAAGTGCTCACTTTACCGTGAACGGTCATTAACTCGTTGCATGTTGAGGTTGAACGGAATTCCCAGCCCGAGAGTCCTCACCTACTTACCTGAGAGTTTTTACTCTTTTTTTGACTGTTTATGTTGTGTGTACCAACAATCAGCGGCGGTCACCCACCCAAGTACTGGCCATGCCCGAAGCTGTTTATATTGTGTGTACCAACAATCAGCGGCGGTCACCCACCCAAGTACTGGCCATGCCCGAAGCTGTTTATGTTGTCTGTACCAACAATCAGCGGCGGTCACCCACCAAAGTACTGGCCATGCCCGATGCTGTTTAATTCGGAGATGAGGAGACCTCCGAATATGTCAAAGGAGTATGGCCGTCTGCACGCATAGCTGCATAGTTAAGTTGGTGGATTTTTTAATTTCTTGTGCAAGAACCTATGCGTCGCCAATCAGAATCGACTCTCATTACTACACACATCAAAATTCACTTTCACAGACGAATACTTCCGATTACGAAACTAAACATGCATTCGACTGCAGTTGTTGGTTTTCGTTTCATGCGTTCATTTGTTTATCTGGCACGTAGTTAGCGAAAATGATAACTGCAACAACCAACGGCACACAGTAAAAATTCTAGGAATTCATATGTGGTCACTGCTACTGTTTAATTGTTTATTTCAGGTTAGAACACTATTTACGTAAGTAAGTTCTTTGACTTGTTTGTACACCTCCTCTGATATAGTTAAGGTGTAAAGCGAATATATTCAAGTTAGTCAGCGTAATTTCTTCAGATAAAAGTTTGAGTCTATTGAAAATTCAAACGCACACATTCACCTCTGTTGATCATGTGACCAGGCAATTCTATTGTGTGAATCAATTTTGGGGACATTCGCATAACACGAAATCGATTGACCTAAGATTTAGTCTGTGAAATAAGTAAGATTAATTGTGAATCATTGCCTAGGAACAATGCAATTTGCTGGTAAATCAATAGAAACTACTGCTAAAATACTGTAATTCTGACACTGCAATAATTATGTAGTTTCCGCGGGGTATTTCAATCGTTTACTCGCGACTGGTGTAAGTTTATTTTAGTTTGTGTAGTTGGATCGTCATTAATATAACATTCCTTGAGAATATTTTGAGCGAGGCAAATATCTATAACTGTTTCACTGTTTGCTAAGCTCTTTCGAAATAAATACTTGAAACAATAAATCCCTGTCCGTAACTTAGTATATTTTATTGTGAACAATTGCTCGCGTAACTACACCAATGTTGGCAGCAAATTTCGAAGATTGTTATAGTCTGTTCGCGGTAAATGAACACTTGGGATCTTCTTTTCTGCCCGTGTTGTATTCTTCCGCTATAGTAGCATACACATTTTACTAGTATTCTAATTCTTACAACTACGTGTAAAGAATAAACTCAAATAAAATAAATACAGTGTCTACAAATTCAATTATTACACTTTTGATGTCACGTTAACTAGTCGAACTGCTTTTTCTCTGTCGCTGCCAACTTAACAGGCAGCAAACGAGTTAGTACCTTTATTAAAATACAGTATGTCACCAAAGTTACTCCTATCTCGTAAACCGGATGTTTCTTTGTACTGTTTCCATTGCCGACAATGAGACTAAATAAAAATGGCACTCACACCGAACTTAGCAAGACAAAAAACGAGAAACCTTTTACAACACCACAGACAGATAATTAGGAAAAGCTGTTTCCTTGTCAATAGAAACATTTATATATAATTAAAAAGACAAAAAATACGTACGAACAAATTGTGATTAAAAAAACAGGACATATAGCAAAAGCAAACCAAAAGAAAATACAACACGATGACGAAAACGAAAACAGCACACAAGTGAACAAAACAGTGCAAAAACACTATCAGTGGACACAGCTGAACAATAAAAACTAAAAACACACACACACACGCAAAAACCACAATTTAACACGCCAAGAAAAAGTATTCCTTGTCAGATTATGAAACCAAATAATTCAACACTACAGACAACACAGTGACCACAAAAATAACCAGAGAAAAGAAGAGATAAACCAACAGAGGGGACACAAAACGACGAGGAAATGATAACACAATAACAGTTACAAGTCTTCACGACGTTTCAGGGCCTGGAATTTGTCCTCTTCTTCAGGTGAGACACTGGATTCAGTGAGCAATCGAAGAAGTTCTTTGTCTTGCCTAGTTCTGTGCATGTGCGATTTTTATTTAGTCTCGTGGTCGGCAGCCGACACAGTCCAATCATATAAACATAATAACCTGAACTCGCCGTTTACCATTATACTTGAAGGACAAAGTGTGCGTGTGTTTAGTAGATGCGTGCGTGTAGAGTACAAGACATTCTGTGATGTTGATGCGTGAACGTTTTTATTTTCAAATCCACATCACGATACTGGCCGTGCAGGAGCGAGTGTTTGTGGTAGCGTGCGATATCAAAGGCATGAACGTACACGAAAATTAGAGACACCTTTGAGAGGAAGTTCTATAAAACAGGTCCAGCGGATAAGGCCATGCGTGAATTAGTTACAAAATTTAATCAAACCAGATATGTACTTGACAGCCGAAGTGGGCCCCCATGAAAATCCGAGGAGAGATGCGAAGTGGTTCGAGAAATATTTCAAGGAGATCCCTCTCCTCCCATAAGTCAGTGTAAACACCACCTTGAGATGCAATTTTGGGGCATGTACGTGTATTCCTACGAACTGTTAATAGATGCATTTCCACCAGTGTATATTATATAAAATAAATGTTCATATTACAATCTAAGCCCGAATCAGTGATATCATCAGTTAAATAACATTCACTGAAAGTCAGTTGATAAACTGCTGCTCAATGGCAGATCAAGGAAATGAACTGGGAACAAGTGACTTATGGCAGTGAAATTCTCGACATTCAGTGGGAATCACATATAAATCAGTAAAATTCAGCCATCATGTTGATTGGTTATCAGACTCTGATTTTCAGCCTCTCAATGTTCACGGTATTCACTGATTGTGCTCAATTCTCACTGTTTCAGATTTAGAATGTACGTAAAAAGAAATAATTTGGAAAAAATTTTACTGTCGTGAATAATTATTACCTATATGAGGATTCAAAACATTCCATATATCACTACAGTAAAATGGCTTGTGAGAAGGTTATAAAAAACTGTATTTAAAAACTTTGCGACGCATTTCAAGCGCCAGCTACGTGGGAGCTCTTCACTTGTTCGCGTGGCTGCGGAAAAGGGTAGTACGTAATGGGGTGAAAAGAGAAACTGGGCACGGCTTTCTAAACGGCTTTCAGTTGAACCGACCATGGCCCTCGAGTGTCCGCAGTACGCTTGGCCAAGTCCAATGACGGAAACGGCTTCNACGGCTTTCTAAACGGCTTTCAGTTGAACCGACCATGGCCCTCGAGTGTCCGCAGTACGCTTGGCCAAGTCCAATGACGGAAACGGCTTCCAACAATGAACAATTGACCGTCTTTTGAATACCCTCGGGAGGAGGGGGGGCCCCCTTCGGGACCTTAGCCCCGGCGGTGAATGAAATATATAAGCCGAGCTGTAGGGTCCGCAGCAATGATGACGNACGTGGGAGCTCTTCACTTGTTCGCGTGGCTGCGGAAAAGGGTAGTACGTAATGGGGTGAAAAGAGAAACTGGGCAGGGCTTTCTAAACGGCTTTCAGTTGAACCGACCATGGCCCTCGAGTGTCCGCAGTACGCTTGGCCAAGTCCAATGACGGAAACGGCTTCCAACAATGAACAATTGACCGTCTTTTGAATACCCTCGGGAGGAGGGGGGCCCCCCTTCGGGACCTTAGCCCCGGCGGTGAATGAAATATATAAGCC
The DNA here is from genome assembly GCA_002778355.1 of Clitarchus hookeri. Classification (NCBI taxonomy): domain Eukaryota; kingdom Metazoa; phylum Arthropoda; class Insecta; order Phasmatodea; family Phasmatidae; genus Clitarchus; species Clitarchus hookeri. The sequence goes on along the minus strand of NQII01001977.1, from coordinate 117,394 downwards.
GAGCTGTAGGGTCCGCAGCAATGATGACGNGGGGGCGGGGCGAGTCGGGGAGATGGGGCCGGCGCCATATCTGGTCGCTGTCAATAACAGCTCCGGGCAGGAAATAAGACGGTCCGGCAGGCGCTCGCGCCGCTGTGAAATTGATTTCTTGCGGAGATGTGAAGAATGATTTCCGCCGATCTGGCCCTGTCGTTACACTCTTATTGCTGGGCTGCTACGTGGGCACAGAGAACGTAAGTGCACAGAAGCGACGTCGCTTGTCGGCAACTTAGATGGGGAGGGGGGAGTGCCTCCCACCAAAACTAGCCGGGTTCAATCGTACGGGGAATACGCGGTAGAGTGCGCATGCAAGCTGCGCAGTTACCTATACCCGTGACTGCTTTTCAGCGAACAGCTCTGTCAAAAATTACGTGTAGAAGTTTTGGGACTAGAACACTGCTTATTAATGTAAGTTCTTTGAGATGTTTGTGCGCTTGCAACCTGAATAAGATCAAAGTATTTTATACCTCTGTTACCCCCACTATTGCATTCCGTTGCCGTTCCCTCGCTGTCTTACTTCTTACAANATCAAAGTATTTTATACCTCTGTTACCCCCACTATTGCATTCCGTTGCCGTTCCCTCGCTGTCTTACTTCTTACAAGTCACAGAGTACACAAGTAAACAGAGGTAAAATAGCCGCTTACACCGCGAACTCTAGCCGCACGCGTCATCAAAATGGCGTCACTAGCCAGCAAAATGCTCGAAAGCCGTGTGCCCAGGGAACGGCTATGTTCTATACCGTGCAGTGAAAACAAGCGAAGCAAGTTTTTATTGTGGAGTTAGGCGGTTGTTTTCTGGTGTAAAGGTCACGTGATCATTAGTAGCCCAAGCCATTGTGCCAGCTGTTATTACACCTTTGTTTTTAAGTGTATTAAAATCAACATGAATTAGCGTACAGCCCTTTTTGACCTTAACAATTATAAATGTATATAAAGCATGTGTGTGTTTGTCTCAGTTAACTATAAATGTCTCCGTTAAATATGTAAAGTTATTAATTGTTTACATTTAACATGGAAGTGTTCTGTACGGTGTTTTGGTTGATTTGCTTCCCATTTTGTATATATTTAGCTTGAAAATATGCTACAAAATAATTTTCTGAGGTCTATAGCAGATTTCAAAAGTTATAATAAATTTTAACCGTACTAAAATCGAATATATTAAGAGTTGATATTATTAAGAGCTGTCTGCTACTTGCAGAAAAGTCGCCGTTTATATTCTGAAACAACTATAATGCAACGACAGGGGCATGGATTTAGTTGAAGAAACCCAGTAAGGCGTAATTCTGTTATGTCAAACTGTTCTATTGTCAGTTATGTCAGTTATGTCAGGAATGTGGTGGGACATCTTGCCCAGACGTGTAACCAAGAGAATGGTAATTGGTTAGTTTTGATTACATAATCCTCCAAATCAGCAATTTTTTCAACCTTTTGGATTTTGTTTCACTGCATTTATTCGGTAATTATATAGAATAGGGNTCCTCCAAATCAGCAATTTTTTCAACCTTTTGGATTTTGTTTCACTGCATTTATTCGGTAATTATATAGAATAGGGGCGTTTCGGAAAATAGGGTAAATAATACCTCCAAATATTATATATGGTCATTACTAATCTCACACAACATACGCCATACAATTTTATTTGAAAAGAACAAACTGATGAATTTGAAAATTTTATAAGAACAGTGCTTTGCCTGAAACNACGCCATACAATTTTATTTGAAAAGAACAAACTGATGAATTTGAAAATTTTATAAGAACAGTGCTTTGCCTGAAACAGTGTAATATTTAATCAATTGAATAGGCTTAAAATTTAAATAATATGTACAATTATTACATAATAGGCCATCTTCCTGGAGTTAATTTCTGTGAGGCACAGAAACATGGGCATGATAAGGGTGATACTGCCCTATCACTGCCACGCACAGGACACTAAACAAGCATACGGTGTTTTTGTCGTGCTACATGTACCTATGGGACCTTAGCATTGGTCCTGTCATTTTATCGGTGGATAGTACTCAGGGCCACATGGTAGTTTTGTAGGTGTTCGATTAGTATATTTTAAGATATGGCCGACTGAATAAGCAATTTTAGCTATATTGAAGAGTTTCAAAATGTTATTTTCATATGTGTATAATGTTTTAAAATTACGCACCCTCATTTGAAATGTCTGTTATTTTAGTAAATAGGCAGTGCACTGTAAACCATTTGATAGTGTCGTTATTAAATGTGTATATCAAACACACTGCAATTCAGCTCAACCACAGTGTAAGAGGGCCTCATAATGGAAGTGAAAAACAAAAAAACAGTACCGGAAAATTTAACCTGCACTGTATATTTAATGCTTCTGTAGTTTAAATGTCTCATCCTTTTTCTTCCTTTGTTTTTATTCTCATTAGTAATGTATTGGTCAAGAGCAAAACAAGAACTTCGTCTTGGGGGTGGAAAGGTGATATGCTTTTGGCACCCTTGAAAATTTCATAAAATTTCAAGTTTGGCCACACATTTAGTATACATTTTAAGGCGCCATCAGCAATAATGCATAGTTGTAGGCAGTGTAGTCTAAGTAACACTGTAACTGAAATACACAAACTCAGTTTTCTGCTGTAAGCACATACGTCGAAAAAGTTGGTATCAAGTAACAGATCGTACCCCAACTCGACTTAAAATCAACTATGCATTCGGCACATAATTTTTTCCCAAATTTTCTTTTTCCTTCAGTTACTACTCTGGGAACTGTTAAAAAACAGCTTATTAAAGGACCTGTTTTTCGACACCTAAATGTATGCAGGAATGTTGTTATTTTGCCATAAAGGCTATGTTAGCAAGAATTTTCTGTGAAATCTCTTGAAGCCTAGGTTAGGTTAGTTTATTCAGGCAAATTTAGTATTGTGATTATGAGTAATGAATTTTTAAAAGAGAATCTTTACTTCTAGAGAAAATATTCTACTGGCACATCTTCAATGCCAAAGTTAGCTGTTATATAGCTGTGCCGAAAAAAGTGAGCGTGTGCATATTGCTGAGACATGTAGCTTAAAAATCGTAATTGTATGTAGTACCATAAGTGCAAGTCTCACCATAGCAGAAGTTTTTAAATTTATATGATTCTGATATTGTGAATAATCTCAATTTATCTTCTTTGCATATGTGTAACCCTGCAAAGGGGTTTAATTATCAAGTAATCTTAGGAGACTTCGTAGACCGTACACAATGTAAGTAAGAAATGAGGTTTTTTTCTAACCGTGGGCACTGGATATGTGCACACTCCAAATATGCAGTCTTCCTAGTTAATTTCAATTGAAATACAAATGAAAACTCAAATACCTAATTTGTATGCATACTGGTAAACCTGGTGCAAAAAATANTGTGAATTATCTCAATTTATCTTCTTTGCATATGTGTAACCCTGCAAAGGGGTTTAATTATCAAGTAATCTTAGGAAACTTCGTAGACTGTACACAATGTAAGTAACAAATGAGGTTTTTTTCTAACCGTGGGCACTGGATATGTGCACACTCCAAAGATGCAGTCTTCCTGGTCAATTTCAATTGAAATACAAATGAAAACTCAAATACCTAATTTGTATGCATACTGGTAAACCTGGTGCAAAAAATAAACAATATATGTTCCATGTTGAGTCCATAGGGAACTGACCTCTTGGCCTTGCCATGCCCCTCTTAAATGTACAAGTTCAAGCGAGGAGTTTGTTCCTGTTGTACTAACGAGTGCAGTGTCCACAACAGCTGAATTTGACATACAAGTGCATTGGAGGTTTAAAAAGTTACTATATGAGCACTGTGTTATTTACCATCTTATTAATAATGTAGCAGTGCTTGTTGATTATCTCCTGGAAAATGTTATTTTGCTTATGTGTGTGTGTACGCACAGGTAATTCGTAACAATGTATTTAAACTGCGTACATTTTATTTTACGTACATTAAGAGCTGTTAAACCTTGCATGTTTTTTTTTTTTTTAACCATTTTATTTCTGGCAAGGTCGCCCCGGATCGTCGCATGTGGGAAACATGACGGATGTTGCCACTGGCTGGTTGGTTTTCTCGGAGTTTGCTATTTCCCCCACCATTACATTTCTTTGCTCTTCAATATCCACTTCATTTCACCCTTCATTAACACTGAAATCCTCAGATATTAAGCGAATCCTAAATCTCTCACTATCATTAACAACTGTTAGATAAATGGCCAAGTACTAACACAAAAACTGGGAAAGAATATGTAATTTTTTTAGAAATATGATGGGCTCTGACTGAATACATACAGCAAGTATCGCATTAAATTAGATTTACATCTCGTCTCACACAAAATTAAATATACATATGTCGACCTATTTTTAGTTTTTTCAGGCGACATAAAATACCAGGGTGACAGCAGTATCTTTAGAGCTAAAAATTTCATTCTCCAATTTTTTCATAAATGCAGCTAAACTGTATAATTTGAATTATGAGTTATTTGTAAATCAAATTTCATTTTCACGCGTACAAAATGTGCGGCCAAAGCGCTGCCGCGCTACTGACAGTTACTGGCGCAAGCAGCATTGCAGGTTCGACTGAAGGAACTGCTACTAGTGACAATAGGGGTGTTTGTTTGTCAAGTTTCTGCAGCGTGGTTCTGAGATATTGTAACTGAATATTATTTCAATATACCTTGTGAGAATTTCACACTAAAAATAATAATTGCACGAGTTGGTAGGTAACAACAAAGATATTTTTTCATAAGAGTGTCTGTGGATTAGTAAAAGTGCGCTTGTTGTCGACATCATTGCTGTGCATGCACCTTACACCCATTGTAGTTCAACAAAGTAACCTAATCTAATTAAACTACCTAACCTTGTTTAAAAAGCTGGTGAATAAGTTCTCATACAGTTCAACCTAACCATGATAATAGAGTGGTTGCTCTAGTATCTCTAAAAGTGTATTCTAGACATAATATCCCATTGTAACCAATTATATTGATTCAAATAAAATAAAAAGTGTTTTCTCTCTTACAGATGTGAATTTTTTTAACATTTTTGACTGAATTAAAATCGTGGCTACTGACTAACCCCTACAAAATTGCACTTTTGGAGAAAGATGAAACATAATTTTTTTAGATATAGAAAATAAAATTATCCAGAAATGTCTCCCGCCCTCCTTTTTTCTTATTAAAAGTTGCTAAAATACTTGATTGTCCAGTGCAGACAACGCAATGAAAATTTTAATTTCAGTGTTTTAATTATGTACCACAGGTAACTTAACCCTGTCAAATATTGTAGATTCAATAAATAAAACTGTACCCTACAATTAAAGGTACATAAATATACAACTGTATCAACTAATGTAATGTAAAGAGAGGGAATGACTGAAATCGGATTTTAATTTATCTACCAGAAACTATTTACTATATTGAAATTAAATATGTATACAGGAGATGAAGATGAAGTGATATTGGAAACAAAACTCTCGGGTCATTGTCATTGTTAGAAATTAAAAATATAAAGGCCGGAAATAATTGTTTATTCGTGGCTCAAGAACATGTGAACTTTGCGTTCCAAAAAATCTGTTAGGATACTGGTCGCTGTTTTGTAGCACTCATTACTGATAAGCAACCTACATTACATATACCTATAACATTTACCCACTGTCACAAAAATCAACTCCAATGCCATATTTTTGTAAATTCGAGCACTTTCGAGAAATATATCCTTTCTTGCATCTAAACAACGGTAGCATGCTTGTTATACTATATCTAAAACACGTGCTTATTGTCGCCCATAACTGTATACTGGACATATGTAGTCTCACAATCGGTAGCTTTATTAGAAAATTATTTGATTAAACATCCAATAACGGCCAATATTAAACTAGTGAATTGCAATATACATTTAATTATTTATCATTCTCTTTTTTCAACACCAAATGCTACGAAAGTAACCTTTCTCGCGACGACGTACGAACGTAAACACGGTGTTTTAGGCTGCAGTGATGGCGGCTAGAGCGTCCATAGTGAAACTGCCTATCTCCAGGTGGCTTCACCTGCGTCACAACATGCCATCTCCTGTTTACTCCTACCTCCATGCGTGCATCAATTAGCGCCTGGTAACTTGCTCGCCAGCCACAGCCCAGCTAATAGGAGATCTTTTCGCAGCACGCAGTAGACAATCAAACACAAAGTCCATTCTTAGAATCTCGTGCAGACCNAGCTAATAGGAGATCTTTTCGCAGCACGCAGTAGACAATCAAACACAAAGTCCATTCTTAGAATCTCGTGCAGACCAACAGCGAATGGGTACGCCGACGCCAAAGAATCGCCACGCCTTTTCATTTCTGTGCACTCGTCTTCTCTGTGTCCAAGCGCCGTCCAAATTTCCCTTACTCGTGGTGAACTTGAGGTTATGTCTACTCGATCGTTGACGCTGCCGCGGTGGCTGAGTAGTTAGACTGCTCGCCTCCCACCAAGGGTTCAATCCCCGGCCGGGTCACTCCCGGATTTTCGCAAGGGTAAAACGTGCCGATCGATGCCGCTGGTCAACGGGTTTTCTCAAAGTATCTCCAGTTTCCCCCTCCCTTGCATTCCGGCGCTGTTCCATTCTCATCTCATTTCACCCTCATCGGCTCTCAATACCTCGTTGTTAAGAGCCGCCCAAATCTCTCAACTCAACTCGATCGCTGACTGGGGGCGTGTTGCTGTGGAGATGGGCCTCACGTTTGATTGGCTCCTCCGTGCTCTGTACAGTTTTCTGTTGCCCCCGCCGCAGTCCGGCAGGTTCGGCCCTGGGCCCTGATTGTCAGAGGACGCCGCGCCATGTTGCCAGGGCGTAGGAGCCCACTTTGTCAGGGAGCGTTGCTGTCGGAGTTTGGGATGAGTGGGGCAGTTGCACTTCTGTGTGCTTGAGTGTTCTGTGACTTCGGCGATGCAGTGGCGATGAGACTGGCAGGATTGTGATGCGTCACTTACCACCAACATCTCAGAACTTCGTTTATCAAACAGCGCCTGGTAACTTACCTGCCAGCCAGCAGCCCAGCCAATAGGGAACCTTCCGCAGCACGCAGTAGCTAATCAATTATAGGCAGTTCACGGTAAATTGAGCACTTTTGAAAGCCGTGATTAAGATATACGCGTACGAAAATTATGTATTCTTCCGCCATATTTAAAATTGACATTGGCATGGGTCTGATCACTTTATTCATGCGTCGGCCAAGTGAAACTGTAAAAATATGATTAAAGTAGATATTTCACAAATCTGCTAATTCATACAATTAGATGCATTAAGGAAACACAAAAAAAGCGAAATAATTTGCGTTTTCAGAAACATTTACCTAACACTTTTGATTCAACCTTTAGACGTGGAACTAATTTCCCTCCGTCGTTACCAAATTTACTGGGCGCATGCCACCCAGCGCGCCCGTTAAAATATATGCAGGTAGGGGCAGTGGCATTTTTCAAAGGTTGATTTCAAAAGTGTACACTTTATCACGGACATTCTTTACAAGGCCTACTTCTATAGAACCTCACGCAGCCAATCAGAGAATGAATACGCCGACGTCAAATAAACCGCCGCGCCATTTCGCCTCTGTGTACTTATCTCCTCTGAGGCCACGGCTACGCACGCGAGAGAGCATCCTGGTCGTCAGCGGACTCTATGGAGTGCTGACTCGCTGCTCGCAAACAGTCGACCTCAGGGTATGACTTGGATCATCGAGGGTTCGAATTTCTCGCCGCGCAAGTCGCACGAGCGATCGCAGACCCGATGTTTAAAAAATTTCTCACTGTAAGTGTAAATACAAATTTGCTGATGTCCTGTTTAGGCAAGACTTAAGTTACTTGGGACTAAGTTTGGAATAAATTTTGCAATAAATATTACATATATTGTAATAAAATAGTCCCTGCCAAACGTTTTATGTTGATTTTTTTTTTTTTNAATTTTGCAATAAATATTACATATATTGTAATAAAATAGTCCCTGCCAAACGTTTTATGTTGATTTTTTTTTTTTTAGTAACCAAATAAGCTCTGATTTTTTAAGGTTACTATACATTAATATTTAAACCTCATCTCAAAACATTTCATAGTGTCAATTTTGATATTAAATATGCTGTAGCAAGTAAAACACATTTCTTAGTGGCCGGAGTTATTTGTTTGTTGTAAAAATTTCCGATTCGCGTACGCCGAAAGGGCAATTGGATGCACGGCTTACGTAAAGCCCAAAAATAGCTGAAGGCAAGGCTTACGTTTACAAACCTTCGCGTCCATGGCTCNAATTTTGCAATAAATATTACATATATTGTAATAAAATAGTCCCTGCCAAACGTTTTATGTTGATTTTTTTTTTTTTTTTAGTAACCAAATAAGCTCTGATTTTTTAAGGTTACTAGACATTAATATTTAAACCTCATCTCAAAACATTTCATAGTGTCAATTTTGATATTAAATATGCTGTAGCAAGTAAAACACATTTCTTAGTGGCCGGAGTTATTTCTTTGTTGTAAAAATTTCCGATTCGCGTAAGCCGAAAGGGCAATTAGATGCACGGCTTACGTAAAGCCCAAAAATAGCTGAAGGCAAGGCTTACGTTTACAAACCTTCGCGTCCATGGCTCNAGATGCACGGCTTACGTAAAGCCCAAAAATAGCTGAAGGCAAGGCTTACGTTTACAAACCTTCGCGTCCATGGCTCGCCAGGGATTTGAACTCCTGACCCCAGCCGCGGTGTTCGCGAGCAGAGTAAATTAAAACGGCTGTTCTTGTTGCGAGTTTCCTTCGTCGCCATCACCGAGAGTGTTTCCACTGCCAACCTACCCAACGCCCTGCCTCGCCCTTCTAAACGAGAATTGTTTCCGTCGCCATGCCGTATACATAATGGAGTGCACACTTTAGTTTTTCTGCGGAAGAACTTTGGCGCGGTACATACACCGCCCCGGGAGCCACTCTCATCCACACAACTTTTCTCTTTACTTCGCCTCGCGAGGTCGTAGGAAAACATACACTGCATTGTTCCGTGACCCTGCACGTAGAATGTGGAAGAAAGTTTCCTTGTCAAGTTCGCGATTTTAAATAATAATTAAGTGTGGTGACATTTCGTGAACACATTTCCATAAAANAAAGTTTCCTTGTCAAGTTCGCGATTTTAAATAATAATTAAGTGTGGTGACATTTCGTGAACACATTTCCATAAAATATACGTTAAAATAACAATAATATCTTTGCTGCTTACTTGCCGTTTCTTATTCAAACAATGTGTATCCGAAAAAGTNGATACGTTAAAATAACAATAATATCTTTGCTGCTTACTTGCCGTTTCTTATTCAAACAATGTGTATCCGAAAAAGTAAACACAGCAGCAACTTTATCGTAACATTTATCCTAATCATTTCTTGTACAATGTACCCCTATTTGAGAGCTAGTCAGTAGACGGCCATCGTCGTGAAACTGGCTGCAGCCACGGGGTGCATTTTGGCCCTCCGGTGGCAGATCCCATTCCTGCTTCTATAGTATGTTTCACTCTTAGATTGTAGTGCAGAGTACACGGTATGATCTGTTGTCACATGGATAGCGATTATCAAGAGTCGAGAAGTAACGTTCTGTTGGAAAAATGATTACATACTGACAAAAAATACATAACTAAAATTTTAATATACTACACTAGTGTATAAACACAAAATTATTTGATTGGCTACCCACTGAAATCTTAGACTGAGGCGCACTTTAGTCACTCCTAAAGTGGAGTGATCCTATATATTTTGGATTTTTTTTTTTTTTTTTACAAATCTTTGTCACCAAACTTTATAACCGGACATTAAAAATCAAAGCTTGGCGTGGCATAGAGGATTACTGTAATTATTATTTTAAGTTCGTGTGGTTTCAGTTATATCAATAGTTTCCCATGTGGAATTAATATTATTAAATAATTATGAGGGGACCTTCGATTACGATTATAGACGTAAAAGGAGTAACGGGAGAAAAATAAGTTGNTATTATTAAATAATTATGAGGGGACCTTCGATTACGATTATAGACGTAAAAGGAGTAACGGGAGAAAAATAAGTTGTACTTCAAATGTCCCTTGTTGCTTACAAGCTTGGTTGTTAAATACCCTTGCCAGAGACTAGCTCTTGGTTTACTGCTTCTGCCGTTTCTTACTCATGTTTCCAGCCATTCNGAGTAACGGGAGAAAAATAAGTTGCACTTCAAATGTCCCTTGTTGCTTACAAGCTTGGTTGTTAAATACCCTTTCCCGAGACTAGCTCTTGGTTTACTGCTTCTGCCGTTTCTTACTCATGTTTCCAGCCATTGTACATGCTTTCTAAGTTGGCATAGTTTATTATACACTGAAGCGCCAAAAAAAACTGGTACACCTGCATCATATCGTGTAGGGCCGCCCGAGCACGCAGAAGTGCCGCACGACGACGTGGCATGGAATCGACTAATGTCAGAAGGTATGCAGGAAGCAATTCACAACATGAATCCTGCAGGACAGTCCACAAATCCAATCTGCGACAATTTGAGAAAGAGTTGCGCGTCTGTCACGTTTAATGATTATCATCAGTCGTCGTTTGTCCCGTTCTTTCACGATCTTTTTCCGGCCGCAGCGATGTCGAAGATGTAATGTTTTACCGGATTCCCGATATTCACGGTACACACGTGAAATGGTCGTACGCGAACATCCAAATGTTTTTGCTACCTCGGAGATGATATGTCCCATCTTTCGTGCACCGACTATAACACCACGTTCAAACTCATCTTGATAACCTGCAATTGTAGCAGGAGTAACCGATCTAGCTGCCGACCGCATCGCGTTACTCTGATTGGTCCCATACCTCTGTTATTTGCATACGCACGCCTATATGTTTTTTTGGCTCTTTAGTGTAGTACATTCAAGTTAACTGCCAACTT
>NQII01001977.1:92383-106426 GCA_002778355.1 Clitarchus hookeri | reverse complement strand
GGGTACTATCCACGCCACTAGCTCCCGCCTGTAAAGACCAGGTCCGAGACCCCGGTCTGATCCACAGCTGGCGCACAGTTACACACTTCCACGAGTACCGGAACTCTCGTACTCGCACTGAGCGTGGTGGTCTGGCCGGGGTACTATCCACACCTCTGGTTTTCCCTCCAGGAAACCACTTGCCCGGCCATTTGTGGGGAAGAGATCCCTCCTTGTCTCCACCAGCGTGCAGTGTAAACCACTGCCACCACGAATACGACATCACGACGTCACAGCGGAGCCAAACCGATCGCCCGTGTTACCACTTATCTTTCCATGGCACTTCTTTACATTTACCGATAAACATTCAATAATATTCTCTGTCTTATTTGCACGTATTTTGGCACTTCGGCGTGACCGCCGCGTCCGCCGTCTTGCACGAGAATGTTTACTTGGTGAGTTATACCCCTAAATGAAAGAAAAAAAGTAAATAAAAATAATATTTCAAAGCTCCAAGCGCATGTTTTCTTGCACGCGCACAGCATGTTTCAATGCTACATAGGATTAAAGGACGCAGTTAATAATTTAACCCGTTCAGTCAACGTGTCAAGTTTGGTTGGCATTTGGCACGTGAATGATATTTGTGACCGGTACTATACACAGCAAAGCATCAGTGTCCTTGCGACTAGTCTGATTTGTGGAATTTTCTACACCTCGTTTACGCAGGGGCCTCGTCCAGGCTCCCTCGGGTTATGTAGGGGCTGACTGCCTGAGAAGCCTGCAGTCGCGCACGCGAGAATGACCGAGGTCGAGTGCACCGGCGCTCAAATTTCTCTGGCGGTGGTTAATGCCAGTATCATCGGGCACGCCGCACGTTGTTCACTTGTTGCAAGAAAAGTGCTGAATCCAAATACAGCGCACACAAAAAATTAAATGATTGCAAAACTTCAACACAGATATTAATGTGTGATCGAGTGGGTTAAATTAAGTTTTACTTTAGAAAATTACAAATACCTTCGGAACTATTTTTTCTGCCGCGTTCAGATTGTGAACCTAACCGCCAGCCAATCACTTTGTTTTTGTAACTCACAATGTGTATCTGTGCTGCCCCCTTGGATTTAATACAATGTAGCTATAATATTTCCTTTCAGCATTCTTTCATTGGAAATGTGATCTCATTTATATTTCGTTAATGTTTGAATAATCCTTGGCGCGTATTAACTGTTTTATTGCTAATAAACAGAAGTTCAGTGTGAAAGTAATGGATATCCGACTATCCCAGTCAGACACGAAAATGGTCTCTCGTACAGAAAACGTCCAACGAAAATAAATTAACATCCGATGTGTCGGTATAACAAACAAAATACACGATAGTAAAAATATTTCTGTGTTTTATTATCATATACATGTGCAAGTTAAAAAAAAATTATTTATTTACACATAAACACTTTTCCCTTATCATAACAGAAGAGCGAGAGGAACTTGCTTTGTTTCGTTTGAAATTTACACTTCAATTATTCGTGCTAATTGTAATTAATAATCATCTAATAAAGCATTAAAATATCACAATTTCGTGATTCACAAAGCCAAAAGTAATTTAACTAAGCACGCGCATATTTATCACACAAGGTTAATTATTAATTGTGCAGCGTAATACTTCAATGAACTGAGAGCTAAACGATAATGACTACTAATTATACGTATTATTAGCATACGCTGCGCACAGTTACGATTTGATGACTAACTATGAAACCTTACACCAACGCTATAATTATACATACACCATTTTAATTTCAGTATGATACCCAATACATTTCACCTCCTTCCATACCTCGCTGGTATAATTTGTATAATAATCGTAATGTTTTCGTTAATTATCATTAATAGTATTGTTAATGCTCGCATAAAGTATCAGGTCAAATGTGGCTACCTACCTGTTCGTTTTACACATATGTTTACGTATCACTGTAACGCCAAGCTTTTGTACACGAGCGGTTATTAAAGAATGCACAATTTNGTTTTACACATATGTTTACGTATCACTGTAACGCCAAGCTTTTGTACACGAGCGGTTATTAAAGAATGCACAATTTTAATACTGAAAGGTGCGCAGATAAAAATGTTTTTTTTTTTTTTGTTAACCTGAGCGTTAATAAAATGTAACATTGGCAGAGCGATTCGGAAACATTCAGTTACAAAACCACTCCTTCCGCTAATTAAAACCGTTTGCGCTGGAAAAAGAATCGTTATTTTTGTTTCGTATGTAGACTCTAAATGTTTTTTAATGTGTGTGTAAGTAAAAATATGAATATGAAAGTTTTAATTATAAAACCCAATGAATATAAATAACTGGAAAAATCCAAATGGGTTGGAGAAAAATAGGGGGGGATGAAGAATATTTCGTTCATAAAACCATACACAGAAATGCACGCATTAATATTCAGCGTGCGTCGAAATGCGTCGTTGACGCCTCCCATAAGCAACCGTCAGCACTCAAAAGTCGTGATGGTTGCCGACCTTGCAGGCGTTAGCACATAACACGATGCTAAAATGACCGTTCCATACAGACGTCGGTCAGTGGCACTTGCCAGCCGTGATACAGGCTCTTCAGGTGGAACTAGAGTGGTTTCTGCTGGAAATCCGACAGTACAATTTGCACAAGTCATTACAAAGTATTTCACACACTACCAACATTATCATAAGAGTATCGTTTATGTTGTACCTATATGAACGAAGAATGCGTATACTTGGTAACATTAAAAAAACTCAAAAATTTTTGCACCATTGGGATTCCTGATTTACTATGTTGCTCATGGCCCAAGAGAACATATAGCATTAAATTCACACTAACCATACAGAATACCACGCGATACTTGGCAAATGTCTTTTGGTAATGCGCCGACTGTCCCAGCGAATATTATTCACGTGCAACCAACTACAGGTGGTGCAAAATTTTTTTGTGTAGTGTATTTTCTATCATTTACATTTTTTCATTTTGATAAATTAATTAANCTACAGGTGGTGCAAAATTTTTTTGTGTAGTGTATTTTCTATCATTTACATTTTTTCATTTTGATAAATTAATTAATAAAAGTTTATTTTCAACTAAAATTTAAGCATATTACCATTCTCGGATGCATCAAAAATCATTTTTGAGGGAGGGGGGGGAGCAACATAAAAAAACCACAATAATACTTTTATTGTTTATAAAATGTAAGTAGTAATATTTATGGATGCATTTAGTAATCTATTTTATGCACTTACGTTTAGCCACGAATGCTATCATTTGTGTGACTGAAGTATATGTAAGTTACAAATANTTACAAAACCACTCCTTCCGCTAATTAAAACCGTTTGCGCTGGAAAAAGAATCGTTATTTTTGTTTCGTATGTAGATTCTAAATGTTTTTTAATGTGTGTGTAAGTAAAAATATGAATATGAAAGTTTTAATTATAAAACCCAATGAATATAAATAACTGGAAAAATCCAAATGGGTTGGAGAAAAATAGGGGGGGGATGAAGAATATTTCGTTCATAAAACCATACACAGAAATGCACGCATTAATATTCAGCGTGCGTCGAAATGCGTCGTTGACGCCTCCCATAAGCAACCGTCAGCACTCAAAAGTCGTGCTGGTTGCCGACCTTGCAGGCGTTAGCACATAACACGACGCTAAAATGACCGTTCCATACAGACGTCGGTCAGTGGCACTTGCCAGCCGTGATACAGGCTCTTCAGGTGGAACTAGAGTGGTTTCTGCTGGAAATCCGACAGTACAATTTGCACAAGTCATTACAAAGTATTTCACACACTACCAACATTATCATAAGAGTATCGTTTATGTTGTACCTATATGAACGAAGAATGCGTATACTTGGTAACATTAAAAAAAACTCAAAAATGTTTGCACCATTGGGATTCCTGAGTTACTATGTTGCTCATGGCCCAAGAGAACATATAGCATTAAATTCACACTAACCATACAGAATACCACGCGATACTTGGCAAATGTCTTTTGGTAATGCGCCGACTGTCCCAGCGAATATTATTCACGTGCAACCAATTACAGGTGGTGCAAAATTTTTTTGTGTAGTGTATTTTCTATCATTTACATTTTTTCATTTTGATAAATTAATTAATAAAAGTTTATTTTCAACTAAAATTTAAGCATATTACCATTCTCGGATGCATCAAAAATCATTTTTGAGGGAGGGGGGGAACAACATAAAAAAACCACAATAATACTTTTATTGTTTATAAAATGTAAGTAGTAATATTTATGGATGCATTTAGTAATCTATTTTATGCACTTACGTTTAGCCACGAATGCTATCATTTGTGTGACTGAAGTATATGTAAGTTACAAATAATAAATTATTAAAAATATTTTAACATTATTACAAATATTTTCTACATACAAGCATTAGCAATTATTATGATTGCCCTACTTGACTAATGTTTTCTTGTATAATGTGATTTCTAAAGCATGCAAAATGGAAATATGCTTAAATTGTGATTAAAAATAGATTTTTTACTAATTGATGATTTAACATTTATATAAATACATTCAAGCTAAATATTTTACGTAGTTACAAAATCTATCTATTCTTCTTCCATACCCAGCATAAATAGTACGTTCTGGACAATTTCAGTAGTATGTGTATTACATTTGAATGAGTTCTGGATATTGCACANTAATCTATTTTATGCACTTACGTTTAGCCACGAATGCTATCATTTGTGTGACTGAAGTATATGTAAGTTACAAATAGTAAATTATTAAAAATATTTTAACATTATTACAAATATTTTCTACATACAAGCATTAGCAATTATTATGATTGCCCTACTTGACTAATGTTTTCTTGTATAATGTGATTTCTAAAGCATGCAAAATGGAAATATGCTTAAATTGTGATTAAAAATAGATTTTTACTAATTGATGATTTAACATTTATATAAATACATTCAAGCTAAATATTTTACGTAGTTACAAAATCTATCTATTCTTCTTCCATACCCAGCATAAATAGTACGTTCTGGACAATTTCAGTAGTATGTGTATTACATTTGAATGAGTTCTGGATATTGCACAGACGAGTGCATTGGAAGCCACTCAACTTCTACTTTAAAGAATTTCCTGTTTGTGCTCCTGTACACTAAATGCATGCGTGCAATGCGCTCACGTTTTATTGAAATTGCCGTTTGTTATGATTATTTGAGTTATTTGAAGTGTTTTACGTTATTCAAACTTTCAATACATTTCTTTTTGTACGCAACTACACTTTACATCACCCATAGTTTTTGCNATGTTTTACGTTATTCAAACTTTCAATACATTTCTTTTTGTACGCAACTACACTTTACATCACCCATAGTTTTTGCACAAGCAGCCATATACGGTTTTACGTTGTTGAGTGTCCGCCACATTGCTGAAGCTCGTGGATACGGGTCTGTATAGTACAAACATTTCTTGAGGTATATTGCAAACACGGCTCTTGTAATTTTACAAACGAGTAGTTTTACGAGAGAAATCTTCTTACTGTTAAAAGCATTTGTAAAATTGCAAAGAATTTCTCAGTAAAAATTACAATTTTTTTTTACACTGTAGGTAATTTTTGATCTGTACTGCACACTGCGAAGCTCAATGATCTTACCTGTGGTTAAATTATTCTCAAATAATCTTACTGGTCTAGGTCGTAACTGGTTCATATAACTTTATTCAACATACAGCCTACAGCTCATTGGCTGTGACAACGAAACAAGTGTTGTGTCGACTTACGTACAGCACGCATCATAAAAAATTTTTTGTTTGTAACACCTAAATTGTATATTAAAGTAAGTCTTAACGGGTTAAATAACGGCTACAGCAGTTGGAGTTATTGTCAGCCATGGGAAGTAACGTTGTTTAAGACCAGAAGAAGTTCATAAGCCCCCCCAATCGGACAAACGTGGAAGAATGGGAAAAAAATATCGCGAAGTGAATCCACTAGTTGTGACGTGTTCTGTGGGGTTGAAAGCACATGCGTAGAAATGTGTACTAACAATGGGTCAACATTCGTTAAGGAGAGTGATGCACGAAAGCAGTATATTTACCCTATGATCGACATAATATGTTTTTCAGAGGTTTTATCCGAATTTTTGGCACTGCAAAGCGTAAAAAAATAACGTTGAACACCTTCTTACATTATTAGATATTCACTACCTTTACTGTTCTCGGAAAAGTCGTCACTAGACTCCAAGAGGCGGTGAGTCAGATACAAAATGTGTACGTGTTAATCGTGATGCCCGTGGGGTGAGTGGAGTAGAGTGGAGTGGTTTGGGCGGCTCTTGACAACGGNATGTGTACGTGTTAATCGTGATGCCCGTGGGGTGAGTGGAGTAGAGTGGAGTGGTTTGGGCGGCTCTTGACAACGGGATATTGAGAGCCGATGGGGATGAAGCGAGGTGAGTACGTAGCAGCGTCGGAATGCAAGGGTGGAGGAAATGGGAGGTCCCCGAGAAAACCCGCCGACCAGCAGCATCGTCCGACACGATTATCACTTTCGAAAATCCAAGTATGACCCCACTGGAAATCGAACCCGGTTCGCCTTGGCGAGAGGCGAGCACTCTTGCCACTTTGCCACGGCGGCCATCTGTGTGGTAAGGAACGACCTGAAGATGGCACCACACCAGCCCCCAGCGTGATTCACAAGCATCCAGCCGGTATTCTATTTGTTCGTAGCTCACCGCCGTCGCGTACGTCTCTCTTACCCTCGTTCGCACAACCCTGCGCCCTGAAATCAGAACTTTGAACTTGATCTATCTGTTGAACACCAAATACAATTTTATGCTGTGGGTCCAAATTCTGTAANCCAAAATAAAACACAACGAGTTTTTCCATGAGCTTTAAAATTCTGTAATGAGTTAAACTATGTTACTTCGAAAAATATTATAACTGAACTATTGACGACGTCTTAGAAGTCCAAGCTATTATTTCTAGATGAGGTTCACTTATGTTGATGATCCCGCATTTACTTTTGGGAGAATGGGGTGTACACTTGGACCTTCGAATAAAATGTGTGAAAGAACTGAAGTACATGTATCAAATTCATATAAATATTTTTGTTACCTTTCGAGAAAATTAAGCAAATGTTATTATCACTGCCATAATATCAATATATACGGCTGTAAATTTACAAAGTTCTTATTAAAGTCTTAGAATTAAACCAATTTTGCAACTGGTTTTGAAGTTTTCATAAAGTAAAACTTTTTTACTGTGCAGTAAATTTAAAAATGTTTTAAAAATCATTTCAAAGAACACTGTTACCACAAAATTAATGCTTTAATTGTTAGTACGTGACTCAATATGGTACAAATGTAGGTTTTATGATATCGTATATTCAAACGTCGTTCGGTTTCTTACTTAGAGATACTGAAAAATAATTATTTCTAAGCATCAGTTTTTGCTTCGAAAGTGTATTGTTTTTCTTTAAAAACAAAATAATATCGGAATGTAGACAGTGCTCGTTTCAAGATGAAGTGTGCTCGTAGGTGCGAAGATCTGAAGCACTGCCCCAAGTACAGCGCAGATACCAGGGAGCCCATNCAAATGTTATTATCACTGCCATAATATCAATATATACGGCTGTAAATTTACAAAGTTCTTATTAAAGTCTTAGAATGAAACCAATTTTGCAACTGGTTTTGAAGTTTTCATAAAGTAAAACTTTTTTACTGTGCAGCAAATTTAAAAATGTTTTAAAAATAATTTCAAAGAACACTGTTACCACAAAATTAATGCTTTAATTGTTAGTACGTGACTCAATATGGTACAAATGTAGGTTTTATGATATCGTATATTCAAACGTCGTTCGGTTTCTGACTTAGAGATACTGAAAAATAATTATTTCTAAGCATCAGTTTTTACTTCGAAAGTGTATTGTTTTTCTTTAAAAACAAAATAAGATCGGAATGTAGACAGTGCTCGTTGCAAGATGAAGTGTGCTCGTAGGTGCGAAGATCTGAAGCACTGCCCCAAGTACAGCGCAGATACCAGGGAGCCCATGTCTAAGACGTGCGGGGTAGAGAATCTGGAACATCTTCGTGTNTGTCTAAGACGTGCGGGGTAGAGAATCTGGAACATCTTCGTGTGTAGCCGGCACGTCGCAAGGCAAACGTGCGCATAAATTCGTGATGATATAAAGTGTCGGATTAACTATTCAGAGCTGCAGGGCGCGGAGTTTTTGTCGACTTAATGAAGGCTGAGGGTAGTGGGCGGGGAGTTGTCGCAGCAAACAGGTCCCGTGTCACCGGTCTAAGCTCTAATTTCGCACCGACTCATTCTGTATTCAGGTTCTGGTTTNAATTTAATAAAAATAATTGCTAGTAATATTATTTTAATTGTCTCGTTACATTTTTGTACTTAATTAATGCTGTAAAAAATGTTTGTAATCTCCATTTGAGCAAACTACGATTTGGCTATTAATTAAGTATATTTGTCCGGTATTTATTTTTGACATAACTGATTGGAGGGTCGCGTGTGGATGAGAGAAGGCTGGCTGCCCTACCCGAGTGACATTGAGTGAAATCCAAATGAGAAAATAGTGCGCAGAAGCCCAAAACGCGTCGGGCGAGTCCATTGTTGCTGCACGAAGGGGTGGGGGCTGTTCAGTTTGGTAGTGACAGTGACCAAGTACAGTTAAGCGAGAGCTGCTCCGCGCGTGCGTATTACCTGTCGAAGAAACGTAGGTCGCGTCGACAGTATTTAACAGCGCAGTAGTAGAGAGCGATGTTATCGGCTTGGTATGTATAGCGCCAGCAGTATGACGTGGTTTCCATCCCTTCAGCGGTGAGCGTTCGGGAGAGTCCTCCCCTACACTGCCTCTCCTACGTACTCTCCCTCGAAACTGCGCGAAGATTATTTTCTCATTTGCACTTTACTATACCTGTCGCTCCGGCCAGACCCAATAATGGATGAGGTGAGACGAGATGAGGGTGAAGACGCAGAAGAATGAAGTCGGGGGAGGAAACGGGAGAGCCCCGAGAAAACCCCCTCACTACGGCAGTGTCTGTCACACTGCTTACGTGAGAACTCTCCCCCTCCCCTGGTCGAAAAATGTCCCCTCACAGGGGCCTGGGATCGGGCCGGGGACCTCAGAAGTGTGAAGCCTGTGACTAACCAAGTGAGCCAACCATGGGTTATAAAGCAATATCATAGTGTTACAAGTTGCTGGTCTGCATCGCTTCCCTTGCCCCGTCCTCACTCCTGCTACCGAAACAGTATGCCAAGGACAGAGTAATAATAGGAGAAGCGAGCGGTAACTTACAAAGGCAACCCATTGCGTGCCTCCGAGCCAACTGTTTAGGGTTTGAAGGATTTGAAGCGACAGATGTTCGAAGACAGCAAAGCGACGGGTCAGCACAACGACGAGTGGCGTCGAGAGTGGCCAGCGAGAGTGAATTCTGCGGACTGCCAGCATCGGTGCAGTGGAGAGTGCGATTGATGGGCGGGGCTATTGAACTGGATGCGTAAGTGTAAGACAATTGGAATTATGGCATTAGACATATTGAATATGTGTAAATAATGAGAGTGAATTAAGTGACTGTAGTCAACTTGAAACATTGAAAAGTATTTCAATTATAATTGAGATAGACATTAAATATTACGGTCACTGGGGATAACAAGAATAATCGTGGGTATAGCTAGTTTAATACTGCAAATAACAGTTGTGTGAAAAAATTTAAAATCAAATTTAGTTATTTTAATTTTAGTATGATCTCCATCCCTAACGAACTCGGATACGCCCCTCCGGCATCTTGTAACAATGCGTAAAGTTGTGCTGCACGTTTCTATACTATTTTTAATAACCTGAATATGAGTTTTCGTAATTGAAAATGGTTGTGCAAACGCCTTTTCAGCTGTGTTAACAATTTCAGATCAATGTACGTACACTGAAGATGCAAATAGAACTGGATACCAGTTTAATAATGCGTAGGTTCACTTCTAGACGGTAGAACAGCATAAACACGTCGGGGAATAAACGCTACGAGCTTTCTCAAGCAGTCTCTAGACAGTCAGTGCCATGCTTTCTTGTGTTACTTTGTGGTGCATCTCTGCTTTCAAAAGCTCGTTGAGATATGCCCGATAACGTTCAAATCGGGTGGACGAGTGGGACATAGCATGACCCCAAAACTCGAATTAGTGTTCCTCCAACCTTAATTTAGCAACTCTGGTCGTGTTTGGTGGTGCACTGTCGTGTTGGAACAGGACAACGACGTCATGATGAACGCAGGTCGCAAATGGGTGCAACACTTCCGAAAGGATGTGCACATCACGCTCAACCTGTCACAGACGTTTCTAGCCGTGCTAGGTGAACACATGCTACACCACGGAGTCACTTCCAAACAAGACATGTCATGTGTTAAAATTCATAATCTTTGAATATATGGCGTTTCCTCCACAAGTGTGTCCTTCCATATGATTTAATTAGTTGAGAACGCAGCCCGTTAGACCGAGTAACANATGGCGTTTCCTCCACAAGTGTGTCCTTCCATATGATTTAATTAGTTGAGAACGCAGCCCGTTAGACCGAGTAACACGTTTAGAGTCAAGTGGCTAGTACCGGTGTTCCTAAGCCCAGAAAATGCACTTTAACTATGATGCATTTTATTATACTGTGAGGCATAGTCCAGTCACGATTACTTACAACTTTTCTCAAGTCCTGCTTAAGTTAAACTTCCATGCTATTCTTCCGCCTCATGCAAACAAATTTTAATCAAGTGTAGAAAATTACACCAGAGGAACAACGCACCACAATTGTCCGCACTCAGTGTGATAATATTTTGCATAAGAACTATTTCTTACTAGGCATTACCGACACGCCTATTTTCTCTATGTTATTATTCACATTAATTATAAATTATACATAGTTATTTATAAATAGCATATTAGTAAAAGTTTAATCTGACCAAAAATAAGTTAATCATATGTTAACAGAAGTATTAAACGTTTGTGATACGTGANAAATAGCATATTAGTAAAAGTTTAATCTGACCAAAAATAAGTTAATCATATGTTAACAGAAGTATTAAACGTTTGTGATACGTGATATGTACAGAAAAAACCAAGCACGTTATACATTGGGAGATTTTTCAAAGGTTTGATTCAAAAAGTGTGAAGACACCACGAATAGACTATAATATTTCTTCTAGAACACATGTGTCAGCACCGCCGATGCCGGTGAAACCCTTCGACCTTCCTCTTTCACTTCAGTCAGCGCAACTCCTCCCTCGTCTCCCTTGAGCACCGCCCTTGAGAAACCTATGACTACNTTTCCTCTTTCACTTCAGTCAGCGCAACTCCTCCCTCGTCTCCCTTGAGCACCGCCGTTGAGAAACCTATGACTACGCCACTGTCCCTATCCGTGAACTCTGTGCTTCAAGAACAAACGAAACTGTTGATAGCCATGCGTAGCGCACTAGAGAAGAGCTATTATCGTCGGACCAGTTCCGGATACGACGTCCGGTCGTGTAACGCGACAAATATTGACAGTGTGTGCTCCCACCTGGCGGCTACTGAGGACCTTGCAACGTTATTTACCCGATATCCCGCCAGAGCGCTGTGCTTGCCCGTCGCAATCTCTTCCTCGATCCCTTCTGGTCTCCCGCACCTCCTCCCCTCAGCAGGTCCATTCCGAATTTCCTCGCGCGTGTTGACAGGTAGGATCTAGGCAGGTACAGGAGGGTGTTGATACGCAGAACCAAAACTTGATTAGTTCCGTAGACCTAGGCTGCGGTCACACGGTACACAGTAAAATTCTTCACTTCAAACACGGCACATGGTNTTGATTAGTTCCGTAGACCTAGGCTGCGGTCACACGGTACACAGTAAAATTCTTCACTTCAAACACGGCACATGGTTACACTGGCTCCAAACTAGTTAACGATCGCAGAAAAATTATTGTTCAGAATAAACTGGTTCTGGAAATACATCATAACGTCTTTTCGTCTGCGTTGCGCTCCGATCGGCTGTTATGAAGTAAATAGACAGCGGAATAAGGATGGCTGGAATTGGCGAGGTTTTTCTGCGTTCATTCAAACAGTGTAGATGTGTAACTACTGAAACTGATTTATTTTTAAAACCTGATGAAAAAAAGGCAACTGGAAAAATTTACAATAAACGTGTTTATATCACTGGTGTAACCGCGGCCTGAAATGGAGACAGACTGCACATGTCCCCACCATTCGGTTACTATTTACCACGGTAAAAATTAAACATTTCGCCGGGTTCTGCTTCTTTTAATGAACTAAATTCAAGGCTTTTTGAAATTCGCTTTTTCCAGCGAAACAGCTTATATCTGGTGGCGGTAATTTGCACTAGCTTATGGGTTATAAACGAACTGTAATGTTTATGTATCCAGTCGTGTGTCTAGTGTGAAACTGAGCATACCGAGTGCGACGCGAAATTTTCTGCTGCCCCGAAATCTGAGTTTTGACACTCGGTACATCTTAGTTATCTATGGCCTCTTGTGTTTTCCAACCATTACTTTCCATCTGAAGTCTACTACTTCGCTAACACTGTCTATTTTCTTGTACACTAATTTCCTAACACTCTCTTCCTGTCTACCAGTTCACTAACACTGGTAATTTGACTATTTTCATATCCACTATCACCACTAATTTGTCTATTTACAGATTCCTTAACACTGCTTATTTGGCTACTTAATTCTTTCAATTAAANTCACTATCACCACTAATTTGTCTATTTACAGATTCCTTAACACTGCTTATTTGGCTACTTAATTCTTTCAATTAAAGCACGCAGTGCTTCCTTATCTGCCGATATTCTCCTAGTTTTCATTCGCAAAACTCAACTAATTTTGCGGCCTATCACTATGTTACTATTACGAGTTCACCCTACTAATTAGTAGCCTACTGTAAATTTTATTTACAAAACGATTACTTAGGTAATCAAAATACCTCCATTCACTTCTGACACCAGTGTCACAATTTTTCGAAGTCTGCGGGCATACTCGTGTACTTTTAGGAATAGATGTTATAATAAAATAAAATAGCTAACAATAATTTCCTAATATATTTATAAACAATCAAAAAACCCAAAAGTTTACGTTCTTCATTATAATGCCTATATATCTCTCTCTCCCTCTCCCTCTCTCTCTCTCTTTCTCGCTATTTAAAGCTAATGTTAACATAATCATCCACCACCACACAGAAATTAACACAATCAAACACTGTAAAAACCAGTCTTTATAAACAGTTTTCTAACACCTACTGAATTACTATTAATATAATTAACTTGATATGTGATCATTCCAGTATTCACAATCAAGTCTGTATCACTCGTACATTCAGTCGCGCCTTGTTTCAGCCCATATATTAGCTATGTTCCCTGTCAGGAACGTTCTGCAGCGCCCCAAGAGCTCCCGTACACATCCGCACTCTACTCATGGGGAAACGCGCCCTCCGCAGCACTCGAGCACTCTCGCTCGTAGCTACCGCACACACACACGCCCGTGACAGTCTCTCGCACCTTCGTTAGCCGTCGGTTCACTCCTCGGGTCAACTTTAGTATCACAGACTCCCAGACCCTCCCGCCACGCCGGTATTTNTCGTTAGCCGTCGGTTCACTCCTCGGGTCAACTTTAGTATCACAGACTCCCAGACCCTCCCGCCACGCCGGTATTTACAACTGTAATGGAAGTTTTTAACCTATACATGGTATGGAAATAATACCACGTGTCAGACTGAAAATATAGGAATGNGCAACTGTAATGGAAGTTTTTAACCTATACATGGTATGGAAATAATACCACGTGTCAGACTGAAAATATAGGAATGTTGAGCGTCGTTATTATACAAGGTTGGGGACTTCCCTACGCATTCGACTGTTTCGTGAGCGAATGTAGGAACGCTACCATGAATGTGTGGGAAATGAGTTTACAATTCGCACTTTCTCACTATTCGCATAAATTGATGTGGTAATTTTACGAATAATTTCTTAGAGTATATAGTGTCAGGCGCTTTGTCCGAGAACATTCTTCACACGTTGGCATGCGCCGAG
>NQII01001977.1:61232-92274 GCA_002778355.1 Clitarchus hookeri | reverse complement strand
GTCTTCATGACCCGGTCACCATTGAGACCAGAGTGGTCACGTGTGGCCGGCCGGGGGAAGGGGTGCGATTCACGCATCACACGCAAGTCATTATAATATAGCCTATTATTTCGTCCAAGATATAGGGCCTAGACATGTATATAAATTTTTAGAGCATTTGATTAATTTGTATTATTATTCGTGTAGATCATGTTAATGTAAGAATATTTTCAGTTTTAAAATACGTTTATAGACATTCAGGATACACGAAAGTATGGCGGCATTGTTGTTAGCGCATTGACTTGTGACATCGAAAAGGTATGGTTATCGGCTTTGCGCGCTGTAACTACGGTACGTTTAGTAGCTTTTAAGAATGTATATATTACGGTTCCATTGTTGTTAAGTGACACTTGTTTGTGTCATACTTAAAACTATTTCCTCACGTGAAGTGAAATTTTTCAGCGTTTTTTATGTATTTATTATTTTTCTTTACACTCGGAACGTTTGTATTGTCGTAATCTGAACTTCAAGCTTCTGTTTCTATATNATGTATTTATTATTTTTCTTTACACTCGGAACGTTTGTATTGTCGTAATCTGAACTTCAAGCTTCTGTTTCTATATGATATTTACATTTAACGTGAGAGCTAACTAAATTGTAAACAATTAGCGGATTATAATAGTTGCTTGACGCTGTCATGTCGTAGAAACCATTCTTGTAAATGTCTATGTTACCAGTTTGTTGGCCAATAAAATGCAAAGCTTAATTTGTTGGATAGCCTAAATTTATGATATAGGACGTACGCTGTAATTAAATAAGCATTCTTTGTGCGTACAGCTGTACCGTCAAAATTCAGTGCACCAATTACCCGATACATGAAAGCACGAAAAACTCTGTTGCCTCTCACAAAACTTATAATTTGGTCTTCTAAATGGACAGTTGGGCCCATATGTTTGTTGTTTGTTTATGCTATTAGGAAGAAAAGGAATGTGACGTCATCTTCGTTTTAACATACGCGGCGAGTCAGAAAATTAAATAAACACAATTATCTAAAAACCCCAATATTTTAAAGTCTGGCTGTTAGAGAATGTGCTTGATTCCCTAAAGCGTTTCGTCAATTTAAACAAATTGGTGTAGTTACACGTGGACTTGCAGATAGCAAGATAAATAAACTTGTTCTATTTCACATGCCTAGAACGTATTCCCTCTGCGAGGAATATAGCGAAACAAAAGTATTTTAATACGCTTTTTATTTTAGTTTTGACTTTTAACTGCGTTGGCTTGCGAGACACCAGGAAAATTTTAATACAAATGGATTATCTCTTAACTGCAAGATTTTTAAAAAATATATATGTTAAGAGATTAAAAATTAAACTTGTCTAGTGAGAATTTTTTAACTGACTGTTGTTTAGTATTTCTGAAACCCCAGTTCATAAACAACTTCCCCCAAGAACACGGACCTAATGTTATTTTACTGAGAGGTTACATTGACTTGACACCCATTATTCACAAATTCAGGAGACGAGGAAATGGAAGGGAATGAGAACAAAAGGAAACAATTCCTCACACGCCTTTTGCTCTGTAACGCACACTTAAGGCTCCCGTCTACCTGGCGCTTGAACTGCATTGAAGAGTGTTTGAAATACACGATTTTCAACAAAACTTTTACATGTGCGCCTAATGTGCTGATCTGCGAAAGGAACACGCACACTTCAGACGAGGGCTTTCAAGACGCCCATTAGAAACACAATTTCAGAGTACTCCAAAATGGCTAAAAACAGCTTTTTCAAAGCACTGTAGTTCAAAATATTCGCATCAGATAAATACGAAACTACTTAAGGGCCCTGTACTGAACCTTCCAACAGGCTTTCCACCAATAAAATAATAGTGTCACCGCTGAAAGTTTCATAGGTACACGCAGTGCGATGAGAACACTGCACGCCAGTTTAGAGCCTTGCGCTTAGCGGCGATGGCCGACTTGATGCGCGTGGCAGTGTCGTACTTATCGTTCCTGCGCTTCTCGACCTCAAACGAGGAAAAATCTCCAGGTTGGCGGGAGCCTTAATAACTTGTAACGGATACCCTTCGTTATGTTATTTTTTGTAACCAAAAACAATATCAATTCTAGTTTTATTAGTGTGTTATTTGGCTTACGCTGATTTCATCTTACTATTGACAATGAAATTAAAAATGTTATAAATTTAATGTAGTATTATTTTAATGCGTATACTCTTGTACAAGCTTAGGTACTATATATTACAAAAATGACACACACAANTTAATGTAGTATTATTTTAATGCGTATACTCTTGTACAAGCTTAGGTACTATATATTACAAAAATGACACACACAAGAATGTTGGAAGTACCTTACTTAAAAATTTTGGCATTGTTTACTTTTCCGAAGCAGATTCTAAAAGTGACATTCCCNGAATGTTGGAAGTACCTTACTTAAAAATTTTGGCATTATTTACTTTTCCGAAGCAGATTCTAAAAGTGACATTCCCAACAGGGAAATGACCTTACACCTTCCCGATTCACGTTTTGGGGGATAAATCGACTTGATCATTAGCAGAACAATTTATAAAAAATATATGTAACTGTGTATTACGTTTATAAATGTGTACAAAAATGTATGCGACGTGATTTTCAGAAGGGAGGAGTGCTGGCAGAGCAGGTCACGAAAGCAACTGGCTGCCTCAATTCACTGTGGGAAAGACTAGTATGTACTTAGCATAATTTGCGAAAAATACATAAAATAATTACCTTGTTCTTACACTATTAAGATTCTTTAATTCATCATTTTTACCTTAAGTAGGTAAATTCTATTCATGTTGCTTGTCAGGCTTCAACATTTGCTTACATTATNTAATTCATCATTTTTACCTTAAGTAGGTAAATTCTATTCATGTTGCTTGTCAGGCTTCAACATTTGCTTACATTATGGCAGAGTTTCGATAAATAATTACAACCAAACAACATATTTAATGATTTCACAGAACTAGCTACCCAGTGAACGTACGCAGGGATAAGTTCATTAAAAAATTAACATTCTGACGTCATATGTTTGGTAAAATACGCAATTACCGAATAAGATTATTTTCCAAGAACAATTGGTTTACAGCATCCATCAGAAAAGCAGTTTCATTTAAGTTTTATTTTTACCGGACTAATTTAATTTACATATTATCTATGTATTTGAAAATATATATGAACCTCATTTCATAATTTTTGCAACGGTGAGCTTAGCCATTAAATTCCCGAAAACCTACTATAATAAAGATTTATATAGTCCAACTCGAATATTTAAGAATAGGCTTGCTGTCTTGGCGTCGTATTCGGAGTTTTATGTTTAAACTTTTTAACTCAGAAAATAATTTATTTTTTATGTCTATGTATTTTATGCACATGAAACCAAGAACTAGTATTTTAGTAACATAGTTACGTTCCTGAGCATTTCACAGGATAGGATATACATTAGACAGAGAAGTATATCTTACATAGAACTTTCAAAAGTGTTCATTTGAGAGGGCGTGGGAGATACAGAAGGAGATACAGAAAACCAACGAAGAGTAATCTCAAATTACGGTTTTTTTCTGTCTTTTTGAAGGGAAAAAAATTTTCATTTCTGTCGAAGTATTTCTTGCACCGTAAATCTGCACAGGTAACTGCGACGCAAGATATTGTGCAGAATACTTGCTTCAATCTGGCAAAACATTTGCTCACACAGTTGCAAAAAGACACCGTTACCTAGAATAGGCCTTTCTTACTTTTTTACAGAATGTATCTAAAAAAACACCGATAAAGATCGGCAGCAAGTTAATCACGTAAAAAGAAGGCGAAAACATAATACAACCTACGGTCTCAAGTGAATCGTAAGGGCGGTGCACATCTTCGAAGTTGGACCTGAGGCAATACTTTATTACAGATATTGGATAAAATATTTTATATTGAATATTGAGTGTCTGGATAATGCGTAAAGGGAAAAATGTCTGAAAAAAACATTATGCCACCTGTGTGTAGCTGTCAACAAATTATTTTATTGGAATAATCATGGCTACTGCCATTATTTCGACTTAATATCAATTACGCTTAATAGAAAACTTTGGGTTTAAAAGACGGGTTATTCATCGGTACGTCACGATTAACTTGACACATAACGCATACACTCAGTGCTCAGCCTTAAGTAATTTCTTCAGTAATTGCAATAAACCAGTGCTTCAGGTCCAACTTCAAAGATGTACACCTCCCTAACGATTCACTTAAGACCACAGATCGTACATATGTTTTCGCCTTTTTTTTCGTGATTAACCTGCTGCCGAAGTTCGTTGGTGTAATTTAGATACATCCTGTATACCGACGCTTTAAAAACCTGTCGATTTAAAGTACAGTTCGTTCACGGTTACTTCTAACTTTTCTGAAGCCCTGCTGAAGTTCTGCTTTCAGACTACTCCTCCGCATCGTGCAGACAAAGCTGAACTAAGTCTGAAATATTACATCAAAGGGACCGCATTGTTGCTCACTCGGTTTAATAATAATTTGCATGAGAACTATTTCTTACCAGGCATTATCAGCACACGTATTCTCTCGCTGTTTTATTTTTATTAATTATAAATGTAAAATAATATAATTTATAGATAAAATATAATTAAAACTTTAATCCAATAAAAGACAAGGTATTTGTTATGTTAACACGTGTATGAAACGCTTGTAATTCATGAAATATTTAGGAAACAACCAGGCACGGGGTGATTTTTCAAAGGTTTGATTCAAAAAGTGTGAAGAAACAGCGCATATGCTGTAGTCAGAAGTGTGATTTCCTTCCGTTTGAAAACAATTCGCTAACACTCGCTGTGGCTCCTTNAATATGATGTATAATCCATTCACGGTATCTTCGATACTTTTGAAAAGAACCTTTGAAAAATCACCCTAGCCGTTAGCCACNCGCATATGCTGTAGTCAGAAGTGTGATTTCCTTCCGTTTGAAAACAATTCGCTAACACTCGCTGTGGCTCCTTATGAAGACGAGTTCTACGACGTCTGGTACGGGTAGGTGGGGACGCCTCAAGGCATCCAACCACGTGGAGATGTTTTCCACTTCTCAAGCACAAAAGCAAGGAAGCGATAAGGGCGACATTGGCACGCACGACAAGTNGATACGAAATGGGCTTGAAAGTAGATCTTTAGCAGGGCTTCAGAAAATCTTGAAGTTACCGTGAATACATTATAGTCAGAAGTGTGATTTCCTTCCGTTTGAAAACAATTCGCTAACACTCGCTGTGGCTCCTTATGAAGACGAGTTCTACGACGTCTGGTACGGGTAGGTGGGGACGCCTCAAGGCATCCAACTACGTGGAGATGTTTTCCACTTCTCAAGCACAAAAGCAAGGAAGCGATAAGGGCGACATTGGCACGCACGACAAGTNCACGTGGAGATGTTTTCCACTTCTCAAGCACAAAAGCAAGGAAGCGATAAGGGCGACATTGGCACGCACGACAAGTGCTCCGTCGTCGACGCACGCTACGCTCCGAACGAGCGCCTAGGCTTTCCTTTGTACAAAATTCACCATAGGACTTACTTGTTGATCTTATCATTTTGTTGGTGGAAAGTTTGAAGTATATTTTAATGCAGAACTCTATACTAGTTTCGTAAGTATTCGCTCAGAATATTTTAAGCTATAACCGTCTGAAAATGTCGTTTATGGACATGTTGAAGAGCTTCGAAATAGTGTTTTCAATAAGCGTGATATGTTGAAAGTATTATTCCGCCCTAGTCTGAAATGTTATTTATTTCCGTGTTGAAGGACTGTATACACGTCAATAGTTTGTTTCATAGGCTGTTCTCGGAAGTTTATATACGCTATAGGCGACTAAATTTTACGTTGGTAAATTGAATTTCATGACTGTGCCGTAGAGTAGGAGCATCTTTTCAAATGTTACCTCACAAATCTTAAATCAGCAGGAAATTAAAAAATCCGACATAATGAATAATGCCGATCCTTAAAGGTGAAAATAAGTGACGTGAACTAGGCATCTACAAGGCTCACTCTTAACAAAGTAGTTGCGCTGCGCTGTCACTATGCCATTGGAGCCTGAAAGCCAAAGTCTGAACATTTATCTTGCNTCTTAACAAAGTAGTTGCGCTGCGCTGTCACTATGCCATTGGAGCCTGAAAGCCAAAGTCTGAACATTTATCTTGCTGAGTCTTGCTGTGTATTCTTGTGTTCAATTTGATGTATATCCAAACTTATTTCTTAGTTTTCACTTGTTGACAGTGAACTAGAGTTATTTTAATCAAATTTATATCTTTAATTTAAAATAGTGTTTACCTAACGTAACCTAACCTAATTCAAGTGAACAATATTTTAATATTTGTGCAATCTAATTTAACGCCATCATTGAATTATATTTCCTTTATCCTTTTCTTTTGTATACAATGTATCGTTCTAGGCGAATGTACATAGTTTGTGGCAAGAATATGTGTCCCACTTTTAACAAGTTTTATCCAGTTCGAATGACAGAATACAACTTATTTTACTGATGCACTTAATTGCTAGTCTGGCAGTTCGTGAACTTAGATATGAAATAATGTTCAGATATTGTAGGCTCTACATTACAACTAAATATCAGCAAATGATATTTTCCTTGAAATTAGTTTTAGGCTAAAATACTTTTAGTTTAAGTTTAATTAATTTTAAGTAGCAAGGCAATACATCTGATGCGTAAAGTTTGAATTATTATGCAAGTTTGAACAGAGGCCACGGTGGTGTAGTGGTCAGACTGCTCGCCTCCCACCAAGGCAAACCGGGTTCAATCCTCGGCGGGGTCACTACCGGATGTTCGCAAGTGAGAATTGTGCCGAAGTATGCCTCTGGTCAGCGGGTTTCCTCGGGGATCTTCCGTGTCCCCGCCTTTGCATTCCGGCACTGCTCCACACTCACCACACTTCACCCTCATCGGCTCTCAAGAGCTTGATGTTAATAGCCGCCCAAGTCTCTCCACTCCAATTATGCGAGTTTACTTGTAGGCATACTGCCAACACTGGAGAGAGCCATAAAGCTATTACAAGTCGTCACCTCGAACGGCATTAATTGAATACACCAACCTATTTAACGCCACCTGTTAGCGGGCGAGTGCTAAGGCAGCGGCTCGTGCGAATGCGTTCTGGGAGCGGGAGGTCGAATCCCTCCGCCACGGCGATAATAGCCATAACGAGCTCGGGACATGCGCAACAAACACCTTGCGGTGACCTTGATCAAGTCCAGCCAGCGCCGCNCAGGGTAGTTGGCAGTCGCGATAATTGCCATAACGAGCTCGGGACATGCGCAACAAACACCTTGCGGTGACATTGAACGTGCATCAAGTTCAGCCATCGCCGCCACTCTGCGTGGAGTCACACAGTATAGTTGGCAGTCACGATAATTGTGCAGTGCACAGTGCGTCGGTGTTGGAACATATCCCAGGTAGGAGTTCATTTTATAGTTTAATTATTTTGATATTAATGTTACGTGGCAATTTTAAGTCTTGCGTCTGTTTTTCGGTTTAAACATGAACGTGACATATTATGAAACATACTTAAATGTTATTGATTAAAAATAATCAAAATGTAATATTAAAAACCTTACGAAATTAAAATAAAATTGATATTATGGACACGTCACTGCAGAGCTAATTACGCTATCAAAAAAATACAGAATATGACACAAAAAACCACTGACATTTAGCCAAATGCAGCTTTTGTAAACAGATATAAAAATTATATATTAATAATCTCGTGGAAGTGACTAGATAAATAATTTCAAAATAAACGAGACAAAACAAACCGTACGAGTAATCAGACGAATGAATTATGAGTACACTAAATACAGAAAAATGTAAATAAATCTGGACGTCAAAATGAAAACAAAATAGAACACAGAGCCAAATACAGATAAACGCACAAAACTGGACTACACTATGAAGAAAATATAAATGAACTTATTAGGTTGGTTATATATATATATTCCTGTCTACGGGTATTTTGAACACACACACACACACGCACGCAAACCTCATAATGCAATTGATTAAATTACTAATAAAACACTTTAACATACTGGGTGATGCAAAAGAACACCGACAACGCTTCGTATGTTGTGGGGGACGACAAACCGATAATGTCCGGAAAAGCATGCTTTACGCGCTGTGGGGCGTCAAAGTTTGACAACACTTCCGATATGGGGACGGGCGTACGTTCCACGTAGCGACACAAAACCACCGCCAAGCCAACAATAGCATCGCACAGTGCAGTAGACTACAAAAGGCTAGTCGAACTGTCGACCCCCTACCTGATTACAGAGCCTGCATCGGCGGTGCAGAACTTGACACACGTGTGGTTAGTAGTTCAGTCGCTCTGCGGGTTCATATGATAAGGTCCTCATCTGATGGCACAGGATTCTCATATTTCATGCCCTTCATTGTACCCTTAATGAAACAGCCGAGAGGTGTCACACCTGGTGACTGTGGTGGCCTTGGAACAGGTCTCACAACGCCCAATCCATTATGTTCCGGACATAGGTCCGCTCTTGAAAAATTATCTGTTTGCCGTCCCGCACAACATACTAAGCGTTGCCGCTGTTTCGAACCATCCGGCATACACTATGAAAGAGAGAAGCTTTGCCATTTACAGCAATTAGGATTACGNGTTGCCGCTGTTTCGAACCATCCGGCATACACTATGAAAGAGAGAAGCTTTGCCATTTACAGCAATTAGGATTACGCACAACAATTTAAAATTGGGATGACAGCAAAACTAATTTTCGGACACTAGTTTTAAACACGAATACTGATCTGTATGATTGCATGCGGCTATTCGTTTGACCCTTGTTATCGGTGGTAAATAACTGAGCAAAATTGTTGGTATTTATCAGGCTGAAGTATAAATAATTTTCGGTTACGATTGTTTGTTTTATATTTATTGAAAATTTTAGTTTAAATGTTACGGTTGGGAAGAAGAAAAATATTCAGTGGAGCAGTATTAGCAATCCAAATTCACGATAGTCCTTCAAACTTGCAATATGTCGTAATTTACTGTCCACCATGAATTATAATATATTTTAGCTTATTATGTCAAACAAATCCTTTTTGCATACCCGTTTGTACAAAGATATTGGACAATTCTGGACTTACGTAAACACAAGTGATTACATAAACGAATGACAAGAATGAAAGTATTGTGTATCCGCCCGCGTTCACCTGTTCTGCAATCTCCACACGTAAAAGAAAAATATAACACAAATTAAGACATGAATTGAGCATACAACTTCAAAAATTTCTCATTTTTAAAAAGTGTCATATTATTTTACATAATCAAAGGTATGAAAAAAACAAACATTCTCAAAAAGTTTTTTTATTTTAAAATATTACATTTCCATTAACTGCTAGTTTTATGAGACTAAATGGCAAATAAATATACGTACTGCAATTGAAACCTACTCCTTTAAAAGGGCGTAAGTCGCCAATTCCATCATTTATATATTTTTCATGATTTCGACTTAACACGCATAGAACCATCGGTGAGTTTCAGAAGGGTGTCAGAAATGCTTTCGGTTGGCTTGTAATAAAAACGAGATCATCACATTTTTTCTTAAAAGTGAGTCAGTCGCTGACATNAGAAATGCTTTCGGTTGGCTTGTAATAAAAACGAGATCATCACATTTTTTCTTAAAAGTGAGTCAGTCGCTGACATGCTTCGTTTTACTATTAAACGTGTGATAATGTCTTGTAGAGTGGAAACAGCCATAGAAATGAGCCCAACCATTGTCGTGTGCAAGAGGTCGGCGTAGTTGTTTTGGGTTTGTTTATAATAATAGGACATAGAACATTTCAGTGAAAGTAGTGATTCTTCTGACAACGGTAACACGCTAGTGACGAAATAAAAGCAGCTTTCTTTTAATGTTGAAACCTGTGTAAATTACTNTCTTCTGACAACGGTAACACGCTAGTGACGAAATAAAAGCAGCTTTCTTTTAATGTTGAAACCTGTGTAAATTACTGACAGGATACCAAAATAGCATGTATTACATTGCAGGTATTTTGTTCTTCTCAGAAGGTATTTTTTACGGTGCACATTTAGATGTGAAAACAATGTGAAAATTGTTCTTAAAGAATTGTCCAAACATTTAAATCTGTTATGGATATTATAGCAATCGCTAAATTTATTCAAGACCAATTTTAATAATCGCTTTGAATGACCTTAGGTAAATATCTGCTGTACCTGCAAAGAGTAAAAAATGGAAACTCAAGCCCCACATATTAACAGTGTGGTAAAATGCAGAACTGCTGCAGAATTTCTGGCACATCAGAGCAAAAGTATAACATTTTACTCTTATGTTAGCTACCAAGCATTGCATAAGGCGCAGGACTAAATTACAGTCTCCGAAGATGCAAGGAAGAAGTCAAGGGATGACGGAATTATTCTCGCAATCAAAAGCCTGTTCTTATTTATCACCTCCGAATACAGTTAAATACATCAAATGGTTAAGCATTTTCAATTAGTTTTAAGCCACACATTCCTCATGGCAATGAAATGAGAATCTATCACTCCACCAACCAGAATTGCTTATCCAACAGGAAAAGTGCCAAGACCTGGTAAAAAATAAAGCAGTACATCCCAAGCGAACGTCATGTTCTGTGGATAATTATTCAGCTGGCCTACAGACAGTAATCGCAGTAGATGGTTGTAACTCCCAAGTCGCCCCCAGGAGGTCAATACTGGGTTTCATCCAAAACATTCTGACAACAAATTCTTAACAAATCCGGAACTCTTTATAAAGGGTAACCTGGAAGTCACCTTTTTTTATTCTTTTGAATGCTGTCAAATTTGAGAAATAATACCACGTAAAACGGTAATATTTTTACAGAACATTATATACAAAATCACAACAACAATAATTGTATACATAATACTCTCTTTCGCGGCCGCTTGACGGAGAAAATTGTGATTCCTTAGACACGTTACCAATGACGGCTACAAACATATCAGTCTGCCATTCCGCACATTCGCAACGCTTTCCAAAACCTAAGCAGCCGTCAAGTAAAGTGTAACTTGCAACACCAACTCGCAATGACTACGCCACACAAAACGTTAAACTAAATTGCAGACTGGCAGTCCCTTAAATCAGTAGTTTCATGCAACTAATTTAACTCTCTCCCCAGGCCGTGGTGAATGTCCTCACGGTGGTGGTGCGAAGAACAGCTACCTCGCTTGGTGTCTTCGGAAATTGAAGTATTTGGAACAGCACACTCAACTCCAAATGCGCCACTTCAGGAACGGTCCTCGTATGAGCATGAAAGCTGATTAAATCGTCAGCCCAGGGCACAACGCGCTCTTCGGTTAAGTCACACCACGACTTACAAAAGGCGAGCTCTGGACGGGAAAGCAGGAATCACCTTGGTGCATTCGTCTTCGGGCTGACGGGGTCGGCCCATCAATGCCGAGGACGCAGCACCCACTCGACCGACGATCCGCCGGACAAGTCCACCTCGGAGCGTGGTTGAACAGGAACACCCTTCTCAGTCCGAAGTNCCACTCGACCGACGATCCACCGGACGAGTCCACCTCGGAGCGTGGTTGAACAGGAACACCCTTCTCAGTCCGAAGTCAGTCCGCAACTCTCTACAGAAACGACCCGGCACGGCGCACCGAGCGAACTCGGCGCCGTCAAGTGGTCATCGAGCNCTACAGAAACGACCCG
The DNA here is from genome assembly GCA_002778355.1 of Clitarchus hookeri. NCBI lineage: Eukaryota > Metazoa > Arthropoda > Insecta > Phasmatodea > Phasmatidae > Clitarchus > Clitarchus hookeri. Next base: position 80,560 of record NQII01001977.1, on the reverse strand, counting down.
GCACGGCGCACCGAGCGAACTCGGCGCCGTCAAGTGGTCATCGAGCAAAACAATAACAAAATACTAAAGGTTTTAATATATAGCAATGCTCTAGAACAGGCCGAGCATAACACAACAAGCAAGGTCTATCAAGCAATACACATTCAAATGCACGTGACAACGTCACATGGTGAATGAAAAGTAGTACGTCCCCAGAGAAAAAGACTATTATCTCTTTATAGTTTGCAATGGGTGCATATTTTATTTTTTCCTTTAAAGTCATTGTATGCTTAATGTTCAATGAAAAAATAAGGGTTACCTTAAAATAGCCAAAACGTGTGAAATACCGAGGAGTATTTTATTTTGATTTGCTTCAAAGACAACAGAAAGTCCTGAATCTGCTGCTTCTACAGCACTTGGACGTAAGCCTCTTTTTCTCTCGTGAGTTGTAAAACAAGTTAGTAAAACATATGATAGACATGGAAGCAATGTATTATGGTCTAACTCAGTTCGATGCAAGAAGAATGGCATACCAACTTCCCATTAGAAATAACTTTGACGATAGATATATTTTGTTTGTGGTATAACGGTCAAAGATTGGATTTATTAGCATGAAATGTCTTGTATATTCTGAAACCAACAGGAACGTCATTTTCCAGAGAAAAGAAAAATATGAAACTTCAAGTTCCCTCCTAACAGAATGTTCAACATCGACGAAACGGGGCTTTCCGTTGTCAAAAGCAGAATATACCGAATCGTTGGAAGGTATTTTGACCTCTGCAGAATGGGGAGCTATAATCACATTAATTTTGTGCATGAGTGCTGGAAGAGAATTCGTTCCTTCCTTCTTCGCACTACCAGGAAAGAAATATGAACCAACAGCATATGAAGAGTCTCCACAAGGGTTCATCAGGGCATGGCATCCTTCAGGCTGGATGCAAGCTTAATATTCATAGATTCGTTGAAACATATTGCAAGAAAAGCAAAACCGTCATAAATCACCTGTCATACTACTTTTTGATGGGCATTCTTCACACCAGATGAATATTTACGTGATAAAACACTGCACGAGAAAATTATGTAACCATATTTTGNCAGAATGGGGAGCTATAATCACATTAATTTTGTGCATGAGTGCTGGAAGAGAATTCGTTCCTTCCTTCTTCGCACTCCCAGGAAAGAAATATGAACCAACAGCATATGAAGAGTCTCCACAAGGGTTCATCAGGGCATGGCATCCTTCAGGCTGGATGCAAGCTTAATATTCATAGATTCGTTGAAACATATTGCAAGAAAAGCAAAACCGTTATAAATCACCTGTCATACTACTTTTGNCAGGGCATGGCATCCTTCAGGCTGGATGCAAGCTTAATATTCATAGATTCGTTGAAACATATTGCAAGAAAAGCAAAACCGTTATAAATCACCTGTCATACTACTTTTGGATGGGCATTCTTCACACCAGATGAATATTTACGTGATAAAACACTGCACGAGAAAATTATGTAACCATATTTTGCCTGCCTCCACACACTACCCACAAACTCCAGCCTCTAGACAAAACGTTAATGGGATCTCTTAAAACCTGCTACAGCGAAGAAATTCGTCTTTGTATGAGACATAATACTTGACCATTGAATCAATATGATGTTTTGGAACCTTTTGGAAGGACGTATTCAAATGTTCAAAGTGGTGAAATCGCTGTGAGTGGATTTCGAGCTACAAGTGTCTGCCACATTGAGTGAAATGTTTTTCAAGAAGCCAATTTTTTTTAATTTCAGTCTCATCGATGACATAAATGAAGACGCATCTACTGTAAAAGATAAGGTTCCATTGCCTTCAGTCAATCCTTCAAGCAGTAGCACCTTANGAAGGACGTATTCAAATGTTCAAAGTGGTGAAATCGCTGTGAGTGGATTTCGAGCTACAAGTGTCTGCCACATTGAATGAAATGTTTTTCAAGAAGCCAATTTTTTTTAATTTCAGTCTCATCGATGATATAAATGAAGACGCATCTACTGTAAAAGATAAGGTTCCATTGCCTTCAGTCAATCCTTCAAGCAGTAGCACCTTANTATAAATGAAGACGCATCTACTGTAAAAGATAAGGTTCCATTGCCTTCAGTCAATCCTTCAAGCAGTAGCACCTTAGACTTGAAACACACTCCACCGGCTGTTTTTAACAAGTGTTAGAACCTCCAAAGAATGCTAGTCTTGTCCTTCCGCATAACAACTCGCCTCCGCCGAAAAAAGAAGAGATCAAGAAGAGGAAGAAGGCCAGGAACATTAGCAGTCAGGACTAAATCTTCTTTCAAAACAAGACTTGAATATTCTATTGAGAAAGTTGGAAACAAGAAGCCTCCTAAAAAAAAAAGCGAACAGGAAATTAAAGTTAGAAGAGAAAACGTAGGAAAGCCCTAAACCACATCCAAATAACAGCAGCGATAAATCTTTTCATTCCGATGTATCAGCATATTCTAATTTTGTCAACCCCGACAAGAATAAAGAAGACTATATGCAATGCACGTTTTGTTGTGGGCATTTTTCTAAGGGTACAAGATATAAAACATGGGTCCAGTGCGTTCTGTGCAGTCAATGGACTCATTTAGACTGTACGTCCGAAGAAGAAAGCAGCAAAGCTTACCTTTGCGATTTTTGCAATGACAAATATAGTGATTAATAATTGACTACAGTTTATCAAGATCGGCATTTTTGTTATAAACGTAGGTTTTTTTAACATAAATGTTAGTATTGCATTTTACCGTCAATAAATCCATTTTACTTTCAATTTACCTTTGTCATTAAAAATTGATTTTGCAAAAATTATAAAGAGTTAAGTCATAATATGGCCACAAACATCATCATACTTTCTTATTTGTTACTTCTTTGTAATGAACCAAAAATTAAGTACAGAAGTTCTATTAGTATTTTGAAAAGAGTAAATGGTATTCAATAATACCCGGAGTTCCTCTGCGTTGCTCTGAAATACTGCAGCAATTCATAAGTAGATAAATAATTAGCATTATGACTGTTGAACAGAAAAACAATCAATTAATTAATTTATAAAACAAATATTATTTAGTTTATAAGGCTACAAACGACATGATAATGCTTAAAATTTTTAAAAAATGTAGACTGCAGGAACAGAAAGCAGGTCCCTTTTAATAGCAATAAAATACTAATTAGTAAAAATTGTAAGGATCTATTATTTAGAAGACAAATGTTTGAACCTCCAAAGAATGCTAAACTTGTCCCCTTCCGCATAACACCTCGCTTCCACCGAAGAAAAAGAATTAGGGATCAAACCAGATATTGGTTTGATACACCAACCAACCCTGTTTACCCTTGCTGCATTAACAATGGAAAGTGTTGAACAGTAGTTTTGCTTTTACTTATAGAGCTGAAGTGGAAATCAAACTTTATTCGGTCTAGTGACACGCTGGCTTCAATACATGTGTACTACAGCTCTNTATAGAGCTGAAGTGGAAATCAAACTTTATTCGGTCTAGTGACACGCTGGCTTCAATACATGTGTACTACAGCTCTCCCCGACAGAAGTACTGTAACACGCGTACTGTACGTTATAAGCTTATTTAAACATTATCATAATTAATCTTCTTATATTTTATTATTCAATAATGATTTTTGTGTTGATTTCTTGGAGGAAATTCTCATTATATAGAAGTTTTCGATAGAGCACAAATGTACAGTATNTATAGAGCTGAAGTGGAAATCAAACTTTATTCGGTCTAGTGACACGCTGGCTTCAATACATGTGTACTACAGCTCTTCCCGACAGAAGTACTGTAACACGCGTACTGTACGTTATAAGCTTATTTAAACATTATCATAATTAATCTTCTTATATTTTATTATGCAATGATGATTTTTGTGTTGATTTCTTGGAGGAAATTCTCATTATATAGAAGTTTTCGATAGAGCACAAATGTACAGTATTCTTATTGGCTGTGAAATAATCAAGCTAGCTTGAGCACAGTGTTGTAATCGTGGTAATGATTGTTGTTGAAAGGCTAAAGCAGCACCAAGATGGCGGAGAGAGCAGAAACATTCCCGGAGTGGTTGGAGAAGACGACAATAAGCCGCGACACTCCGGCGTGGTGTGGACATGAGGGAAGCTGGCGCAGAGAGGAAGCCAACTACAATAGCCAGCTGAGTGTAGAACCCATGCCACACTACACGCTGGACCCCACACTCGCCAACAACCCCATGCATGAACCACTCGACAGTAAGTAGCTTCCAACTACACTGCCAGCTCCACGCTATACCTTGGCACTTCAACCCACGACAAAACCTATACGCGAACCACTGGCCTGTAGATTACTTTTATCTGCCTAGCCTACTCAATGCTACCCACTGGACCCTACACTTCATGTACCAGCTGCTGAATATTCATCTCCTCGTTGCCCTCGATAAGCTGTTTGCATTTTTTTTTAATATTGTCATCGTCATTTTGATAAGCACACCATAAGAATGAGATTATTTACTCGGAGATCTGCAAAGGACATCCTTGGCTATGAGAAATTTGTTCATTTGTACACATAGAACGCTGCAAATATAGTGTTCTTCTTTCACATGTCTTTCAGTGAAGGAATTCATTACCCAGCCACNAGTACACATAGAACGCTGCAAATATAGTGTTCTTCTTTCACATGTCTTTCAGTGAAGGAATTCATTACCCAGCCACGTTGTGTAGTAATCACTGTTTTTAACGTCAATACGTGGTCTATGTCATCATAAATGCTGCCAGCCACACTCTTTGGAGGCTGGAGAAATTAAGAGCGCCAAGTAATGTAAGGGTACTGAGCTATAGTTCATGGTGTTAGGAGAAATTGAGTACTCAAGGATGTGAAGTAACATTAGTATGAGAGTAATGTTATGAATACACAACTACGCAATTGTGTGTTTATGTGGCAATTACACTGCATGCAAGTATGGATCACTTGGGTAACATGAGTAGTTAAATGGTACAATAATTATCATTACATTTACCGTAAAAGCACTTAAGCCAAATGCCATGATGATGTGGAGTCGTCGCTAAATGTACATAAGAAGCACTTCAACTACTTCTGTAGGTGCATGGGGCAATTATTACTGACTTTGCATATAGTACTACTTAACTGCCCTCAACAAAATTTGGTCGTGTTCAATAATAAAATGCAGGGTAATCACAGAGATAATGTTTTATGAATAGACGTATTAAATGCAAGCATCGTGGACTCATTCAAAAAAATTATTTAAAATATATTTACCACTGGAAATAAAATTTTAGTAGACAAAAGCACCAGATGTTGTTTGGAACGAGTTCATGGCAAACTGAATTCTTTCAGACACATTATTATGCAATGGCCCAATAAATCTAATTATAAACATTNGAACGAGTTCATGGCAAACTGAATTCTTTCAGACACATTATTATGCAATGGCCCAATAAATCTAATTATAAACATTGTTATGTGACTTCGGCTTGCTAAACTCAAAACTTAACCACCGATACTTCCTTTTCTGTCACATTCTGTGTAAAAAAAAAATTAGTACCCTCGTTGTGAATGTGGCCTCTTCCGCAGACTCTCCGACTCTCCAGTTTATAAGTCAGCAGCCCATGCAATTGCTCTCCATAGACTGATGAGCATTGGCATTGGTGCATGATGAAAAATGCTAGTTTATAGCTTGATAAAGTTAACAACCTCGTTNGAACGAGTTCATGGCAAACTGAATTCTTTCAGACACATTATTATGCAATGGCCCAATAAATCTAATTATAAACATTTTTATGTGACTTCGGCTTGCTAAACTCAAAACTTAACCACCGATACTTCCTTTTCTGTCACATTCTGTGTAAAAAAAAAATTAGTACCCTCGTTGTGAATGTGGCCTCTTCCGCAGACTCTCCGACTCTCCAGTTTATAAGTCAGCAGCCCATGCAATTGCTCTCCCTAGACTGATGAGCATTGGCATTGGTGCATGATGAAAAATGCTAGTTTATAGCTTGATAAAGTTAACAACCTCGTTNCTAGACTGATGAGCATTGGCATTGGTGCATGATGAAAAATGCTAGTTTATAGCTTGATAAAGTTAACAACCTCGTTACAGTTGTTTGAGACGCCTGGGCGTCTCCGTTAAGTACCTTATGAGCCACGACCGAAAAATTTCCGCATCCTGGTGGAAATAATTACGTGCAGCCTGAAAAGGGGACATTGTTGTGTTCCTTTATCTTTAAATGAAGCTGGAGGCTTCGTTTTCTGGCTTGTGAACCTCGCCATTCTTGTCAAAAAAATCCACCACTTAACGCCGACAATGGGCCTGCCGTCCAGCAGGGACCGCAGCCCGGCAGCCGGCTGTCTTCGTGCACGTCAAGATTCACACTGCCGGGCGCAACGAGTGTCGCCGCTTTTGCTGCCGGCAGGGTGATCTCGTGATTCATGACGTCACTGCTCCTTGATTCGTCCCCTTCCCCAAGCGTCGGCGGAGTTGCAAGACGCACAATAANGATTCATGACGTCACTGCTCCTTGATTCGTCCCCTTCCCCAAGCGTCGGCGGAGTTGCAAGACGCACAATAACGAAGACAAGAAAAAAGTAAAACACTGTTTTTGGTTCCACGCGCATACGTCAATTCAAATAAAGAATCTAGATTGGCTATTATGCCATAAGCCAACTGATTATGAAAATCGCAATGTTGTGATATTTCTTCCCCGGTAGAGAGGGGGTGTAAAATTATGATTTTTAAAGTGGCCAGGCTGGGGCCGTCTCAAGGTATTCGGCTCCCGTCTGCGTCATCGTGCATTTGAGATAAGTATTGTATTAAGGGACCCTTATAGTCAAAGCTAATATGGGCATTTGGCGCTCCATATGTTGTGTTAGGTTTTCATGATGAAAAATTGTATTGGCATGATTGCATGTGTTTAGTGCATTCTTATGTAACGTATAAAGTATTCAATGAGCCATAAATATATTTGGAAGAAGCCACGTGGCTTGTAAATAATGTAAATATCCTAAGATTTGATTAGGCTCGTGTGAGCAACTTTTATTAATGCTTTTGTAATATCATGTTGGGGCACCATTTTATATAACAATTTATACCACTATTTTTTGTATAAATTAAGGCCCTAAATGGTATTAAAGAAGAAAAACGTATTTTAAAAATGAAATTGTACCTGCAATATACAATGAAGAGCCAAAAAAACTNCCCCAGGCACGCAGAAGTGCTGCAAGACGACGTGGCATGGACTCGACTAATGTCTGGAGGTATGCAGGAGGCAATTCACACCATGCATCGTGCAGGGTAGTCCACAAATCCAATCTACGCCAATTTGAGAAAGGGTTGCACGTCTGTCACGTTCAATGATTCTCGTCAGTCGTCGTTTGTCCCGTTCTTTNCCAATTTGAGAAAGGGTTGCACGTCTGTCACGTTCAATGATTCTCGTCAGTCGTCGTTTGTCCCGTTCTTTCACGAACTTTTTCCAGCCGCAGGGATGTCGAAGATGTGATGTTTTACCGGATTCCCGATATTCACGGTACACTCGTGAAATGGTCGTACGCGAAAATCCAAATGTTATCGCTACCTCGGAGATGCTACGTCCCATCTCTCGTGCGCCGACTATAACACCACGTTCAAACTCACTTAAATCTTGATAACCTGCCATTGTAGTAGGAGTAACCGATCTAGCTGCCGACCACATCGCGTTACTCTGATTGGTTCCCTACCTCTGTTATTTGCATACGCACACCTACACCAGTTTTTTTGGCTCTTCAGTGTATCTGAAAGTTGTAAATAAGAAATGTTCTATTATATAAAACGAAATGAAGAAACTTTTATTGTTTCACTGGCTGTGTAAAACGGTTCCTGTTGCAAAGTATCCCAGATTTTTTCTTATGCCTTTAACTTATTCTGGTTTTGGATGGACGAGACGTTTCGATCTGTTTAAGAGAAAGAATTAGAATTAATATTTTTCTTACTTTTTGCCAACTGCAGAGTTGTTGGTGGTTATCGGACTTAGAGCGGTCGCACATGGCGTGCTGCTGACGATACCCTGGGGATCACAGTTTCTCTGCGCGACTCTGCTTAGTTTTTGGCACATTTGGAGTATTTTTTTGGGCTATGGAATATATGTTTCGTGCGGAAAACTTTGCCAATATTTTTACCCACCTGGTGAAAAAGATTGGTGGAAGTATTGTAATGCGTTCCAGTCTGGAAAGCGTATGTTTGGTAGTATTTGACTTAGTACTGTTTTTAAATATGTCCACAGCTTGAATACAAACTTTGTCGAAGCCCGTGTTGGCGCAGTTGTTGAAAGAGGCTGGGGTGGAGGTAGCGGATATTGACGGGATTGACGCATTACGAGTTAAATCTCGTGCTCTGGTGCGGAAAGGGAACGATGTCGGCGACCACGCAATAGGCGCGGGTGAGTTCTGCCCAATTTAACGAGCGTACGATATGGGCCTAGCGAGTTGATTGCTAAGTACCGGCAGTCTTTACCAGAAGTGGCAAAATTTTTTGTAGCATTTAATAACTGTTTGAATTTGAATTATTGCACTCCTCANGGCAGTCTTTACCAGAAGTGGCAAAATTTTTTGTAGCATTTAATAACTGTTTGAATTTGAATTATTGCACTCCTCAAGTGTTTTACGCAGCTACAGTGCCTATTTAAAGTTCCTGAGTAATTGCAATTCATTTTTGGTCAAGCTAAACAGAAAAATTGGGATGTTGTCCGTTTAACTAAGACATGCCTTAAGCATGTTGCATCAGAATGNTTGGTCAAGCTAAACAGAAAAATTGGGATGTTGTCCGTTTAACTAAGACATGCCTTAAGCATGTTGCATCAGAATGCGCTATAATGAAATTACGTTTACAGTTGTTGGGAAAACGCCAATTGCCAGGGAAAACTACGCAAAAATGTGTTAAGGACGTCCAAGGTCACGTGGGGGTATTAGGGTTGCCATGTCCAGAGGATTATTTCATGCAGGTAGTTTTTTTTTTAATATGTTACCTCGGTATAGTAGATACTTTACTTTTGTATCAAAACCCACCATATTATCTCAGTTATTGGAATTAGTGACGGAAGTGGAATGCATTATTTGCGAGGGCAAACTTGGAAAGGGAATTAGTTCACATAGAAAAAAAATGTGATAATAAGGAGAAAGCAAAAGGTGACCATGCACGAAAAGCGTGCAATGTTTGTGGTCGCGCCAACCATGTTGCAGAAAAATGCTATTTTAAAGATAAAATAACAGGACAAACTGGGGAAAAGGTTCCCCAAGTGACTGAAACTACAAAGCCCCCTGCAGACACACCGGCTGGTACATCGCGTGCCGCCATGTCATTAAAAGACGTGGAATGTTTTTTGGCAAGCAAAAAGGGCACATGCATCGGGATTATCCTGCGCGTATTATGTCCATTAGTATAAATAATGTTGGGAGTTTCCAGATGGAAAGGAAACGCGGTTTTTTGTTTGTCGCATTTGAGGTTTGTAATATAGTTAAAGTTTCTGCGTTAGGGGATTCTGAGGCTTCGTGCTCTTTAATAAGTCAGTCGTTTTGTGATACGTTAAAGAAAACTTTAAGTATTGGCAGGGTCAAAATTACTCAAACAGAATTCATTGGATTTTCTCCTGCAAATGTTGGGGTACTTCAGTGATAGTGTGTAGTCAGATTTTAAATAAAGAATGAGAATTTTTCCTGGTAAATAAACTTTAGAGTATTTCCTGAATTGAGACATGACATGATAATTGGTGTAGAGTTTTTGGGTTGGACTCGTACGTCATTAAATATTCACAATAAGGAGTTGGTGTTTGCTTTTTGTCCACGCTTACCGTGCCGGTTTACGAGTAAATGTTTTCGTTATTATATAATGAAGGCGGGGGATTCGACTGATTCTCGGAATGAACAGCTTGAACAACAGTTGAAGGCAAAGTATACGGACGTAGTAACCCAGCGGCTTGGACATTACACTCAGTACCCGATTGTGTTGCGTCTCAAGTATGACGAGGATGTTTCTTCAGTGCCTTATCGTGTTTAAATTGCGTGTTTTTAAACGGTTAATACAGGATATGAAAGACCAGGATATAATTGAGGAGTCNACGGTTAATACAGGATATGAAAGACCAGGATATAATTGAGGAGTCTATTAGTAATTATTCTAGTCCAGCATTTTTACTTCCCAAGAAAACGGTAGGTCAATATCGTTGTATTTGTGATTACCGTCGCATTAATAAGAAGATGTTTGTTGATCAATATCCGATACCGACGATTGAATAGGTCTTCCAACATATAGGTACATCTCAGTATTTTTATTTTTTTTTTATTTAAACTCCGCATTCCTACAGTGCGAATTGCATCCAGCATTACGTGAAATTTTGGCGTTTGTTACTCCATGGGGGCAGTATCAATTGCCCGTGGGAGTAAATTGCGGCCCGCAAGCAATGTCATGTATTTTGTTTAAGGTACTGGGTAAATATCAGTATGCATTTTTATTCATGTATATTGATGATGTTTGTGTTTTAANTGTATTTTGTTTAAGGTACTGGGTAAATATCAGTATGCATTTTTATTCATGTATATTGATGATGTTTGTGTTTTAAGGAATAGTTTTGAGGAACTCCTAAAGCATCTGGAACTTGTAATGAATGCACTTATACACGCCAGGTTACCTGTAAATCCTGAAAAAGTTACATGGGCGCAAAGACATGTTAAATATTTGGTGTTTGTGTTATCAGATGGAAATATATTAATGGACCCGGAGAAAATTCTACTTTCCTACCCCTAAAAATTTATGGGGCGTTCGACAATTTCTGGGCATGGTAGGTTTTTATTATAAACTTACTGATTATGTTGTTAACATAGCGGAACCCCTAAACACCCTTAAACGGAAAGGAGTACAATTTGCATGAGGTAATGAACAGGAACTGTCTTTTAGACGATTGGAAGAAAAAATTGCGTCACCTCCAGTATTAATTTGACGTGATTTTGAGAAGCGTTTTATACTGCAAGTAGATGCTAGTTCAAAAGTATTAGGGTGAGTGTTATGCCAGGAAGTAAATGGACATTTAGCTCTAGTCGCATACGCCAGTCGTTTACTAACACCAGTCGAACAAAAATATACCATGTTTGAGAAAGAAGTGCTGACGGCGATGTGCGGAATTGAGAAATTTGCTGAGTATTTTTAATGTGGTGAATTTACCCTTCAGACCGATAATAAGGCCCTTAGTTGGATAATAAACACTAGCAAACCTGCAGGACGCATTGCACGATGGTTAGTCCGTCTTACCAAGTATAAATATACTGTCGAGGACATACGTGGAGTTGACAACAGTGTCGCTGATTGTTTATCACGCATGTTCGACACAGAGGAGNATATACTGTCGAGGACATACGTGGAGTTGACAACAGTGTCGCTGATTGTTTATCACGCATGTTCGACACAGAGGAGCTCGTTGTTGATAGTGAACTGCAGGTAACGGTTGTGCAAAAACAACTGCCGGAGGTTTCTGTGGCACAGGTATTCCCACAAGCCTATTTAAAGTTGCAAAAACAGCTAAAATTAGATCCTGAGAATCAGCATACAGTTTCAGATATCCAATCAGGTAATAGTACCAGGTATGAAATCCGGAAAGGGTTAGTTGTGTCCATCCCAAAACCAAGAAATTTGATATATTTTTACCTACTTCTTAGAGACGTGTGTTGTTTGAATATTATCGCAACACTTATTTCGGAGGATACCTAGGACAGGATAACACTATTTCTCGTATTAAGGAAATGTTTTATTGACCAGGATTGAGTCAAGAGGTTGTTAGTTGGGTACGTAGCTGGGAGTAATGCCAGAAAGACAAACCGCGAAATTCTCGGACGGTAGGGAAAGAGTATATCTCGATATTTTTGGCCCTTTGTCAAGATCTAAGGCTGGGTTTACTTCCATTCTCGTGGCAGTTGATAGCTTTGGTAAATTTGTGTTTTTGTTTCCTTTAAGAAGTAATAAATCAGGTGGAATATGTAAAATTCTTGAGCAAAGATTATTTCCTGTGTTTGGTTCACTTGTGTATACAGCATGATTCTAAAATCATGGGACAAACATTGAGGGGTGGTAGAGCACACTAAAACAAACAATTATTGTATAGGAATATATAATATATGGGCGGGAGTGACGCGTTGAGGCACAAACATAAAAACATAACACATTAACGGAAAAATTAAATGTTCATTAGCAGCATACGTAATGAGTGATTCCGTACAGAAAATGTTAAAGCAGTTGCTGTAAATGCATCCACCAACAGTCACGCATGCTTGGCGACCTCTACATACGGTGTGATTGGCTGACAATGGTGGCGATAGTTGAGGGCAGTCAAACGGTGCGCCAGTGACCTGCTGCATCAGCATCACTCCACCGACGCTACCAAGCTTGCATTACTGTCGGTGGTAGCAATTTTGAGCAATTATTATAAACATTGCTGTAAAAAGGCATTTAGCGGCGACGTTGAAAATAAACACTGTGTTGCATTTCATGTGTTATTTTTGTGTTTGTGCCTCAACGCGTCACTCCCGCCCATATATTCCTATACAATAATTGTTTGTTTTAGTGAGCTCTACCACCTCTCAAGGTTTGTCCCGTGAGTTTAGAATCACCCTGTATGGTAACCAATAATGCTACCTAGTTTGTTACTGTTGAGAAGAAAAACCTGATGTTTTCATGGGGAACTAAGTTTGTGAAAACGTCGCCATATTATCCTAAGGCAAACCTATTATAAATAGTTAATATAAATTTGAAGGCTGCTTTACGCGCATTCCATACTGGTACTCATAGAGAGTGGGATGATATTTCTTCTCAGTTATCACTATGTTTTAATCATGTTTGGCATAATTCCACAAATCAAGTTCCTTCAGAAATATTTTTGGGGCGTTCTGTTTTTCATCCCTTAATTCATACATGGGGGCTACATGAATTTTGTTGTAATTCTGTGGACTACAAAGATTTAGATGAGATATAGAATGATGCTGCAAACATTTTGTATAAATATTTCCACAATTTGGCTAGGAGGCATAATCAGCAAGTTGATGATGTTTCATTTAAGGTTGGTGATAAAGTACTTCTTGAAGCTCATTATCTTAACACTAAAGCAGCGAATTTTAGTGCAAAGTCAGCTCCCAAGTATATGGGGCCATTTATTATAAAGCGGGTTTTGTCTCCAGTTACTGTGTTACTAGAAGATGTCCATAATTCCCACAAGAGAAACATAGCTCATGTATCTCATTTAAAAAGTTTTTTGTGTAAATGTTGTCAATGTTTTAGGACGAGAGTGGGATACATCACGCTCATTTTCATTTGTGCTGTTATTTCATCTTCATTTAGAGTTAAGAGTGATTTAAGTGTGTTATTAAATTACAAGGAAATGCTGAACCAGGCAAAGGGAAGGAAATGGGTTAGGAGTAGGACGACGGGACTCAGAATTTATATGCCGATGTGGAAGTTCGGCTGAAACTAATTATTTGTTTTCGGAGCTAATATAATTTCAGATTATCAGGCTGATAATTCTGAATAGGGAGCTCATGCGAGTTTCTCTATTGTTTGTTTTGGCGGAGTGGATCCTGGCTGAAGAACCATTAAGTAGGACCTTTGGTGCTGCTGGATTGGTGGTTCAGCTGAGAGGTAATCTGGGGGTTTGCCGGGACTGACCATCCTGACGGGTCTCAGCGGGACCAAGATACTGGCCTTCTTTTCTCTTGAGAGCACCTCATATTCAAGGGACGGGGGATGAGACGCCTGGGCGTCTCCCTTAGGCACCTTACGAGCCACGACCGAAAAATGTCCACATCCTGGTAGAAATAATTACGTGCAGCATGAAAAGGAGACATTATAATGTTCCTTTACCTTTAAATGAAGTTGGAGGTTTCGTTTTCTGGCTTATGAACATCGCCATCCTTGCTGAAAAGTCTACCACCTAACGCCGACAAATGGGCCTGCCATCCAGCTGGGACCGCAGCTCAAGTATACATTTACTGCGGCTCCCTCTCAAGGTGTATTGGTTGTGGTGTCGCGGTTTGGTGCTGAAGTTAAATTTGGCCAACTAATTTCAAATCATGATAACCCTGCGATTTCCTTAATTTGTCCAAAACACATATATCACGAACATATCCAATGGTTTCTCGGCAAACTGGGAAAACGTTTTGCCTAAAAAACAGCGCAATTACTACATTTAAAAGGAAGGCCAGTACTTGCAGATACGTAAGGACAAATTAAAGGTGACGTCATCATTATCAAGCATTTGCCAACTAGTATGTAATTTTATATAAATGTAATATAATCATACTGATATTTGTAAAAAAATGTGTGTTTTTTATGCAAAATGTTTTGACATCAGGCTGGGGAGGTACGTTGCTATGTTACTATACAAGATTATATATATTATACATATATACACACACACCACTGTCCACAATTTGCATAGTATGATAGTTTTCGCTTGATATGTAGATTACCATGATTTTCTGCAAAATTAAGAATAATTTTGGACATTTTTGCATTAAGTAATGTGTACGGCTATTAATAATCTTGTAAATATCAGCAAATTATCAAAATCACTCACATTTTTCGCATATTTGGAAATTCATCGATGGCTCCACAATTAGTTGAAACACCAATGTACGCCGGTTGATGCATTCTTCGAACATTAGGTTTTACTTTTCAGTGGTATTTGCGTCTGCTTCCAGGCGCAAATTAATGTAATTACACGCAAATTCTATAGTTTCCATTAGCAGTTTGTAAAACTCGACATTCTAATACCTTTGTATATTTTGGGATGCCATAAAATTACGGGAAGAGAATGTGTTTACTTTTATTTTTCAGAGTAAGCGTTCGAAAATTCATCAGGTGATGTTTTGATGCATATCCAACAGATGCACTTAATTTTCAGGCTGGTTGAACTGGTGGTTCAATTAGTATAACCGGGCTCAACCGAAACAGTAGTTTTCGAACGTCCAGTGTACATCGGTGGATGCATCGGTGATTTTTCTAATACGCGGATGGTCAATTGCGTGTGACTGAAAATTGCAATGCTCTCATGTTGCAGTGTTGCCGAATGACTACGAGCACAAAACAAATGTATCTGCGACAGAAGGCGACGTGTCTAGGATTGAACGTAGAGCTTCACGTGCGATGAAAAGGTTGGTAGTTGACTGTAAGCTTCTTCTTGGTTTTAGTGGAGAAAGAATATTGATGTCACGGGTTTCCAAATGTCCAGTCACACGGGATCAATATCATATCAGTTACCAATCTCATAAATGCCTCGGAAATTAATTTCGGCCCTATGTGGTAATTATATTCCAAAAAAAATAGTTTTTTAAATGATAAAATAGGGTAAAGAATGGCAATTTTAGCACGCCAGTATAACCTTGCCGTGTGATATATTTTTTACTTGAAACATGAAGAGTGGAGAGATTTGGGCGGCTCTTAAACTCGAGGTCTTGAGAGCCGACGAGGGTGAATGAGACGAATATGGAGCAGCGCTGGAATGCAGGGGTGGGGGAAACGGGAGATCCCCGAGAAAACCAGTGGTATCGTTTGGCACTATTCCCACGTGCGAAAATCCGGTAGCCGCCCTGCCGGGAATCGAGCCCAGTTCGCTTAGGTGGGAGGCGAGTAGCCTAACAAGTACACCACCGCGGATCCTCGGAATGATAGCCTACTAGGAAATGGGACTGTGGGTGGTCGGCTTTATGGCGAATGCGGCCATGGGAGCGTAAGCACTTTCAGGCTGGGGCCTCAAAACTGTGACACTTGTGAGGTTCGCGGATACCGGCCTGCCGCAGGTTGTGTCCGGCGCGACTGCGAAGCGCCTGGTTGTCGGCCACCTCGCACCCCGCCTGCCCGTCGTGGATAGACGTGGCTCGGGTCGTGTCGTTCGCAGTGATAGGCCTGGTGCTGTGGGGCGTCATGTACTCGCTGGGCGGCAACACGGCCACTCCTGGAGGTCAGCTCTTCAACCTGTACGTTCTGTACGTGACCGCCGTGCTGGCGGGCTACGTTGCCTACAGTGTGTGCGTACCTCCCCTGGTCGGCATGCTGCTCATGGGGGTGCTCCTGCGTAACGTCGGCTTCCTCAGCGTGTCTGGCAGCTACCTCACCCTCGTCACCTTCCTCAGGTACAGTATGTGCTAGACCCAACCGCATGGCTATCTGCTAGGGTTGCGACATTGACTTCAATGTTTATGAAACATTGATGTATCGGTTTTAAAAAATCGATGTTTTACATTGATGTTGGTATCAAAAACATATATGTTTTATATCAATGTTTTGCAAACATGAAAATTAAAAATATGTTTTTTTTTTTCACTGACTAAGAGTGGAGTTATTTCGGATGAGAATGTCAGTAATACCAGTTGTGAAGAGCATAAATGTTTATAATACATGTGGCGATAGCAGCATTTCGGGAACACTTCCCAGATGTGTAAGTTTTTTGACAGTTGATAGTTTTCTAGCTACAGCTCTTTCCGAGACCACTGAAACAGGCACGAAGGCAAAACGAACATTTATACTGCACTGACCATCAACAGCAGCCAACACCAAACACCAACCGCCTATTGTGCTAGGGACTTGAAGTGACAGTTATTGACATGCGGTGCTAGTGTGTGAATTGCCTTAGTGTTTTTGTCAAATTTCAATTTTTTTTATAAGTATGACTTTTTGTCAAGACAACGTCGTTATATACAGAATGTCCCATTTATCTTGGCCACCCACAATAACGCCATAACAGGGCTCCAAATGAAAAAGTGATTCATACAAAAATTGTATAACTGGAAGGGGGAAATAATACTGCTGAGGAGTCATCCTTATAGCATTATTTATTAGTGATATACGAATATTAACATAACTTTTTTATGTGGCACCATGCGTATATTGGTTAAAAGTTCAATTGAAATGGGAGTCGAAAATTACCCCCAGGTAGCGGAGAGTGGGTGACCAGGGGATGGGGGGTGACTGGGAGTTTAGGGGGGTGAAGGCCAGATGGGTGAAGGCGAGAAAAGAGATAGCGGTTGATTTGAAGTGGTTAAGTCCGATGCCGAGGGCGTGAAGCTGGTTGTTGAGGGAGGTGAGGCCGCGACTGAGGCAGTCACTGAACATGTGTTCATGGACAGAGGAAGAGGGAAGACAGGTTTCGTCAGCGTACTGGACGACATAGGTGGCGGGAAGGACTTTAAGTTCCGCGATGTGGAGTGCGAAGAGGAGGGGGCTGAGTACAGAGCCTTGCGGAACTCGTGCTGGAATGTGGCGGGGGTGAGAGAGTGAGCCATCCACTCGCACCTGGTAGGAGCGACCTTCCAGAAACGAGCAGACGAGATGCGTGAGATGACGTGGGATGTCCATGGCGGTGAGGCGGGTGACAAGAAGTTGAGGCACGGAGTCGAAGGCTCTGGCGAGGTCGAGGAGGACCATGCCCGTGTGTTGGCGTAGCGAGAAGCCAGTCACGACGACACGTTCCACACGGGTGACGGCATGGGTGGTGGAGTGGTGAGTGCGGAAACCGAACTGGCGGTTGGGGAGAATGTTGTCTGTGGAGGAGGCGACGGTGGATTACTTTCTCGACAACTTTGGATATGATTGGGAAAAGAGAAATGGGCCTGTATGAGGAGGGTGGTCAGGGGGGCTTGGCAGGCATCGGGATGGGGACAACGATGGTGGATTTCCAGGGGGTAAGAAAATAGCAGCGAATGAAAATGGCGTTGATGAGGCGGGTGAGGAAGACGGTGGCTTTGCGAAGAAGGGCATGGAGGAGGGGGTGGGAACCGATTCGGCTCCCGGAGCAGCAGAAAGACGTGGGTAGGAGAGAAGAGAAAAGACTTCGGCGGGGGTGGTGAGGTGAAATGAAGGGCGAGCAGGAAGAAGGGTGAGGGTGATATGGCGAGAGAGAGGGGGGGTAGTCGTCCTCGTCCTCGTCCTCCGAGGAGTCCGAGGAGGAGAGTGATAGAAGGGGGATGGAGCCGAAGTTGGTGTGTAGGAAGGCCGAGATGGTCTCCGATTTCTCGGCAGTTAGGGTGGGTGTGGTGAGAGGTGGAATGCAGGTGGGTGTCACCTGGAGGTGGCGGAGGTGTGACCAGAGGGAGCCGTTGGAAGAGGAGAGGGATAGGAGGCGCATCAGCTTCTGGTCGGCCTTCCACTTACTGACCGACCGCCGGCACCAGCCCCGCAGTAGGAGGTATGAGTTCCGGTCCTGCGGGAGGCGGGATGCCTTCCATCGAGCACGGAAGCGATTCCGCAGGGACAGTGCGTTCCGAATCCGGGGGAAGCGGAGGGAGAGCAGAAGAGAGGGACGGAGGAAAATATGAGGGTTGGCCGCTGAGGTGATGATGGTGGTGAGAGTGGTGGTATTGATGTCGATGTCTGCTGGGGAGTTGAAGGAGACGGTGAGGTCAAGGGATTCGTGGAGGGAGGTATGGTAGCCAAGCCAGTCAGTGGAACGGAAATCGAAACGGGGGAAGTGAGGGAGAGGGTGAGGATGATAGTATAGGAGGCCGAAGACAGGAATGTGGTAGGAGGAACCAGCGGTGATGGTGCGGACATCGGTGATAATGGGATGATGAGAGGAGATGGCAAAGTTTAGAGTGGATGGGTGATGGTTGAGATAAGTGAGGTGGTTGATTGGGGAGGAGGGTGCCGAGAGGTGGAGGGGCGTCCGCCGGAGCAGTTGGCGAAGGGAGGTACCCCAACGGTCGGTTGAGGGGCAACCCCAGTTCGGGTGGGACGCATTGAAATTCGCTGCAAAGATTACGAGAGTGTCGACACAGTTAAGGGCGGAGATGGAATCAGATGGAAAAGGGTAGTTTGGTGGCAAATAGAGGGAAATGAGGGTGATAGGGTAGGGGTGGCCGTGAAGACGCACAGTGACCGCCTCAGTCGTGGGCCAGGTGGGGATATTGCGGCGATGGTGTGAAATGGAGGACTTAAGGAGGAGGGCAACCCCACCACCGTAACCAGCCTGCTCACTGCGGTGGATTATGTACCCTGGGAGGGAAAATGTGATAGGGGGGGGTGAGCCAGGTTTCGGTGATGAAAACGACATCGGGCTTGTGATTAGATAGGTGGGGGTGCGGGCTTGTTGGAGGGCTGCGATGGTAGAACAAATGAGGGGTAGGTAATAGGGGATGAGATCGATGATTTCCCGGAGCGAGTCCGAGACGGAAGTGGTGGAGGGAGCGTGGACTAGGTGAGGGGCAGAAGAAAGAAGGGGGAGTGACAGGGGCAGAGTGAGCGAGGGCCGGTGTGAATGGGGTGAGAGGCAGGGCGAGGGGTGCAGGAGTGGTCGCGGTAGGTGCAGAGTGAGATGACCATCGGTATTTTTTGATGGC
>NQII01001977.1:0-61081 GCA_002778355.1 Clitarchus hookeri | reverse complement strand
TGGCGTTGGATGAAGCGGATATGGTTCGGCCAGGTGGGGACAGTCGCCTTGTGGGGTCCCTTGCAAAGGCAGCACTTGGGGTCTGTCCGGAAGGTGTGGTCCCGGGACCAGTGTTCCCTTGCGCAGCGGAAACACTGAAGACGGCCGCAGCGGAGCGAAGAATGGCCCAGGCCTTGGCATCTGTAACACTGTAGTGCTGGATGAGCCATGGAAAGCCTCGACGGAGACCACACAGCAGCCAATGGAGCGCAGAGGGTAGGAGAGTGGGGCCTCTCCTGCCATGCGTGTGGTGACAAGAAATGATGCGGTGGTGGCTGTTTCGGATGAGCGAAGTCTGATGACTGATGAGACCAGGAGGTTGAGGGCGGACAGTTCCTCAGTGATCTCCTCGGATGTGGTGGTGAGGGGGAGGCACTTGATAACGATGCGATCCCCTGCTTCTCGTCAGGATGGCGTGAGGTGTAGGGAGAGAAGTTGAGGGAATGGAGTTTCTGGAAGAGGTAGTCGTGGTCGTGGGCGTTTGAGGTGTAGAAAGGGGTTCTATCGTGGATGAAGGTGATGTGGAGGGGATCGGTGAGTTTGGACTGGGGATGTTTAGCATTTAGGAATAGTTTGTTCGTGATGGAAACGAGGCAGGAGATGGGTGGCATTCGTAGGTTGGCAGGTGCAGAGGGAGCAGAGGGCTGAGCAGGGCTGACGGTGGGGGGGGGGGCGNTCATCAGATGAAGATGAGCGTGAGCGGAGGGGTGCAGGTGTGTCTGTGATGTCCTGGATGGACTCGAGGGAAGAGAAACGATTTGAGAGTGGCAAAGTGCGTGGGTTGGAAGGGAGTGATGTCGACGGCTTCTGATGCTTCGCGCTCTTCTTTGACACCACGAAGCCGTCTTGGTCCATGGGGGTGCTTGATGTTGGAGCTGGTGTTGGTGTGGGTGTTTGGGAGATGACATGAATTTCACGGAAGAGGGGGTGAGGCAGGGGGTGATAATCGGGAATTTCTCCTGCGAGGGGATGATGCGGGGGGACATCTCTCCGGATTTCTCTGGCGAGGGGGTGAGCCGGGTCGGGTGGGAAGCCGACGACAGGGATTTCTCTGGTGCGAGGGTGATGCGGGGGATGGGAAACAGAAATTTCCAGTAGTGGTTGCGCTGGTTGGGGAAGAGGAGGCAATGGAAGACATCGGGGAGGGAAGTGGAAAGGTGCGAAGAGGCGGCAAGTCCTCTTCAGTTCTCCTCTTGCTGGGTGGCAATGGCGGCGGGGCTCTTGGGTCCTGGGGCGATGGCAGCGAAGTGAAGATCCAGTGGGACAGTGCGGTGGTGGTGGTGAGAGCTGTGGCCTGATGCAGTGGATATGGAGACGAAGAAAAATGCAGGACCATTAGTGACGGTGGTGTTTGCAGTGGTGGTGGTGTAGGTGGTGGTTGTGGCTGCAGAGGCGACAGTGAAGAACGGCGACGGCAGAAGTGGTGAAACGGCGGTAACAGGAGAAATGGGTCGGTTTAAAGGCAGGCCAGAGTGCGGAGCAGAAGATTGCAGGGTTGATGATGATGGTGACGGATTCAGAATTGTCCCTAATTCAGAGGGTGCAGTACTGAGGAAGGGCTGGGGCTGCCTTCCCTCCGTACTGCACACTCCAGAGGAGGAAATCGGTGGTGCCGAGGCACATTGCTGGTTCACGTCTGGCGCAGGCCTTCGGGCACGACTGTCGCCTTGACGGTCTTGGCGGTCCTCTTGTCGGGTGGCGTAAGTGTAGATGGGGTTAGTGGGGCGGACTTTGATCTTAGCCGATAGGCGGACCCATGCTCTTCAATGTGGAATTGAAAACCTAGAAGAGAATGGGTGGAGAAATTTTCCATTTCAGTTGTTTTGTTTAATTAAAAACACGCACACATTTTTTTCGTTATTTTTAATACGAATATTACTGAAGAACCTAGCATACATAGAACTAGATAGTGCAATGTTTTATCGGTTTTTAATTGTTGTACGAATTTTACTGAATAATATTTAAGTGTGTATAATGTTGTTTTGAATTCCCTCAAAAAAAATTAAAACTTGCGCTGTTTGTTGGAGTATTTTTAAGCTACATTTGTCGGTTACGGTTGCTCTTTCTGAGCATTAAATTCAACGGGAAATTCAGCTCGTGCGGAAAATTAGGACAGTTTCTAATATTCTGAATGGCTTTTCCAGTTTTAGTGCTCGGAGGGACAAGCATGAATTTCGTTCTCTCTTTACAAAACATGAATACCATATTTAATTAAATAAATGCATTGCATCTTAAGCCTTTGAAACATGTCTCAATTTACATTTCACAGCAGTAAAAAACAACATAATACATTTGTTAACGATTTAAATATTATTAAGTTTATTTCTAGTAAATAAAAATATATTTAACAGTGCTTTTACCTTCACGTAACCTATATTCAGCATACACTGAAGAGCCAAAAAAACTTGTACACCTGCATAATATCGTGTAGGGGCCCCCCCCCCCCCCCCCCCCNAGACGACGTGGCATGGACTCTACTAATGTCTGAAGGTATGAAGGAGGCAATTCACGCCATTAATCCTGCAAGGTAGTCCACAAATCCAATCTGCGCCAATTTGAGAAAGGGTTGCACGTCTGTCACGTTCAATGATTCTCGTCAGTCGTCGTTTGCCCCGTTCTTTCACGATCTTTTTCCGGCCGCAGCGATGTCGATGATGTGATGTTTTACCGGATTCCCGATATTCACGGTAAACTCGTGAAATGGTCCTACGCGAGCATCCAAATTTTATCGCTACCTCGGAGATGCTATGTCCCATCTCTCGTGCGCCAACTATAGCACCACGTTCAAACTCACTTAAATCTTGATAACCTGCCATTGTAGCAGGAGTAATCGATCTAGCTGCCGACCGTATTGCGTTACTCTGATTGGTTCCATACCTCTGTAATTTGCTTACGCACGCCTATGCCAGTTTTTTTGGCTCTTTAGTGTACATTTATTCCTCTCTGTTCACTTTATAAACGTTTAACATGTATTTTTATGTGTCAAACAGAGCTTAAATACCAAATGTTTAAACGTTTATGTCATTTTTAAAACGAAATGCTTTTCTATATAATTATGACATTTTAAAATAAAGCACTCGTATTTACTTGATCCGAGATCATCCTCCTGAGCGGCCAAAATGAACGATTCAAGGCTAGGTTCAAATTGATCTTAGTTCGGTGCGCCGAACACAATGGTGCAACAGCCAAATTTGCTGAACCAGGATAAAACCGGTATTTGATCCTAGATCATTGCTGAACCTCTATGGTGCAACCGGGCATGAGTAGTAGTCACGTCATGTGTGTTCCTTTGTTTCCTCAAAGCGCAACCTCTGTGCTATGGGATACGCAACTCTGGGTACCTGCACTGTTTACATCAAATGCAAAGCGTCAACGTCATTTTGCACTGTACCATGCAGCGCAATTGTGCCGCAAGGTATCACATAACGGGTCTTCGTCAACCCTTATGAGTCCCAATGTCAGTGGCGGTTTTTAACGATCTGTTTATTAGATTGGTACATTGTTATACATTTTTGAATAGGTCTAGACGAGCTTCATTGAACTTTTGACGAATAAATACATGGTTCCATTTAAAAAAAACTGATGTTACTACTAGTATCTCACTAATAAATAATACTATAGACTGACTCCCCAGCAGTTTTTATTTCCCTTTCCAGTTATACAATTCTTGTATGAAACACTTTTTCATTTGGATCTCCGGTATGGAGGTATTGTGGGTGGTCAAGATAAATGGGACAACCTGTGCACTAAAAAATTAGTATAAAAAATGTATTTATAAGTTATCGCCAAAACATCGAACATCGATGATAAAAAAAATCGATGTTTTGCTGCTGGTACATCGGAAAACATTGATGTTTAAATTGTGGATGAAGTAAACAATCGAACATGGATGTTTTCCGTCGATGTCACGATCCCGCTATATACAATCTATGTTTGCTTCTGCTGGTCAACTTGCTGCTTGTAGGCACTCTGCTGAGGAAAATGTCCTCGACATGTCTAACTGGTACGCAAACCGACATACTCATAACTACGAATTCACAATATTACTATATTTACAAATTGTAAGCATCCAAAATCTTACATTTTCTTAGACACAATAGCTAACATTTATCTTAACAACACCCATGAGAAGCTGGAAGACATATCAGAAGAACCTTGGCTTTGCCAAAATAGTTGGTTGTATCTCCATAGGTTAATCTCCATTCCCCTTAAACGAAATCGTTAGTGGTTCCATCTGTGACCTCCCAAATGTAAGTAATGTACACTTTGCTTTGTACATACAGAGAAGCACTCTGGTATACCACTCCATTTTTTGTTTGTTTTAAAACTACGCAGGTCTCTACAACACACCATCCCTCTGATGTATAACTATCAGCACATGCTAAGCTGAATAATATGTTTGGAGCTTATAGTTACATATTCAATTACCTACCAGTAACTCAGTATTTATTATCAGAGCCAGAACATGCCTTGTTTTTAAAGTGAACTGTTGTTTTGTACTTATTTTATCATCACATTTCCAGACACCTTGCGAAGAGTTCTCGATTCTCCTTAAATATTTGTGTATGTCACTTTGATCAAGAGTTGAAGATTAACAGAGAGCATGAAAGAATATATGTTCTAAAATATGCATTTTCATGAAGCAAAACATTACTGTAAAACTCAAAAATATGTTCATAATTTAAATGTAAACAGAGAGATTTGGGCTGTTTTTAAAATTGGGCTCTTGAGAGCCGATGAGGGTGACGCGAGGTGAGTATGGAACGGCGCCGTGATGCAGGGGCAGGGGAAAGGGGAGATTCCCGAGAAAACCCGCCGACCAGCGGAATCGTTCCGCACGATCCCCATGTGCGAAAATCCGTGGAGCGACCCTGCCGGGAATTGAACCCGATTCGCCCTGGTGGAAGACGAGTAGTCATACCACTATATAGTAAAGTATTTTAAGCTTGAAAGAAGGTCTGTACAGAATATTACTGCTGCTAGTTTCAAAGCAGTCTAGCTGCATACAGCGCATAAAATCACCCGTTATTTTCCAGGCGTACTGCACTGATGACCATTCTGACGCGCGCGGCCATCGAGTTCAACCCGAAGAATCTGGAACGTTTCAGCTGCGTCCTGCTGCGACTCGCTCTACTGCCTTCCCTACTGGAAACTGTGATGGTCACCATCTTGGCCAGATACGTCCTGGGTCTCCCCTGGCTCTGGGGAATCTTCCTCGGGTAACGTCTCAACTGCTCCAATGAATGGTAGAGGGCAGATGGTATAGGCACTGTAAAGTGAGCACTTCTGAAAGCCGTGCTTAAGATGTACTTGTATGCACATTGTGTATATTCTTCCACCATTTATAAAAAAAATCTTTGCAGTGGGCCTCGTGACTTTATTAATGCGTCGTTCAACTGAAACAGTTTAATTATTGTAAAAGTAAATATTTTACTAATATGATAATTCGTACACTTAACATAGCATTAAAAAACAGAAAGCAAGAGAAATAATTTAGTTATTTAAAAATGTTTACCTTACACTTTTAATTCAACGTTAAGACATGGAATTATTTTCCCTCCTCCTTACCAACTTTACCGAGCTCGTGCCATTCAGTGTGTATTAAAAATGCAGGTAGGGGCACTGACATTTTTCAAAGGTTAATTTCAAAAGTGCTTCATTTACCGTGAATAACTTATATGGTCTATTTGTGGTTTCCCTGCACTTTTTGAGTCAAACCTTTGAAAAATCACACCAATTATGACTTGTTTGGTTTTTTCCTAATTATGTTAGGTATCGCAAACGTTTTATGCTTGTGTTAACATAAAAGGATCTTATTTTTGGTTAAATTAAAATTTTATTTATATAGTCTATAAATTATAATATTTCATTTATTGTTAATATGAAATTAAACATTGAGAAAATGGTATTACCTAGTGAGAAATAGTTCTTATGGAAAATATTATTACAATGAGAAGGCACGAATGCAGCACGTTGTCCCGTTGGTGTAAGTCTCTAAAATCGGATAAGCTCTGTTTGCATGAGTGCGAAGCAGTGTTTCGAAAAAAGTTGGAAGTAACCGTGAATGGACTATGGTTACAGTTATTGACGTAATACGACTGCAGTGCGGAACCGGCCGAGTGTAAGGGCAGGGTTTTGCATGTTACGTGATTTTAGGCGTTTCTCTGCCACCTTCCGCGGTACAGCTTTCAAACAAAAAAAAACACTTTGTTCATCTCTGCCCAGGCCACATGTTAAAAAAAATTTTTACTTTTTTTATGAACAACAAATATTGCATGTTAATTAAGATTTATATAACTCAACAAAAAAAACTCAAACAAAAATCCTTAGTAATTTACTCATTTGCTCTCTTGTAGCGTGATTCTTCTCATCAAAGGGAACAATTTTTTTTTTTTGTGTTTGAAAGCTATATAGTGAATAGTAGCTGAGATACACATAAAATTATGAAACATGTAAATCCCTGTCCTTTCGCTTGGTCAGTCCCGCAATAGGCGGCGAGCGCTCTTAAGATTTTCAGCTGGTTTAATTTTTAGGATGAAATTTTTCCAAACTAGCTATTCATCTATTTTACCCTGCAGCACGAACTTAAGCGTTAAAAGAGATTATCATATTTTATACCTTAAGTAACAGTTCTGTGGTGGTGACCAATCATAACAGAGCCGTATATGTTGCGGGATACTGTTATTTGCAATAATGTAAGCATCAAAAATATTATTTAAGGCATATGGATGTGCTCATTTATAGTTGTATTCGTGAATTAGGCGCAAAATAATATGCTTCTCTGCTAGAAAATGTCTGCTTTGAAGAATGATCTGTTTATATGTGGTTGTATCATACGAGGTTTGAGTAGAAATACTTCCAAACAAAAGTAAACAGGACAAGATTGTCGCAAGTTTGCATTGGCTGGTTCCAAGCATTATCATGTGTATTGTGAATCGTAAATCCAGAAAACAAAGGTTTTGTGTGGGACACCTGCGGTTACTGCATGATTCTTAGTTCATAATTTTTCAAATTTAAATTGAGACAGTTGAAATGTTCCAAAATATTTACGAGGAAGCGACTCGTTCACATGTGTATTCTAAAATACTCTGCGTGCGCTGACATGCTGGATCCGGAGCCATAGTGCCTTCAGGTGATGCCCGCATATGACTGTACTTGAGTAATTTAAATAACTGATTCGTCTATCGAGTGCATTACATAGCAGATCAAATTGTTTATTTGGAAACTCAGCTGTTGTGGTGACTGCTACACATATTTCATTTAATATTAACGTTATTTGTACAAACACTCTTTTGCAAAAAAAAAAAAAATTGATCAACCTGAATGAATCGCGCGTGTACAACGAAGGTTACCATTCAGTATCTTCATAGCCTGACATGTGTCCCACTTGCGTTTAATGAGGTTTACTTACGCGGGTGTCCCACTAGGGGACATGCATATCCCTCCATAATTCATAGCGACAAGACACTGTGTAAGACCTTTTATTAGTAGCAGTATGAGCAACACAGATCCAAGTTAAATGAACAAGCAGTATGCCCCGACGACGCATTTGAAAAGCCTTTGCCCAGATGGATGAGTTTGAGAGAAGCCTCATCGTCGACCTCCAAAAGGCAGGTTGGGCGTTTCTGCGCATTGCTCGACACTTTAACCGTTCTGCATTCACTGAGAGTCGGTGTTGGAGGCAGTGGGAACAGGAGGATACACACACCCATCGAGAAGGCTCATGTCGACCCCTGCAAACCATCACTAGGGAGAATCGTTTCATCATGCGACGTGCTGTTAGTATTCTATGGGCATCGTTACGCACCATCCAAGGACATGTCACAGCAGCTGGGGATATGCCTGTGTCCGCCAGTACCATAACTAGGTGGCTAGTAGAGCAGGATTTGTCATCGTGGCGTCCCTTCTGCTGGGAACGGGCAGCATGGCAGCTTGAGGATTGGCAACGAGTGGTATTCAGCGACGAATCACGCTTCTGTCTGGATACTGAAGACCATCTAATTAAAGTCTGGCGACATCCTGGCCAACACTGCGATTCATGCTTCACTTTGAAGTTGCACACTTCCCCGGCAGGCGTTATGGTGTGGGGTGCCATTTCCTATGATTCCCGCGCCCCACTGGTGGTGATTGAAGGATTCGATACTTCCAGGAAATTCTGCGGCCATGTGCGCTCTCTTTCCTGGTGTAGCTTGACAACCCCATTTCCCAGCAGGATACTGCCTGGCCTCATGCAACACGGGTATCTCTGACCTGCCTTTGTTATGTAATTATGCTTCCTTGACCAGCAAGGCCTCCATACCACGGTATCG
The DNA here is from genome assembly GCA_002778355.1 of Clitarchus hookeri. Taxonomy (NCBI): domain Eukaryota; kingdom Metazoa; phylum Arthropoda; class Insecta; order Phasmatodea; family Phasmatidae; genus Clitarchus; species Clitarchus hookeri. The sequence continues at coordinate 52,733 of NQII01001977.1, read as the reverse complement.
CCACTTGTCTCTATGCTATGGGTGGTTCAACAACATACTAAGTGCATCCTGCAAGTGTTAGTCCCCTGCAATACATGATTGGTGTTACAATATTATTTTGATGTTTTCTATATATACACTACCATGTTCTGTACCTGTACCCGGTACCCCTGCGATGATCAATTTTTTTCAAATGAGTTTATTATATGTTAGATTACTTTCAATCTCCGTAGCTTGATGACCGGCACACCTACAGATATGCCAACCACTAAAGCCTAAATATATCGCAATCCGCCCCCACCTATTACAAAAATGTTCATGCATACATGACAAATCCAAATTCTAATGTCATTAAATAGGACAACTGTTACTTTACATCCGTCACTTTTCTTATTACTTTACCTCAGTTTGTCAGGCAGAGGCTTCGGAGGCATCGAAGTAAATGTCGGGGTACTTTAACCGATGTTGGGAGCATCTTGACACCTCTTCTTCTGGTGGATCTATCGTGGGCATGTGTTGAGACATCGTCTAGCAGTGCACCATGACGCCACTTGTAGTATAATAAAAACGACTTGTCCAATTCGTCGATGCTTTTGGATTCTTCTATGGTCATGTGTTCTCCTTTATGAATTTTCTGTATCTAGTTCATCTGGTCCTTCAATATTGAACCAGAAAATAAGGGTGTCAAAGAGCCCAGCTTAGGTGGTTTCTCCCATTGGTGGTATGTCTATCATCCATCTGGTTAAGCATCGAGTGAGTGACTCTGTGGAGGCATCTGTTAGTACTTCTGGTGATATCTGTCAGTGGCATCTAGGCTGATATAAAAAGAACGACCAGCCAATCATGCAGTACTTCGTGTCTTCTCTTGATCATTCTCTTTCTCGTGGTTGCCTAGGGAAGTCTAGGTATCAGATGTAGTTGCACCAGGTACTGAGATGTTGTGCATCGTAAAGTCGGACATTTAATGTGAGTTTACATTCCTGGCTAGTTCGAAGTTGCCTGCTTTGTCAGGCCATACAAGTTTAGCTGATCTTTGTGAATCTTCTGGCTGCAGCTGTTCGTTTAAAAAACCGGATATGTGGTGGTACACCATGCCTGATCACATAGACCTCCCTCTCTCCGGCAAGGCTCTAGTGCCAAATTAGAATTTTTAAATCGATCTAAATACATGCGAACTCGGATATTATTTTTGCTGGTTGCTTTAAAGGCAGCATTATCTTCTTTTTGCGAGATATCAGGCCTGGTGGTGAAGGCAACTTGTCGAGTTGTGGGTGGTACAGCGAGTTGCATCCTGAGTGAGTGTAGATTCCATCCATGCAACAAGGTGACTGGGTATATCCTAATTCTAGTTCATAAACTCCTGTATAAGCAGAATTGTTTCAAGTAGACGAAATGAAACCATTGGTTCCCACGAGTCACTATGGACAGGCCATTGTGTATCAGTATGCTCTTCGCATATCACAAATGTGCACCACTATATGTTGACCATTGTGATAGGCTTCAATAATATCACCCTTCATGCACAATATGAGATGTTTCGCTATTGCACGATTCTCTGTCGCATCAACGATGGTCAGTTGCATTTGGAGCAATCTCGTCTGCACTTGGTCTAGCCTGCTTCTGGCAAGTTCATAGTCATCTGTTATATGCGGAACAGTGGTTCCTGGCTCAGGTTCCACACCCGGTTGTCACTGGGACAGCAGCAGTGTATTATTTCAGTCGCCATCATAGACGAGAATGCTACAGTCATTGGGATCATTCAATATACTCGTCTCTCCTCGTGACTTTTTCCATACCAAACAAGAATGTTACAGCCCACCAAATAAGCTTGCCTTCTTGTTTTGCATATAGTCCAACCACACACAATATTAGCTGTGCATATCAAGAGTGAAGAATATGCTCTCTAAGTGTAGTCAGTGCCAGCATAGTACCCATATCACCACCACGAACTCTTCCTCGTTGCAACTGTAGTTATGTCCTGTTATCCCGAGCCCTCATCATGCTGCAGTACAAATGATACAGTTTAGCACAAATTCCCTGCTGACTGGTGGATGTATGGCCACTCTTCTGAAGGCAAGTCTCACAATTTTCACCAACAGTCTGGGCCAGGGTCATGATGAATTAGACAAACTCCTCCCGAAGAGAGCAATTTTTCTTCCCATGGTACTGGACATAGGGGTGTACCAGTGCCCACAAATGGCACCCCTTGCAAACTACACAGGGCGAGGTAACGAAAAACCAAACCAAACTGTTTGAAATTAGGTTTTTTTTTTTCTTTCTTCCCCCAAATACCTAAAATCCAGGACTTGTAGTTTGGTTCCTGGTACACATGGCCACTTCAGTAATCCCATTAAAGCCGTCATGAACATATGCATCTATAGTAACAGTGCGAAAATAAACTCTTTGTGCTGCAATTAGTACACTGATGATGTAATGTTGCAGAAATGAGGGAGTGTTCTTTTTCTGTTGCAGGATAACCCTAGCCTCTGCCGCACCTGCAGTCACCATACCTTCCCTGTTCGGTCTGCAGATAGAGGACTATGGCACAGAGAAGGATATTCCAGCCCTCATCATCGCTGCCTCCAGCTTTGATGACCTTGTCTCCCTAGCTACGTTTGGCATCCCTCTGTGTGTCATCATGAATGATGGTCAGTGTGTGTCCACTTCTGTTTAAAATTTCTTGCCCATTTAAATACATACTTACGTATAGAAAAGAGGTTGCTGCAGCAGTCCTACTGTAACAAGTGGCACTAAACTAGGCTGGATGAAAATATCTGTCATTTCTGCCCACACAGCACAATTACACATATTATATGTACAATATACATGTTTTATGGTATGAATGTTCAACCCATATATTATATGTACATATTGTGTCCATACTGAGTAGAAATAAGGTTCAAAAGTCCCGCCATAATATGTACATATACATATAAGATGTTGCTATATACATATTTAGTGTATGTCTAATATACTGCTAATGTACATCCAATAAACTGAATGACCATGAACAATTTAGAAATTTTTTGTTTCACAAATTTTAAAAACAGTACTTTTGCTTTTCACATATTCATTTCATCTGTATTTCAAAACATTTTATGATATGAAAATCTCCTGCTTGTCGAGTGATAAATTCGAACCTGAACACCTTGCGTTACAAGCCTATTGTCCGAATCCTTCCTCCACAGCATAATTTTGTTCCTGCATAAAATTGTTTGAAACATATCATGACACAGATTATTGTAAAACAGGAATTTATAAACACCATGAAGGTATTACAAATAATTAAAAAGCACACAGAATATTCAACATTAGTCTCTTCAGTAACCTGAACACAAACCATTTGTTGTTCAATTGTAATTTATTAGTTGGTTGCATATTCAAACAATTAGTGTAATAGAAATGACCCTAGTTATATCACAGCTTTAAAATTTATCATGCGAACAATAACCCTAATGTTAAACATTTTGTAACTGAACCAAAAACCAAAATCATCAAGAATAGCAGGTTCACTACTATACACAAAGCCATGTTTGTACCTGAACCAGAAACCAATGTCATCAATAATAACATGCTCACTACCCTACACAAAGTCATGACAAATATGGTATTTACGGTACTTGGTATAGCCATTTTAAATATTATATGTAAATGTAAACATACCTAATCTACACTTTGTATCATGTGGTCTATATTTAATATAAGTATTAATATAAATGTAGCTACCGCCTGCAAGACAGGGAGCCGTAGAGGCTACCATAACTCTGTTACCAGGTAATCGAATTGCTGGACAAATTTACGCGATGGTCACAAAATATATGTAGGCCTATATTAAACATATAATAACACAGTCATTTGGCGTGAAGTGCTTCATAACCTTTATCAGCACATTAACATTCTCTTTCATGATATGCATAGAATACTGTATACATATTTTGGAAGTGAAAAGGTTGACATTGTTGTACAATCAATTGTAGCCCTTCTATTTACATACATTATACATAATGTGTTATGTGGGTTTATATATTCATCACACATATTCTTTTATCATTTAATACCCATATACTGTACAAATTTCTACGCAACACTGAAAGAATGTATGGATAATTGATGGCCATATATATTGGTTGATAACCTTACATAGGATATTTCCTTCTCGTCCATGTTATACATAAACTACAGATACAGTGGATTTGAGGTCATTGACATAGATCTTAAAAAAACTTGTAGCTCTTCTGTGTATGTATATTACACACTGTGTGTTGCGTGGCACTGCCATCTTGATGAATGGATGAGGTGAGCTGTGCTAAAATACCTAGGAGCAGCTGTGGAAATAACTAATAACTATACAGAGAAAAATTACACACACCACAGTAGTGTCCACGATTTGCTTCACATGAGAATACCAGCCCAATAAAATACCCAGTTAAGTGGGAATTGCGATCACAGCAAAGACATCAACTGTGTGAAGCTGGTAACTAATGTATGAGCTGACTTTGCAAAATACAGCAATACGATTCATTACCACTCAGCTAACCTGTTGGGACAAGAATAAATTGTCCACGCATTAGCTGGGGCTGGTAACATTGACTTGGTTTTCATCAGTGAAGTTGAAGCATACCCAATAGTTCTAGTTTCTCTATCATCATACAGCTGAGAATTCAGTCTTGAGTAATAATAAAAATTACTTTCTCATTTTCATTTACACGTTCACAGATTAACATTGGTCTGGAGAATAATTCAGAGATCTGTTCCAACTCACATTTTATGTAATTTAAAGTAAAAGTGTCTCTAACATAAGAGTATTGGCATTGGTAACGTCATTTGTGAGTAATGAAAAATTTACAAATTTTGATTTGACTTGTCATTATCTTGTACATTTTAGATATTTACAAAAACAAGTTCATCACAAGTGACATCATAAAATGGGAAGTAGCCCAAAAAATTGAATTGGAGGTTTTGGAGGACACATCTTCATAACATTAAAGTTTGTTGGATGGGTGCTGGTGATAGTTTTAACTTCATAGTTTTCTAATAATGTATTGACTACATATAATAAATTTTCTTTACATGTTTAATGTAAGTTTCAAGGCATTTATTTTTTCCATTTGTGACAGATGGAGTCTGGGCATCAATTTTCAAAGGACCAATCAGGATCGTCATCGGGTTGACAGTTGGTGTAACTTGGGGATTACTGATCAAGTTTGTTCCTGAAATGTATGATGTATGTAAATATTAATAATAGAACTTTTCTTGAACATACAGTATTAATTAATATAATATAAGTTGAAAAATTTCCAAGTAAATATAGTTCAATATCCGTCTTTGGATAACAGAATGTATCTGAAAATTTCTTTTAACAAATTGTGATTTGTTTTGAGAGTTGCATATCCAAAACCCATTAGCGCAATACACAAAGAAAAGACACCACCCATGCCACTTGACTTGAAAGGTTACCTGCCATTTTTCGCTTAGCTTTCCTTCTCAACCATACCATCATCACTACTTCCATTCCATCCCTTTCAGCACAAGCACCATTCATTCATCCAACACTATAAGAAGAAATTGTACAAAAACAATTATATTCACAAAAATAAAAATGTGTAATATGAAAAAAATCAGTAATAAATCATTCACCAGATTCTCTATTAAAATTTGGTCTACAAGTATTCATGCTACAACTGTTACATCAGTACTTTACCCCCTGAAAAACCAGGACGACAGGAGTCACAGAGCAGTGCTAATCAGAGGACGCACCAGTTCAGAGCTCCTGAGCAAACAAATGGGTTCAGCACTTTTAAACACTAACCACTCAAAGCATTTCAGAAAGGTATTGCAGCCTTTTTCAAGGTGTACTTGAAAGAAATTGCTGATTCCTCCCTAAGAAAACACAAACTGTAAAGTGAGGAGAACACGCAGTGTCCAGTTACCCACCCCTCCCTAGCCTCGTCACAGGTCCAGTGGAGAACACGCAGTGTACAGTCACCCACCCCTCCCTAGCCTCGTCACAGGTCCAGTGGAGAACACGCAGTGTCCAGTTACCCACCCCTCCCTAGCCTCGTCACAGGTCCAGTGGAGAACACGCAGTGTCCAGTTACCCACCCCTCCCTAGCCTCGTCACAGGTCCAGTGGAGAACACGCAGTGTCCAGTTACCCACCCCTCCCTAGCCTCGTCACAGGTCCAGTGGAGAACACGCAGTGTCCAGTTACCCACCCCTCCCTAGCCTCGTCACAGGTCCAGTGGAGAACACGCAGTGTCCAGTTACCCACCCCTCCCTAGCCTCGTCACAGGTCCAGTGGAGAACACGCAGTGTCCAGTTACCCACCCCTCCCTAGCCTCCTCACAGGTACAGTGGAGTAAAGGAGGTGCGGACTTGGATGGTCGCACACCAGAACAGAGTGTTTATAAACCAGGAGGCACCCTACGCTGACACCTGCTCACGATCAAAGCATCATGGATGGTACCAAAGCATCCATGGACACGCAACAAGTGTGTGATAATACAGAAATACAGCAACCAAAGAAAATCAAAGCAAAGCGAAAAGGCAGAAGAAGCGCATATGTAACTTCACAAACATTCAGGGTAGCAAACATCCACAGATGGCTTGCCAAGTGCCTCTAGTGCACTGCAGTAAACCGCACAACAATCTGGCCAGCAAGCCCTGCCACAACCAAAAAAAAAATGCATATCAAGCTGTTCATAGTCTACCTGATTCGTGAACACACCTACCAGACTATCAAAAGACTGCTAGATACAAACATGACAATGTCATGGAGTGCTGTCTGCTGTGGGGCAGACAGCATTTGTGTGCATACCAGTATGATTACAGATTACACAAACATTGTTCAGCTCATGAAATGCATGGGCTATCAGTACAGCCTGCTTCGCCAAACTACTGAAATGCCTGTAAAGCTGGTTTCCTTCCGCATACAGGTAGACACACCCATGGAATTCCTACTAGAAGAATTCCAGGAGTTTGGAAGTTCAATGAGCCTTCGAAATTAAAGTGGAAGACTTTCACCACCCAACTGGACTTGCCCAACATTCCCACGGCCAGTGGTTAAATAATGTGACAGCAGGCTGCAGTGCAGCATTGAGATGCAAATATAGCAGCAGCCTACATCTCACAAAGAACTGCGAAATACAAAATGACGACGCCAAAGTTAAGTCGTGGGATGACGAGAGAAGAATCACAGCACTAATTGCCATGGCTGTCAGTGCTATAAAAACCTTAATTGGAACCACCTTGCGCCCAAGATGCGTCAAACTTGTCAGCAACGATCCCGGCAGGCAATCTGCTAGAACCAGCATACCGCAGATTAGCAACACTTTTGCAGAAATTGCAAATTTCTTATTTGTGTGTTCAGCTGTGTTTGTGGCTGCCTTTCATTCCTTGCAATATTTCTTGGTATGTAATGTAAAGTTAGGTATCCACATTTAGGCGGAATATAGTTTGAATGCATCATTCATCATGTTTTTCACCTGCTGAAATAGTAGCTATCTGTCTCTTCACTCCATACCAGGGCAATATTTTTGTCTTTCAGCACCTTACTTGTGTGCAGAAAATGAAAATGAAATCTTATCTGTCAAAAACTAAGGTTGCAATTACTTTGAAAATGAAATAATGCAATCACAGTAAGGCTTAAAGATTTTATTGAGAATAGGCTGCAATTACAGCCTGTTATAAAAGTTGACAGTGATAATTACCAAAGATCATTACGGTATCAATGTCTAATTACAATGGAACTTCTGCATTACACCATCTGATTTTACAATTTTCTGCATTTTACACACACTTTTCTTGATCCCAATGTCTGTTTTTACTGTTTTATTACACTTCCCTGCATTTTGCAACATTTTTCCCAGTCACTTGAAAAGTGTAAAATAGAGGTTTCACTACATATATAACTAAATAACAGGCATGTTTATATTGCAAGACGCATCTTCAAATGACAGATGAGATGATTGAATTACTATTCATTTAGGTACCAATCTTAATATTGGTGGTAAATCTCTAATTCTTTTCTTGAAATTCTTTTCTAGATTTGGAAAGCTGATGTTGCATATGGTAAGCCTGTCAAGCAATACACGTGAAATTTAAATTTTGAGTTGTATGTAGCTTTATCCACACAAAGCGTGAAGTTCGTTGACTTGACAGCGACCTCACTGTCAGACAAGGTTCTATTTAGCCGGTCAGAAGCACGGGCTAACTGTGGTGAGGTTTTACTTATTGGCAGCTGATTGGTCCCCAGCCACAGTATAAGGTGGGGTGCGTGGTCCTGCGGCACAGTACAAAGTCAGGTGTGGGTTTAGCACTTCTCCGCACTGTTGATGTAGGCACAGACACTCGTTTACCTGCAGGGGCATTGGCCCGGGGTAGAACCTGGCTCTGCCGCTGCTGCTGGCTGGAACTAAGGTCAGGTCCTTGGGCGGTGGTGGTACTGCGGCTGGCGGGGCTAGTTGGTGCCCGCTATCGGCTGCTGGACCTTTTGGTATGGAAGCGTGGGTAGGCAATGCCCAGAGGCACTGAAGGTTCCAGTCAAAGGTTCACGACGCTCGGATGCGGCTCGCTGGCGGTCTTGCGGGGTGGCTGAAAGAGGGAGCGTGGGGGAACTGGGAGGCGAGGCCACTCCAGTTGTCGGGCAGCTTGAGCTCGTTCCCGTGGGGATAGACTGCAGAGGGTAGTTGGCACTGGGTTTAAGATCAATTGGCTAGGTTCAGGGCAGTAGCTACTCTCTTAACTCTCTACTTTGCACCACTCCTATAGATGAAGCCGAGGCTAGTCCACGCAGATTCAGTCCTATTAGTTCCAACCAGCGAAAATAACAATGCAGTAGATGGAGCGGAGGGCTGATCGGGATGTCTAGCCTCGTCGTGTGTGGTCCAGAAGGGGTCCGGCCACCAGTATCAGTCCTATCACTACAACCGGCGAAAATAACAACATGGATGGTGTGAGTTGGCTGATCTGGGTGTCTAGCCGCTTCGTGGATTGTGTTACTGGTGGTTGGGGCTCTGCCGTACGTACGCACTAGGTACCTTTGCATACCTGGTCCACTGTATAGGTGGCCATGTAATGGGTATGTATTGTGATGTACGTGCGCCCGGTTAAGGGAACCCACAGTCCTACACTGTTTTGGCAAAGAGGTTTCCGAGATGCTGTCTCCTGCTTTTCCTTAGTAGGTTCGACATGTACAGAGATAGAAGTCACAGTCACCCTAGAAATAAATACTCTAATGTTAGGTAAGATCACGTGTTTATTCCCCAGAGGAATAGACACGGTGGCCCGTACTAACTCCTAACTATCAATTAACTGTAACGGAAGTAATCTACGGTAACCCAGGTGAAGGGGGGGCCTGGGTCTAGTCTAAACAAGAGCAGATACGGCTAGGTAGCTATGACCACTAACCCTAACTAATTTGATGCTGTTGTGTAGAAGGGACTCAGGGTTCACTACCAAAATGGCAGTGAGTGTAATGGGAGAAAACGAAGACTTTGCATTTCGGGGCTGTGCACTCGCCTATACGGACGGCCAGCTGTGGGTCCTTCGGCCAGTCAGGTATCTTCGGGCTGGAGCTCCTCCCTTGGCGGCGAAGGCCGTATATTCTTGGGGGAGGCTGGAAGTGAGTTTTACTTTGTAAGCAGGTTGCGTCACTCTCGCAAGCATAGGGGCAGCGCTGGGTTGCTTGGCTGACTTCTATCGCATGTGGAGGTGATTAACAGACACGTGACATCTAACATACTACTGTAGATGGCCTTGACTGCCTTGTCCTCGGGTGCCCTTTGCCTAGGGGCATGCTGGTGGGCTCTGAAAGCAAGTCGTCCTGGGTTCAAACTCTGCTCAAGGTGACGTGGCATCACGTGAAGATGAGACGAAGTCGCGTTTAGTAATACTGTCAGTACGCATCACACAAAAGAACTAAAGATCATATGATCTCCTAAATTTTAGTGTGCTCCGAAGCAATACACACCTTCACACTGTTTGACTCATCTGTTCGACTTCCTCGCTACTCACTATATGAATGAGGGTAACATCTTGGTGGTCACCATCACCAGTGGTTTTACATTCTTAGGCATCAGACTAATGCCAAGAGGCCAAAAAAGTGATGGTTAGAGCTCAACCCGAGCGCGACTCAGTTTACGACTATCTGTGGCTCGGACTTATTATAGCAGTGTCACAAACTATAACCTTTCTCTGCATAACCTTATGACATAAAAACCATATTTAACTAAACATCAAGTTCCCTAAACATATATAAATTAATGATGTTGAATTATCAAACATGTTATCTTACATTAAATTCTGCAACCCCTCATGTGCAGGATGCTTACTTTAATCTGCATAGGATCATAACCACACCTCTGTCTGTACAACATCAAATTGCAGTGTGTCACAGAAGGTAGTTAGAAGCCAGTTGACAATGGAAAGTTTGGAAGCCAGTTCAGTAACTTTAGATATATATATATATATTAGCAATTTTTAATAAAATGTAGTTCTAAACAACAAAATGGGTACTTGTTGATACCTGGAATAATTGATCTGTCCTCTTGGAAATGCTTGAACTATGTTGTGTGTCAGTGTACTGGTGAAAGTGTGTTATTGTGCTAGTGACGGACAACTGTGTGACGAGCATTCATTTGAAAAGTAAAAACTGTGGTCTCAAAATAAGACACTACATAACTAAATACATCTTGCCATTCCTGTCGGCAGGAATACGTGCACGTACTTAGATCCTTGCTACTCGGGCTGGGAGGCACAGTGATGCTGCTGACGAGTGGAGAGTACGGCTTCGAAGGAGCAGGACCAATAGCCTGTATGATGGGAGCATTCATTGCCTGCCATGGATGGAGAGCACAAGGGTTCACAGACAACCACGTAAGTATTTAAATACAGTTGTGTTCTTAATGCTATTATGCTCTTTTCCTTCAGCACATGAATTATGGGAGAATTAATTTTGCAGAACCCAGTGGCGAACTGTTTTGCTGTCATATGGGGACTCATGCAGCCCATCTTGTTCTCANATATGGGGACTCATGCAGCCCATCTTGTTCTCACTGATTGGAGGTGAAATTGATCTTTTCAATATCAATGGAAGAATGATTGCCCTGGGTGCAGCAGTAATTTATGGTGGACTTTTGGTAAGACTGGAACAAAAGTTAATTTAAGAGTAAAATTTAAGTAATCCAAATAAGTTAAAAAATGTTAGTTTGGTTTATGTCAATTTTATAATAGCAATAAAATTTGCTGAAGATTTTAGTGTCAGAAGTTTTATATACAATTGAAGACGTCTGGGGTAAATAATGATAACCCTCATTACTGCAGTTTTGAGTAAATGTGAAATGAATGATTAAAAAATCTGCAGATGTGAGTTAATTATACATTTTGTAATGACTAGGGATGTCACACTCGATTCCCTCGATTCTTGAAGAATTGTATAATTGAGTATCGGAATTCCAATAATCGAAGCAACAAAAACCAATTACTACAAATGCATAACCTATCACCTCCGAAAAACCGTTTAAAATTACTTTACTTATGCCAGTAAATGAATCACTCTTGGAAGATTATTTTGTGTGTGAAAATATGAAATGGGGAAATAATCTGAAAATAAATCTGTACTGGCCGTGTTCAAATTTACCATTTAGTATATTAGTATTTAGTAGCTTCAGTTTGGTCACAATTTGTTAGTTTTATTTTTAGCATGTTTCGTTACATTCTAAAAACTATGGGTGTGCGGGATCCCGAACTTCGGGAAAAATTTCGGGAATTCACAACGATTTTCTTGCCGGGCAGGAAATAATTTTTTCCCAACATTTTTGGTAAAAATTTAATTAAAATAAAAGTTGGGTTTCATGCGAGAAGCTTTGTATCGACTCTTTACGTATGCGATTATGATTTGATGAATCAAATATTGTCGAAAAAGTTTTGATTCTTCCGTTTATTCACAGATTTCAACAATAGTTTTATAAGCTAAAAAAATTTTTGTTCGTCATATATTATGTAACGTTAACACTACGTATTTATTGTAAAATTAACTAAAACTGGAAGTTACAGTAAACCGTATGCACTGAATTTGTCTTATATGCGAGCGACATCTATAAATGTTTAATTCGACTCCAAATTTTTAACTATATTACTGAGATATAACACGGTATATTTAATATGGGTTTGGTTAAAACAATTTGTAACACACCAGCAAATTTTCTTTGTTTTTTGTTCGGAATGTGTTTGTTTTTAATTGTATGTTGTGCTCACTCGTCGCCGGCACATTGACAAACTCCAAACGTAGCAAATTTGCTTTGTGAAAAAATATAACTAATTTACTTGGCTACTTTTAATTTCGTTATCGATAGAGGAATTAGCTTTGTTAGCATACAGATTCGGTATGTTTTATTCATAACCTGCCTGATGATACTTGGCTATGATTGCAGTTGCACTACGTGATTCGATGTGTTCACGGACGTTAAAACTTCCACTGAAAGTTTTAAACTCATTTAAACACAGTTACATGTGTGTAAAATGATCCAAAAATGCTATTCTTGCAAACTTTTTAATAATTCCGTGTGTTGGTGAACATTTTTCATGTCAAGTGAGGTTTGGGAATATTTTTGAATGTATACACACACACACTCCCTCTCTCTGTCTGTGTATGTATATATATGTATGTTTTCAATATTATCTCATATGCCTCTTTTGAACTTTTTGGAATTTCGTATGAATATGCTCCTACTGTTCATGTTAAAATGAGTTCAAATAATTAAATTTCACACCTGCCTATACAGTATTTAGTTCTGTAAAGTAATTGTCTGTAACTAAAAGAATCGCGATTTTTGGAATCGAGAATCGAAAGTGGTATAGGCATCAAGATTGAGAATCGAAAAAAAGTGGAATTGTTACATCCCTAGTAATGACGCAGTTATAATAATTATCGGGATATTTGGGTCATTTTTCTTTCATTTTGCGAGGCTTTGTAATATTTAATCAGGATTTGAAGTATTGTTGGTTTATTTATGGGGCATGTGTTTGGCTTTTCAGAAATCTTAGTTTTTGTTCGTGTCAGCGTTTGTTATAAAAACTTTCCAACCGCAGAAGACATTTTTTCCTTCTAGAAGTTTGACTATATTTTCGCTACGACGCAGTTCAACATGGCGTGGGGAGTGGTTTTGACGGGGGTCGCATAGACTTTCGAAGGGATCCGGCCCACACCATGCCCTTATTTGGTCATGTTTTTGGGGAAAGGCAGGGAGTGACTTATACCCTGTGTGCCTACCGCCTGCTAGCAAAGAGAAACAATACACAACCAGCTACAGAAGAGGACGCATCGTGCATGGCAAATATCCCCCACACCGGCAAACTTTATCCTGCTAAATTATTTCTCTGCCCTTGTGGGAGGTCGCTAGGGTGCCAGGAGGGAACTGATGTCCCTCCTGTGTGTAGTTTCCTTTTGCGATGCAAGTTTGAATGACGTGATTAATAAGTCAACTACTGTGGCGCTACTTTTTACTTGTTTGTCTGGTGAAACTGACAGTTCGGGACTCTGTATATCTGAAGCTTGTGTGTGAGTTGTTTCTTTTGAATATTAAATACAATTACAGTAACTAAACCGAGACTTGGCTTTATTTTTATATTTATTTGCTGCAATTTTAAGTTTCATGTCTCTACCGATTGAGCAAACCCGAGCTGTAATTTCCAGTCGCCAATTTCTGGCGACTGCGACGTTACAATTTCTTAAAGAGACACTGCTCTGTTGTCTGTTGCCAAATTTGTAACTTCTTGAACAAGTAGATAGAGAATGTAGTATATACATTATTGTTTACATAAGACAACTAAAAATGTGCAATACTGTTGGTTATCATTATTTACACCCAAGGTCTTCAATTATTTATTTATAACAAAGGGACTCCCCAACAGTTTTCTTGTTGTGCGTCTATCATGCAGGCCTATTGCCTTAGCAATGCAGATGTGATTTCATCCAAGGTGTCTCAAGCTATTCATATGAATTAGCAGGGTTTTCAAGGATATTTCTGTTTCCTTCACCATTATATTCCATCAAGTATTGATTATAAGCACCATCTCATTTCATCCCTTCAACGGCTAACAATTATCCTCGTGCATCCCTTATTTCTGGGGTGACCCTCTAGTAGGAGTGATTTGCCCACTGGTGTTAATCATATGATTATTTATTTCTGACAAAATTAATATAAGTTATAAAATATATAAAGCAAAGGAAACTAAGCTCATGACTTTAAAAATATATATTTATTTAATAATACCAAGCCTCCTTGTGATTTTAAAAATTGTATCTTTGCATTTTCTTTAACAGAAAGATTGTATCTTGTTATGTATAACATTTTATAAATTATTTTATTGCAGTAATATTTATATGATTGTACATTTTGAAATATTACTAATCATATTTCAGATTAGAATGTTGGCAGCAGTATGGGTTTCGTCTGGCGCTAAATTCAATTGGAAGGAAAAAGCATTTATTGCCATGTCTTGGTTCCCCAAAGGAACTGTTCAGGTAAACAAATACTTTATATTAATGCGAGTACAAGAACAATTTCTGGAGTCAAAAGTAAATTTGGTAGATTCTTGTTGTTGGTTTCAACTCATTTTGTAAAAACTGTTGTTATTACAGCAGAATTGTCTTATAACTTCGTACCACACTATTGTAAAGAGTTCTGGTTGCACAAGATTTCTGAACTGGACTGATGTTTAATTTTTGCAAGGTAAAGTAATTAAATCTAATTTTGTCTGGAAGGACGAAGACTTTTGCACACTTCCTGTATTAAAAGTTCATAATTACCATTTACAATAACTTTAAATACCATTTACACAAAGCCATAAAAGCATTTGGAAACTACATAACCATGTTAGAGAAAATACTGTATTTATATGATATCAAATTATTTTCTTCAGCCCTCACTTGCTGAGAATGCTTGGCAATCATTGGGTGGTAGCTGTGTTGCATGTTCCCTGCAAATCACTGCACTGCCGTCTGACAAACTGATACTAGTAACGTCAGAGGCAGGCTTAAGATTCCTCAAAGTAAGAACTTGTCCTTTGCAACATTGCAGTTTTTAGGGGTGGTTATATTTAACTATGGTTGTCTATGATTACAGAATATTTGCTTAGGGTGACAATTTATTCAATATAACTTCCAAATTATGCTTTATTATATGATTTAAACAAAGTGCAGTATATTCTTTGGTTATTTTACTAGTTTATTGACATAGAGATCATGTATAAGTTAGAATTAATTTATTTTTAGAGGATATTAAGTATTCCAAATTTATTTGTTATTGTTCATTATTTCCCTGGAGGGTATTAAGCATTGAATGTTATAAAACACGTGAACGAAAGAAAATTATCCTAGTTGGCTCTCCTGTCGCCATTGCTGGTTGGAAGAGAGATGTGGCTTGGCCAGACAACAGCAAATCTGAGAGCAACATCAAAAGTAAGGCTGAAGTAAAGTCTATCGTTTCATTTCAACAAATATCATACCACTAGCTCCAAGAATGGACATGCNCAAAAGTAAGGCTGAAGTAAAGTCTATCGTTTCATTTCAACAAATATCATACCACTAGCTCCAAGAATGGACATGCGTATATTGAAAAGAAGTAGAATGATAAAATAAGTAAATAATATATATGAATATTTGAACTATTTGCTGCAAGGTAGTCAAATTTTTTTTTAATTGATAACTGAAGAGTGATATCGATGTATTTTATTTTTAGAAGATTAAATAATAAGTTACTTAATTTGTTGGAGAAGAAGAATGAGGAACTAAAAATTTTTGAGAAGCTGTAAATTTTGTCNGAAATAATAAGTTACTTAATTTGTTGGAGAAGAAGAATGAGGAACTAAAAATTTTTGAGAAGCTGTAAATTTTGTCCTACTGCTTTAACTGAAATGTTACACCCTTTCTAGCATGGCACGTAGTTAAGGGCTCTCTCTCTCTGCCTATCAAGCCTGTAGCCAAGGAGTTTAAATGGGGAATCAATGTTAAAGAAATACCAACTCAATGCATTAATTTCAAAGATAACCTTTCAAATAAAAAATATGCTATGTGACATTTCTTAAGATATACTGTCATGTTAAGAAACATTGCCAATTTTTACGTAAAATATTTTTTTTTAATTTAACATTTAAACTAAATTTTACAAAAAAATGTAAATAAATAAACTTTCTTGAAAATGTTTTAATGTAGCAGTATACACTGATCAAGATGCGTTGAATAGCATTTTCGTTTCAAAGAGTTGTCTTTAAAATTGATGCACTGAGAAGGAATTTCTTTAATATTGATTCCCCATTTAAACTCCAAGGCTACAGGCTTGGTACACATAGCCCTTAAAAGGATGAAATTGTAGTGCATGCATACACATGGTCAAACCATTTCCAATGTGTGCAGGCTGCTCTTGGACCCACTGCACTGGACCTATCCCGCTTCCTGCAGCAGAGTGACTCCATGGTCTCCGCCTCCAATAACTTCCTGTCCGTGGTTATCCTGGCGATCCTCTTGACTGCGCCCTTAGGCCAACTG
This sequence comes from Clitarchus hookeri, assembly GCA_002778355.1. Classification (NCBI taxonomy): domain Eukaryota; kingdom Metazoa; phylum Arthropoda; class Insecta; order Phasmatodea; family Phasmatidae; genus Clitarchus; species Clitarchus hookeri. The sequence goes on along the minus strand of NQII01001977.1, from coordinate 36,209 downwards.
TTACCCCTGGCCGGCCGCCACCTGCTGTCCAGAGCGCCGCACACCCGCCCGCAGTCTGACACAGAGTCCATCATCACCGTAGGCGCCTTCAGCGAGCTGGCCAGCGGCTTCGTCAACAGGGGCTTCATCATCGACCCATCCAATGACCATGTTGCTTCCCCGTAGACTCTCCTCCACAAGTCAGCGACAGACACTGAACTCCATCAATATTGCTTTAGTGCCTTTTTTTATAGTAAAACAAATGCCTGTGAAAGACTGACACACTACTGGTGAAAAACAAAACAGCAAAAGTGCCAGGTGGCACCAACATTAATTTCTGCTTAATGGACAAATAGCAACTATAGCAAAATGGCTTCCACTAAGACTCCAGACATACCTCACAACTTTAGAAGTATGTATTACAATGGTCAAGTACAAAAGATAAATATATTGGAGGTACCGTACTAAAAAAGCCATTATTCCAAAAAAAACCACAGAAAATTGGGTCATTGTATTATTACCAGTTGGCATGTTTCACTGTCAAACAATACAAATTCACCTTCTCAGACAACCATATAATACTCAGAGGCATATAAAATGATTACAATAATGAAATCCTATAGAAATAAGAAACATAATGAAGTAAAGAGTTTTTTTACTTGCAATGGTTCTACTAGCTATACATTGTGTAATACACAATTTATGCACACTAAAATAATGGCAGACTGAAGTGATGCTTTGTTTTTTTTCACAAAATATAATTAGCACAGAATATTTTTCTATATCATTCAAACTGTTAATATGCACACACAAAAAACAAATCCAAAAAACTGCAGGTGCAGGTTCATTATGGAAAGGAAAAAGTTGAAAATGAATGTGTATATGACTAATGGTTGAAATTAATCCTTACGGACAGTACGTACATGCCTGAGTATTTTGATGTGCACCTGAGAGCAATTCTGCAACCAATGCAAAACCTGTACCTTTCATCTAATTATTGTGACAGAATGTTTGCCATTCTAATTTTGCATTCAATTTTGTAATATACAACCACAATTGTGTTCTTGTTGTATTCTTAAATTTGATTACTAATAAAAATGTCACTATAAACCAAAAAATTTGCCTAGTGTTATTGTTGTAAATATCAATATGTATTTCTGAAAAATCCATGTACAGAGAACCTCACTGTAGAAACCCCATTTACTAAGACCATCTCTCTTCACAGACCAATTTTTGAGGAACCATAAATATAATCTGTAAAAAAGTTAGAATTTTGAGGGATATCTGCTGAAAAATAATTTACTACGCATTGTGTTTAACACTACTCCAAGCAGTGTGTATCTAAAAATACATGTATAGGGGCGAAGATGGATCAAAATTTCAAATTTTACAAACCTATTAAGACCATCCATCATTAGCAACCCTATTCCTGGAAACCGTGAAGGATCATAACAGTGCTGTATTTAACTTGTATCCTAGAAGTGGGATGCCTGACATGTAAGCAATTTTCACTACACAAAAGATGACATTTCAGCCAAGAGATTTTGTTTGGCACTTAACAAAGAGGTATTAAGAGCCAGTGTTGGTGAAATGAGTGAAGATGCAGCAGCGACAGAGTGCAAGGGCACGGGTAAAGGGAGTACCATGAGAAAATCTGCCGAACAACAGCAATGTCCACACCGTTTCCCTCGTGCAAAAATCCAAGTGGCCCCACTGGGAATCGAACCCAGTTTGCCATGTTAGAGGCAAAATAGTCAGACTACTACACCACCGTGGCCCCTAAAGGCTTGCAGTATGCATCACTACGACCCCAGGGTAATGAAGAGGTAATTCATAGTGGGGCGAGCCCAGAGCAATGAGACAGAACAATTCACAATGGTAGTATAGGGATGGTTATTTACTTCAAAAATTCAAAAGGTCGGTACAGGGGATCAAAGCCAGATCTCCCTGCTGAAATACAAGAACATGACCCACTTTGCCACAGAGGTGGTTCATGTTTCAGTATGGAATCTCCAAATTATCATATTAAAGTGATTATGTTTTCACTTCACATTAGAGCATGCATATGTGCATGAAAAATAAGTACTGACACATGAAGCACAATTATGGTTCTAGATGTTATAAATCACAGTCTAAAATTCTATTTTACCACTAAACAACCACACCGCAACACATTCCAAAAATTCTTCATAGAATGAGGCCCAAACTTTATGCATGAATTTATTAAATAAAATGTTATAAAAGCAGATTAAAGAATATTCAAAAACGGTCACAATACATTTTAACACTACACTCAGTGTATTTACTAAATACAGCTGGAGGGGGGCAGGGGGGAGAAGTATAAAAATGGTATGAAGTGTCTTATCACAACACTATACTTCAACCTGCTAGAGGGTTTGCATGTATTGTGACACTGTTGACTCTTGTCTCTGTAAGTGGCTTGTAATTCTTTGGATTAACTGGGAGTTTTTCGAGGTCATCCAGTGTGTCAAACCCATCAATCACCCTGCAAAAATTAAACGTTCAGTTTGTATCATGCATTTCAAACAGCATCAAAGTTTTAACAAGGCTTGACACCATGGTAGTTGCAACACCTCCTGCCTACATAAATTATTATTTTGTAAGGACTAAGTCACAGTATCACAATAAGTCCTACTACGGTGTAATTTCATGGTTATCTTTCTAGAAACAAAACTATTATATAAATAATATAGCAGCTATAGCTTCCCTTACATGCAATGTTAACCCTTTTGCTGGTATGTACCATGTGAGCTCGTGACGTATCAATATCAGCAGATTGGTGGCCGTCAAGACCTTGTGATCTAATTTCTAAATCATAAATACGTTAATTAAAAAAAAATAGTTACACCCACAAGAAAATTTCCGATTACAACTGGTATAAGAAATATTTAGTGTGCTACACATACATCTCTCAGTTGACGTTGGGCTGCCAAGTTTGCAAAATAATTACACAAAACGTTGTGGCTTGGAGTTTGTCATCAGACCTCATCCCTCGGCCGGTGTAAGGCCGTCATGGATCGCGCGTGCACAAGGCGCAGGGCTGAGTGATATGTGTGATACACGTGCTATGTACGTTCAGTGTGTCTGCACCTGGTGTAAAAAGCACTGGAAATAGGTCTGACGGCAGAAAATAATAGACAAAAGGGTTCATGTTAGTGTTAAGGTTTTTTATGTAGTTGTTCTGCCACGCACTCCTGTGCATATCCTGTAATTATTATGTAGGATGACATATCTGTTGGCATGCACTCCTGTGCACATATTGTGATAACAACGGCCAAAGCCACCAGCAAAGGGTTTTGTTAGTGTGCAAGATCTCTTGTGTTTGTTTACTGTGTACTCCTGTGCACGTTCTTGTACTCATCACGGCTACCCTCATGCTTCATAACCATGCACGAGGTCCGACAGGGCCTGCACTTCCGGCACGGGCTTGTGTCCCCGCTTCCGACGGCCATTCGGCAGTCGCGCCTCGGAGCTCAATCCGGTTGACTGCGTGCAGCGCAGCGTGCTAGGGTTTTCAACTTTGCCATCACCGATCTAGTCATTCTGTCTGCATATTAATATCTCGAGCCTTTTCTTTTACCCCCACACCCGGTCTTGGCCCTTCCGTTGATTCGGAGGGCCCGTAGTTCATTATTTTCGCCTATGGGATTTTTGTCACCAACATAGTTTTGTGTAACTTATGCTGGTCCAGGTGAGGTCTCATGCAAGAGTTTTCTTTATGCCGCTGTGTTAAATAATATACTAGTTCATATGCTTTTGAGTTTTTGTAGCGCCCTGCGCAGTTTAATGTCTTTTTACTTTACAATAAATGCCGGATGGCTCTGGATCTAATGTGTACGTGGTCATGCTTATTTACAAAGTTTAAGTAGTCATCCCCCCTGTACTTGCGTTCGGCATGCTCCACCAACAACGAAGCTGAAGAGGTATGTGTCTGTGTTGATGCAAGCCACGTGTCTACACTGCGACCCGAGATAGTGTCTGTGCTCACCACGTGGCGGTACGCGAAATCACGGCTTGGCGTCCTGGGAACACTACAGCAACATTACCACTTCCATCTACTGCCTCACCAGTTAACCCCGGGAACAAGTTGTAGAGGTCCCTAATGATGTCCTGCGATAACCCATCTCATGCAGCTTGAATATTCACTTGCAATTCCTGCAGATTTTATGACAGGGATGCAGTCGCAATAGAGCGGTCAATAGCATCCCACACATTTTCAATTGGCAATGTGGTTGACCATAACAGAGTATCCATGGCTTCAAGGCACACTCTTGAGACAGCAGCTATATGAAGATGAATGTTATCCTGCTGGAATAGAGCACTAATGTGGACGTTCACAAACAGCAGGACCAGTGGTTGCAGGACCTCATGAAAGTACCATTGGGATGTCAAAATGCCTGTGATGAAGACCAATGGTGATTGGGCATCGTGCAAAATCACACCCCACACCATGACACCAGGCCATCTGGACATGGTACAGTTAACCTTTCATCTTGGAGCTGCCCACATTGCCTCCACACATGAAAGCATTGGTTGTCGCCACCAAGACAAAAGCGGCACCCATCACTGAAGATTACCCGCTGCCCTTCTGCATGGTCTTCACAACACCATTGCAGTCTGTGGCGATGTTGATGTAGTGTAAGGGCAGTCGTCGTAACAGTCTGCGTGCATGGAGTCCTGCGTTGCGTGTTGTGTAGGCATGCCTTCCTCTATCCACTGGTGCCAAACAGTATGTTAAGGTAATACCCGCACAACCAGTAAGGCATGCAATGTGCTTCCTGCAGACCTACAAAGCGACCCCTCTTGAATGTGTCTAACTGTTCAAAGTATGGTTGAACTTGTTTCTGAGGTATACAACACTGGGAAGGGACGCTACCGATACAATAGCACAAGTCAGAATGGAAAGAATACACACCAGGACACTTAAATAGTCAAGCAGGTATAGCGATAAGGCATGCCATTGCTGACGTTACTTGCACAACCATGTGTGAAAAGTGAATCATCTGCATGTCTCACATTGTCGGACCTACTCATCATGTTTCACTTCTGTAGGATGCTTCCTTTTGGGTGCCACTATTTTTGTGATGATGAGTGTATTTTACACTATTTATTTCATAGATTTGGTTACACCAACATTTCACTGACTCTGCACCAGTCACTATCACATTGCCATTACAGTGGCAAATTTCATTGCCCAGGTTTTCAAATACACTTAGAAACATTTCTAATACCAAAGGGTTTTCAAATTATGGACTGACACTATGCACCCTTCCAGTCTATGTATGTATCATGTTTCTTGATGAAATTTGAGCTTTCAACAGAACACACATTTCCAGGTTGAAAAAGATTTTATATGCATCTGGCTTCAGTAGCTGTAGGCAAACAAATGCCTCTGCAAAACAATTTTTCTGAGCATATTCTACACAACTGCCAGTTCTTAAATTGTGATGTCATAACTCACACTGGACGACAAGATTAGATACCATGCAAACATTCCTCAAGAAAATCATGTAAAAAGCATTCTAAAAAAGAAAAATTGCATATTACATGTAGCCCCACACTAGAATTTTAAAAATATAACTGATACTTTATTACATAAATGTCACCCACACATATTCCCTTGCTAATTGAAAATCTGAAGTGGCAACTCCGCTGCTCAAAACACTGACTGGAATAATGTCCAAAAGGAAAGTGACAAGTGAATCTGCCCCATTATTCCAGGCAAGCTTAGAAGTGAGGCAGGTGCGCGGGTTGGAGATGAAAGGTAGGAGTACGACATGCATAGCCAAGTCAAAGGAGCCAGCCAGCAAAGTTCTAACTTTTATGATAAACTAGTTTTTCATTTGGTGACACTTGCAAATACCAATGGCGAAGGATTGATTTCACAAACATAATATCCTGCCTTAAGGAATTTATTGCAATTCCTGCAAGGAATTTACTGTGCAAGTGTTGAGCAATCCTGCAAATTATAATCGGTTTTAAGTAATTTTAATCTTTTATGTATCTTCAAACTAATCCACAGTCTTCTGGGGAGACAGAAGACGAAATGTTATTGAAAACATGAAATACACAAGTAAGCAATAAAGTGACCCCAATGTGAGTAAAATTATCAGCAAATGAAATAGCTGCATTTTTCTTAGAACTACCATATTACAAAAAGGACCTTACTTGCCAAACAAGGTGTACTTCAAATCCAGATGAGGTTGGGGAGAATATGTTATAAAAAACTGGCTGCCATTAGTATTAGGTCCATTGTTAGCCATTGACACCATTCCTCGTACACTGTGCTGGAAAAAATCAGAAAATTACGTTCTCACACAGTATTACAGGGAACAAAAAAGATAGTTTTATACTCTTTTAATTCGGGGTTTGTGAAGAAACATTACTTTGAATATTATAACACTGTAAATACTGAGCTAACTTGGGTATGAAATCTCACTTCATACTGCAAACACATCTGTCTACTGTGCCATGTATGTGGTCTATATCTCTCTTGGCAAGTGATGGCTGTAACAAGGGCTGTAACAAGGGCAATCACAAGTGATAATATATTCAAAAACAGCTAAGATTTTATTCAGTTGAATATTTGACAGCATGAAATCGAAATAACTACACTAAATATTATTAGCAGCATTCTCTGAGCCTTGTTGCGATTTATTTGGCAATGCATCAATGGAAGCATACAAGATGCAAAGAGTAGACATGGCTGTTTTGAGAACTAACGCAGTGTCAGTTTTTTTTCCCCATTTTGCCAAAAGATGTCGTAAATGAAGTGAAGTTACCACTTCACTAACAGATGTGCACCAAGTGAAGTTACCCACTCTTACAACAGATGTTGTGCACCATCTAACATCAATGCTATTCACCCATAGAGGAGGCACTAGGTGGAGTGATAAGAGAGCAGCTACTGCCCTGTGGATGATTAGTTACTAGATGACCCAGTCCCGTCAGCCTTAAACTACACCACCCTCAGAAATGAGCTCAAGTTGCCCGTAGACTGCTGAGGCCTCGCCTCAAAACCTCCCTAACCATTTATTTGAGCCACCACACAAGACCATTGGGGAGCCGCATCTGGTCGTTGTCCAACTGCACCTGGCCCACCTGTGGCTTTGGGCATCGCCGGAGCCATCCGCCACCCGTAGCCACCACTGACCGCCTACAGCACCCAGTCACAACCAGCGCCACCAAGGACCAAGCCACGAGGACACCCACTCCGTCGGTCGCCTTAGGACAGGGCCCCAGGACCCTGATACCAATCGCCAGCCATCAGTCAACCTCTGGTACAACCTGCCTTAGCTGCCCAGAGGGCTCTCAACGTCACCTACGACTTCATACCTTGCCGACGGCCTACCCGTCCAAACCTGTATACAGGTCAAATTAAGGCCAAGAGCCTTATAACTCAAATTCCCCCTCAATAGAGTTTGAGGAACCCTGTGTGTCTGACCTGACACCTTAAAAACACTTGCTCACGTGTGACATGCACTACCTCAACTTTGCCATCATGTGTCAAGTATTTTTTGGGGGGGCCATGTGTCTTATTAGTCAAACAATAAGGCAGAACGAGGCCAGCATGGCCCAGAGAGAGAGAGAGGCAGAGAGAAGAGCCGGGAGATAAACCTCTTAACGTACCAGACTTCGGAGAGTCGTAAAACACCCAATGGCGCTCAAGTTCTGTTACCTGAGAACATGTCCGAGTCAAATCATAACATAGCCGAACAAGGCAAAACCTCCACGACTATGAAAGAAACCGAGGGTCGCAGAGATGAAATATGTCGTCTAGCCACCTGTACGGGTGCAGGCCAGCATTTAATTCACTGTGTGCATTGTCAAAATTGTTTCCATTACTTGTGTCTGGGGTGGAACGACGAACCCAAATATACTGACGGACTCAAATTTTGCTGTACTGAATGCCGGATGTGACAGACATCATATAGTGACTGGATAACTTGCGTACGCCAGGGGACCAACACCGTAAGGTGCATGACTTATGTGCAAACTTTTCACCCCCTCTGCATAGGATGGTCCTACGAGCGCATTACACGCCCGGGACTAGTACATAGATGCAAGGTATGTAGAAGAGTTAAAGAATACCACCCAATAACCCAAGAACACATCAGAGTATAGTGTTCGCATGGAGTTCAGACGAACCCCAACTACTGGAATTCGCCGGAAGATCACAAGAGGACCCAATGGCTTTCATGCAAGAATGTGAATACGAGTTAAAAGAGAATGTAGTCCCCCACCAAACAATCGGTTACAAAAGCCCATAAGCAGTTAACAGAGAAGGCCTTGGAGTGGTGGAACAGGTATGGGGAGTGCATCACCCTTCAGATGATGATAGGGAAGCCCTACTTCCCAGGCATCCCCCGTATTAAAGTGGGGATTAACCTGCAAACTGCCGCCGCAATGCTAGACACGGCAGCCACCGGTAACTTAATCTGAAGCGACCTCCTCAACTCCTATCAGAGAGCCCACCTGACAACCCAAGGCAGGAAAGTTCAGATGGCACAACCTGACCACCTCCTCCAGGCAGCAGTGCATAGTAGATTGAGGGTAACGCCGCACGTATATTGGGGAAAATAAATGCCTAATAGTCAAATAGGAATATAGCCAAGACATCACCACCCAGCCCCCTGCCCCACCACGTAATTTGGAGGAATGCATACACCTCCAACCACTACAAGTGAGCCAAGACCAGTTGAACTCCTGTCAACAGCAAAACACTAGGACAAAACGATTAACCAGACAACCCAGACGTCACCATACGCTAGGGAAGAACGCGGACAAATGCAAGCCGCGAGGTGCACCCAGGATGACAGCCCCACATACACCCAGAGCGCCAACAAGAGGCCAACTGGGGGGACCACACTGTCAGTCAGGTACTTATCAACCAGCCCAGGGAGTACTGTTAATACGATCCCTCCCATCAACACCCTCCAGCTTTCCACGGAGGAGGAGGACACCCGAGTATGGCGGGTCAACCACAGGGTGGTCCCAGATATCCTGGATGAGCTCACTGAACCGAACCCCTCAATGACTGCCAACACCTCCGAGTCTGATCCCAGAGATAGACGACCCCGAGGAAACTGCAGCCCTACCTGAAAGATGGAAGGAAGCAGCCCAGCGACGACCCCGCGAAGGGTCAGATGTGGGAGCTGCCGCCCGGAGCCTGCCGAACACCCTCCTGGGGCAGCGCAGGCACTACAAAGAATCATCACGCCGATCCCCAAAACGATTTACAAAGCCATACCCTCAATATGCAGACTTGCGTGGACGCCAGATAGTGAACCCCAGTGACAGTGACCAGAAACCAAAATTAACATAAACAGTGAAGGAAGACAGGACTTCCAGACAGTGTATAAAGAAAGTAGAGGGGTAAAGTTAAAGAAATAGGGGTAACCAGAGATGAAAGGACATCATAGTTAAGGATCCATACACAGTAACTGCACGCTGAAAAAGACAAGCTAGCTGAGTTAGAAACCCAGTATTGAACCAAAGAGCCTCTGTGAGAAAGAAAACAAAGTATGGACAGCAGGTGTTTGACTTTTAAAACCCACACTAGCCATTACCTAATAACCCCGAGTGTGTCCAATAACCGGAGCCCAGGAGGACAAGAACCCATCTGCTTAATTAATTAAGGTTACACCAGAGGCAGAGACCTGCCACCGAACTGCAGAGCAGGAACAAGAACAGAAAAATAAAACCAAACTTGTCAATATTTAATGATCTTGAGTGTTGTGTTTCTGAGTGCTATTTCTTTTTATTTTTTTTAGGTGACCCGTACACCAATGTGTTAGTTAATGTAACTAGATCCAGGGTAACTCTCGTAGATTTGAGAGGTATAGTGGCCACCAGCATAAATGACGGAAGACTTAATGCCAGCCTAGTTTGACCCAATGACACACGTAAACAACCTGCCTTGTGGCCCACAGGTTGTTATGTTGCTCCACCAAGAAAATGTCAAAAAGTTATTCAATTTATACCTGTTTTATTATCTATAAACTTTTATTTGCTGTAGTTAATTAACCATACCTTCAAATCCTCTTTAAACTCGTCTTCAAATTTTTTCCCCCAGATGGAGTTGCCTCCTTTGCCAGTTTGGGTGGGGTCTCCAGTCTGCACTATGAACCCCTTTATGTTGCGATGGAATAAGCAACCATTGTAGTAGTCGCTTGCACACGATGCCAAAAAATTCTAGAAAAAAATTACTAATTTTGAGTACTATAGCAGACCTAACAACACAACAAATCTCATAAAACATTTGTCAAATTTCAGATATTTTCACAGTTCAATTTGAACATGTCGTGTAGTTCAAAATTTTAGCAAAATGAACCACTATTCACACATGTATTAGACTTTAGATATCATAAAAGTTACTAACCAAGTCGGATAAAATTAATCTTCTTAAAGATCTCAATTTGGTACAGGCAATTTCAATCTGATATGATAGGTTAATATCTACTTTGATGAAGAGATGGCTGGGAAGAGATTAAAGGAAAGAGATTAAATGAGAGATGGAGAGCAAGATAAGAGAGATGGAGAGATATATGGACAGCAAGATAAAAGAGATGGAGAGATATGAACAGCAAGATAAAGATAAGAGATGGAGAGATATGGACACCAAGATAAGAGATGGAGAGAGAGATATGGACAGCAATATAAGAGAGATAGAGAGAGAGATATGGACAGCAAGATAAGAGAGATGAAGAGAAATATATACAGCAAGATAAGAGAGATGGAGAGAGATATAGACAGCAAGATAAGAGATGGAGAAAGATAAGGACAGTAAGATAAGAGAGATGGAGAGATATGGCCAGCAGGATAAGAGAGATGGAGAGCGATATGGACAGAGAGAATAAAAGAGATGGCAAAAGAGATAGAAAGAGATGGGGAGAAAGATGGTGAGGAGAGAGATGAAAAGAGATGTAGAAAAAGATAGGGGAAAGATCAGAAGAGAGGGAGATGGAGAGAGATATAGACAGAAGATAGAGATTTGGCAAGAGAGATGCAGAGAGAGATGGAGAGAAAGAGATATATAAGAGAAATGAAGAAAAACAGATAGATAGAGAGAAAAAATATATATCGTACAGCAAAACACACAATCCAAAAGTCCTTGTGGTTACCAGGTGAGGACTCGTAAATCTTCTGCTCTCGTAAAATACATTTTTATTCATACCCAAAAATTGAACAAACAAATGTATGTGTAACACTCACAGGTTCACTAATATTTATAATTTAAAAAATTAATTTTAATACGCAGACATTTGAATTAAGTAATACACACTAGTGCAAGTGGTTGCCCAGCAACCAACATGACTTCCTTGCAACAGTCAGATGACTTTTCTGCATTACAGAAAGTGTTGTTTTTTGTACTACTGCTTACCTCGCACGTTTTAGGGCACGCCTCACAAAACAGTTCAATCTTCAGGTCACCCAAATCCGTGTGCAGCGTGACCGACTGCAACACAGTTCAATTGATATCAAGACAAGGTCGTCATTGCAACACACCAAGTAGCCCGATATTCATTCAGCGAGCATGCATTCAGAACAAAGATTATAAAACAAAAACTAATTAATTAACATACCATATAACTTAATTTAAAAATTAATAATTGACCCAAGTTTTTGAGTTGTATAAATGGTTTTGTTACGGCAAATTGTCTCCATCCTTCTCAACAGTTTTGTATGTCAGCAGTATAATTCACCTAATGTAATTTTAACAAAGTTCTAATGATTATCAGGGCCATGGTGGTGTAGTAGTCAGACTACTCGCCTCCCACCTAGGCGAACCGAGTTCAATTCCCCGCGAGGTCGTTCCTGGATTTCTGTGCGTGGGGAACGTGCCGGACGCGTTATTGGTCAGCTGGTTTTCTCTGGGATCTCCCATTCCCCTACCCTTGCATTCCAGTGCTTCTCCATACTCACCTCACTTCACCCCTATTGGCTCTCAGGACCTCTGTGTTAAGAGCAGCCACACTCCTAATGATTATCAATACAAGACATCCTATGATAACCACTATATTTCAGAAGTTAACATTTTAGAGCAACCTCAGTATTAAAATACATATTTTGACAGAAGCCTGTAGTATATATCAAGTCTGTGTTTCACACACTGCTGTCTGCCTTAATTATGAATGCTCTAGGTTGTTAAATTGTTTTATAATGCACCTTTTCAATTAAGATTTTCAGAAATGTTTCATATATATGTATGCAAAAAACATAAACAACTTAAATGCAATTATTTTATGAACTGATTATCTTTTACTAGCTGACATGGTAAAGTGAGGTCGTCTGAAATTAACCGTTAAAAAAAAGCTCTTGCCGGTTAACTGCATGTACGCTACCTAATGCACCAGCATGCAGGCTCCTAGTTAAGTTGGCAGTGAAATAAGTAAAATACTGTAGTTATAAGGCTCATTTCATACATAGCAACTCGGCAGCAACTGCCACAGGACGGCTCCTGCACAACTGCTGCTGCCAGAAACATGTTCCAATGATGGGGTCTGATGCTGAATGTCATCCAATGTTAAAACTCTTGATAAAAAAAATAATAATTGAAAAATATAATTTTGAACATTGTACAATTTTTGTATTTATATCGCCACACACTTTTTTGCAGATGAATAGCTTTTGGAGGCTCCAGTGCAAACACGAACACGGTAGCTAGACAAACTCAGAAATGTGTTCAATTTTTCTCCATTGACAAAGTTGATTACGAGAAAAGCAACAAAAAAAACACGCAACAGTAAAAGTGACGTGCCGTTAGTGGAGTGTGTTGTTTTAAGTTTTTATTACTGCAGTTTTATTTTTTTTTGTTACTTTTCTCGTAATAAACTTCAGCAAAGGAGAAAGTCCACTGAATTTTTAAACGTAATTCAACTACAACATTGCCACAAAATCCCAAAAAGATTATGGTAGCTAGACAACTGATGGCAGTAACGTGTCTCCTAGTCATAAGTAAGCAGCGCCCCAGCTGTTTGTTAGCAGGATGTCCGAATCAATGCTAATTCTGTCACATGGGACAGCTCTCCAAGTCTTGATATTATACTGTGAGTGTAATACAGGCAGTCCTCTACTTTCATACATAATGTGTTCCTGAAAATGTGTGTGAAAGTTGAATGTGTGAAAGTTTAATCATATAGACGCATGTAATTAGAGGTGTTCCGTTCCAAAGTTACAAAAAAATATAAAAAAATAATAATAATTTTGGAAGAAAGATTATATATTTAATTGATAAACATGTTATTTTTAACAACTATTTCATTGAAAATCACGAGTGAGTATACATTTGCAATACTTTCTTACCTAAAATGTTGATTTTTAACACCTGTGTACATATTTGATTGTAAGTACTATGTGAATAAATAAGGTAATTAAATATGGTTTCTACTTTCTGTAAAATTGTTGTGCAAATGTAACATTTTATTTTGTAGGTTGTAAAAACTTGGTTAAAGTTTTTCAGAGATTCGTATATAATTAAAACAGAAGCACTCATTTATATTGTGCCAATATGACAGCCATATCTAAACATTCATAATATATGATCCACGAAGGCTGGAAAACATGGCAGGCAGTGTTAGATGGAAACTAACAGTGCTATATCAATATGTTGGTAGGGTTCTAGATGTACGAAAGACCAAATCAGTCGTACAAAAGTTGATTTAGAGGTGATAATATGTCTTGTATGAAAGAGTGAGTTGTACGAATGTCGAATGTATGAAAGTCGAGGACTGCCTGTATCTGAAATTAAGACAAATGAAGTTGGTGTTTCTTTTCTTTATACACATTGGAGTAATATTTGGCGTATTAAGAAGCCATTTAGGTAGTTAACAATTTCACTTGATTTCACTGACTTATGCATGAATAACTTATGCATATAGCGGAAAGATGCAACGTCAATAAAGAAGTAAATTTCAGCAGAGTTTTATAGTACTGTAAAACTATTAAAATGAATGGCCAAAAACATTTGTTCAATCAAAATTAAAACAATTTAGGTAAACAGCAACTTACAAAAATTGATATTTACAAAAGTAAAAACTAAATGACTAGGAAGTATACATATAAGAAACAAGTAAATGCTACAAAAAGTTAAAAAATGAAAAACAGTACTATAAGATTTTATTTTAATTTTGTACAAAATTTACTTTTCCTTTACCATAGTCACTTAAAAAACTTGTAGCTTTCTGCTCAAATAAAAATGTTTAGTTAAAGAATTTCAGTATATTTGAAAAAAATTGTTTTACTAAAAAAAAAGTTTAGTATACTGCTTAAAAAGAATAAAAATACAGTTTTTCAGGTGCAGCTTAATCACTGATCCGGCAATAGTTCACCCACAAAGAAAATTTCTCAAAATTTTTGGATGAGGCGTATTTGTTCACCATGTAACTGACACACATTTCTATTAGATCTCCAAACAAAAAATGCAAGCAACCTCTGACAAGTACTGCCGCAGTATTAGAACACTAGTGTTTCTTAACATAGAAGGAAAAGTCTTCCAATGGAAGACTGCACCTGACTGTACAACTCGCACAACTCATAATAAAGTTGTACGCACGCTAGTAAAATTGTCAGAAAAGTACGATTTATGTTGCATATGAAAGAAGAATCCTTATACAGGATTATTCTGCTAACATGTTCACCTCAAAAACTAATGAGCACTTTTTCAGATATAAGGGGGTATTCATAGGTGTGTGCGTTTAACAGTAGCTGTGGCAGGGTAGGTTGCATCATCCACTGAGAATATTGCATCGGAGTAGACTATGAAACAGAAAATATTGCTCGGTGAATCAATTGTAATAAAGCTATGAACATCAAATTACACACACATTTTATGTGTCTGTAACATCTACAACAAACAACCTTTCCCATGCGTTCAATACCTGAGTTACTGTCCGACTAGCACATGCATCACATCATCCCAGCGGATGATGCAACCTACCTCGCCACAGCTGCGGTCAAATGCATACACCTATGAAAAACACCCTTATAGCTCAAAAATGGCTTGTCGAATTTTCAAAATAATCACGTCACTGAATTTGCCGCTTAATAATATGTTATGCAATTGGGAGAAATGAGTATAGTCTCACTTACAAAATCAAAGTTGATATCAATATCTCCGTACTTAATTACATTTCGGAACAGATATAGACGCTGTCTTATGAGCCCCATAGTGCCATTTACTAATTCAAAATCCACATGTTGATATCTTCAGCGGTTCGGAAGGTATTTGGGGTGAACCTCTTAGTTGTAGAACCTGTATTTTGTACCAATGTACAATATTTTGTTAGAAATTACTTCTTTAAATGTTTAAAACAATAAATCAATAAGAGTATATATTTTTTTTTCAAAACTTAAATGTATTTCCATTCTGGATGATTCAAAAAATACATTTTGTAAAAATCTTTGTCAAGCAAGACCTTTACAAGACCTGGTTGTATGTAATAAAAATCTGCAATAATGTTCACAATAACTTTTAAGAATTAATTTAATGAACCTTTACTTCAGCACAGAAGTTACTATATTTTTAACTGAAATAAATGTACACAAAACCTATTATAGGCTATTTGCGGTAAAGTGAGCACTTTTTATGTGGAATAATAGGCAATAAGTATATTTTATTTTAGCCTTACACGTTAACTTAAAGAGTGTGGTGGAATATACACAGTGTGTTTATTACCGTAATACCCCGGACTTACGCGATAGGTGGGACCGAGCGATAACCGTGTAAGTCGAATTTGCGTAAGTCGGGGTTCAATTTTGCATATAAATACATAAAAATTATGTTTAATTGGGACCCGAGTCTAAAGAAAACCATAATTTAGAAGAAAAATGTTTAATAAAATGTTAGATAATAAAACAATTTACATTGTTATGAATAAAAAACGTAAACCAAAGTTATTTTGACGTAGAAGGCTTCATATATTCTAACATTGTCGCCTGACGAGTTAAATTTTTCTTCTTTTCATGCAAAATTTCCTTGTAGCACGCCAATAACTTTTTTATTCCCTATTTTGTAGTAGAAATGCGCTCTTTGTTGGAGTCTATTTTTTCTAAAACTTGTAACCCCTTTTCAATTGAACTGAAGCCTTCTGTTAAGTTTGCAATCGTCATTTGATTCAATTCAACTTGGTCTAACGAATCAGTTTGTTCAATGTCTTGCTCATGCTCACGCATTTCTATAAGCTCGTCAATTGTCAGCTCTTGATTGTGTGAATCCAGCAATTCTTGAACGTCAGCACCATCCACCTCTAAATTTAATTGTTTGGCAATATCGACCACTTCTTCAATTACACTATCGATTTGTTCAAGATCTGGCGCTGATTCTCCTTGGGTTTCGGTGGTGAAAAAGAATGGACACAGTTTTTTCCAGACGCCATTCAAAGTTTTTTGTGAAATCTCATTCCAAGATTGTCTAACAATTCTAACAGCATCTAAAACATTGAATTGCTTCCAAAAGTCTTTGACAGAAAGCTTGTTGTCTTGTCGCATAGCTTCATGTAGATGCGCAAACAATTGTCTTGTGTAGTAAGCTTAAATGTTTTAATGACTCCCTGGTCCATCGGTTGAAGCAAGCTGGTGGTGTTTGGTGGCAAAAATACAACTTTCACCCTTGGGTCGAATTTAATTAGAGTAGCAGGAGGGACCTGGTGCATTGTCAATAATTAGCATCACTTTAAGTGGGATTTCTTTTAATTGGCAATAACGTTCGACTTCAGGAATAAAATGATGGCCAAACCAGTCTTCAAAAAGAGAACCTGTCACCCAAGCTTTCGCATTAGACTTCCAAATGACTGGCAAACCAGCTTTAGATTTATTTTTTTTAAGGCTCTTGGATTTTCTGAGCGATAAACTAAGAGAGGTTTCAATTTACAATCACCAGCTGCATTCACACCAACCATCACTGTCAATCGATCTTTGGCAGCTTTAAAACCTGGAAAGGTTCTCTCTTCAAGCGCGATAAAAGTTCTTTTAGGCATTTTCTTTCAAAAAAGACAGGTTTCGTCTACATTAAATATGGTTTGGCTAGTGTAGCCACCTTCTTCTATGAATGTCTTGAGTTTTTCTGGATAGAAAGATGCAGCTTCTTTATCAGCGCTTGCCGCCTCTCCACTCTCTGCAATGCTATGCCAATTACAACGACTTTTGAATCGGTAGAAACAGCAGTTACTAGCTTTAAACATTTCATCTTTGGCTGCCTCCCCAGCTTCTTCTCTTAGTCTCTCAAAAATCTGCTTAGCTTGAGAGCACACCGTGTTTTGATCAACAGGACAATTTTTCACTCGTACTTGATTATCACACCATAATTTTAACAATGTTTCCATCTGAGCGATAATACCATGACGTTTAGGAATTATGCTTGAATTCAAAGATTGAGAATCTTTCACAGCTTCCACAACTTTTCTTTACCTTTTATAATCGTTCGGGCTGTTGATTCCGGTAGGTCAAATTTCTTTGCCAATTCACAAATTTTAGTTTTTGCTTCAAAGTCTTTGATAATATTCACTTTACACTCCAAAGATAGTGATTTTATTTTCTTGTTTGATTCAAATGACTCTTTTTTTGTTCTTTTGGATGACATAATTAGAGTTAACAATAAAACGCACTGCGTACGTAAAACAATTCCACACTTAACACGTTCGAACCTGTCGTAAACCGAACACTGACTGGGCGGGGTGGGAGATCCGAGGCGCGCGGCGCTCAAAAAGAAAAGCAGCGTTTCTCCGAATTCGCGTAAAACAGAGTAGCGTAAGTCGGGGTATTACTGTACTTACATGGCAATATTTATTTGAAAAAAGTGGTCGAAGGAAAAAATTACTGAGGAAAATGTATCTAGCCCCTTAAAAGTGCTCTCTTTACTGTGAACAGCCTATATTAAAAATATTTTATAACATTAGTAAAGGCTGTTTATGATAAAGTAAGCATTTTTGAAATCAACTTTTGCTAAATGTCATTGCTCCTATTTTAACGGGCGCACTGAGTAACATGCATCCTGTAAAGTTGGTAATGGCGGAGAGAATGTATTTCCATGTCTTATCGTTGAAATTAAAGTGTTACGTAAAGCATTTGTGAAAACTTAAATGATTTTTATTGTTTTCTGTTTTTTTATGCATCTAAGTATAAGAATTATGGAATTTTGTAAATTATTTAGCAAAAGAATACATATTGTGCATGCAAGAAGATCTCAAGCAGGGCTTTCAAAAAGGCTCAGTTTACCATGAAAGGCCTATATGTACCAAGACTTTTTTACATACAATCATATAAGTTATTATAATTGCCTACTTGATGAAACTTTTATTGCAAATGTGCTTTCTGAAGGTATCCAGAATGAAAATACATTTAAATTCTAATTAAAAAGAGATTGATTTATTTAACATTACATAAGTTATTTCAAGCAAAATACTTTAATTTTGCAGAATATAAATGTGTACTTGTTTCATATGCAAATCAAATTGTACTTTTCTGAATATTTTAGTTGTGTGTGTATTACTTTGTGATGAGTTGTACATTTTGTACAGTCACGTGCAGTGGACCACTTTAAGTCCTGTTTTGAATTAATACATGACAGGTCACACATTTACGTAAGGAATATACGAGGGCTGATTCAGAAGTCATGGCAACTATTGTTCATCTCCCGAAAATGACCCAACACAAGAAATGTACTACATGCAGTTGAAAGCGTACGACGTAAGTTTTGAAGGTAACACCACATTAGGTATGGATGCAGGAATGTCCGGCAAGGAACAAAAACAAGCATGGTTGCTTGAGATCACAGTTTAATTGATATATTCTCGTACAAACTTTATACTCTCATGTGAAGGGGTACGTATCATACGTGTACGAGCTGTTTAACATCTTCAAAGTAGTCTCAGAGGTTGTCCACGGTTCGTTGCCAGCGACGAGGCAAAAATCATCACAGCATTTCGACGAGAGGTGGCGAACATTGACGGATCTAATGCAGCCGACGATATTTCCCATCTGCCTCATCATTGGCAACGAACCATGGACAACCTCGGAGACTACTTTGAAGGATGTTAAACAGCTCATACATGTACGATACGTACCTGTTCACATGAGTGTAAACAGTTTGTATGATAATATGTCAATTAAGCTGTGATTTCAAGCAGCCACGTTTGCCTTTGTTCCTTACCGGACATTCCTGCATCTATACCTCATGTGGTGTCACCTTTAAAACGTACTTGTTGTACACTTTCAACTGTACATAATACATTTCCTGTGTTGGGTCATTTTCGGGAGATAAACAACAGTTGCCATGACTTCTGAATCAGACCTAGTATAATTTTGTATTACGCCCTTGAGTTGCAGTCTAGGTGTGGCCAATGGTGCTTGTCAGTCAAGCAGGCAACTGCAACGACCAGAGATCATGGCAGAAGGGGATTCAAACTCGACTGTGATCAGATCAGCAACTTTCGAGGATTGCCCAATATGATGAGGATACGCAACCAGCAAGTCACAGCTCTACTGCCCCTGAAAACTCTGTGAATTTACCCCACTTAACAGACAAAAGGCAGCATGGGAATGGGAACTAGGTACAAACGTGGCTGAGATGTCCCCTTCCTGCCTATCCTTAAACTCATCCTTCAGAAAGTATAGTGTGTGAGGAGGGGGTGGAAGAGTACATGAAGAGATTTGGGCTGCTCTTAACAGCGAGGTCTTGAGAGCAGATGAAGGTGATTGAGGTGAGCATGGAGTGGCGCCGGAATGAAAGGACAGGGGAAACTGGAGATCCCGAGAAAACCCGCCAACCAACACCATAGTCCGGCACGATTCCCACATGCGAAAATCCAGTGACCCAGCATGGGATTGAACACTTTTCACCTTGGTGGGAGGTGAGCAGACTAACCGCTCAGCCACCATGGCCCCGGGGAGTGGAAGAGACACACACACATACAGATGCTTCAGTCGGTGCTATCAAGGTCTTATATGCTGGTAGGGGTGAAATGAGGTGTAGATGGAGCAGCAGCAAAATGCAAGTAGAGGGGAAACGGGAGTGCCCCAAGAAAACATGCCGGCCAACTACAATGTCCGCCATGTTTCCCACATGCAAAGATCAGGATGACATTGCTGGGAACTGAAACAGATTCACCTAGGTGGGAGGTGAGCAATTTTGACTACTCCACCACTGCTGCAGCCTCCAGACAGACAAAGTATGTTAGTAACAAAGGCGCACCCACTAAAATGGCATTATTTTCTCCATGTTCTCATGTCGAGCAGTTTACAACACGAGTTTAGCCAGATGCTCAACAGAAGCACTTAGCTGGAAAAGGAAGTTCCCAAAGTGCAGTAAAAACCCCATCCTGAATCTAATAAGAGCAATGTTCCATGCTCTTGTAAACGGCTTGACCATCAATACTAGCCACATGAAAAAGCTGGAGCAACCAGTTAAACATTACTATTGTGCACCTAAACATAAAAATGTTATCGCCCTACTACCTATATACGTGTCTCTGTAGGTAGGTGGGGCTTAGCATCTTGTTGATAGTGAGGTGATGGAGCAACTTGCCCAGAGAAGCAGAACCCGGAAGGAATTGGCCATGGCCTGTATGAAGGAAACATTCTGGTATTCACCTGGAGTGATTTCAGAAAACCATGCGAAACCAATATCAGGACAGCTGGATCAGGAATCAAACCAGTGCCGTCCTGAATGTAAGTCCATAGTTTTACCACTGTGCCACTACATGTCTTGAGTATAACAACTTTGGAAATGGAAGCAAATGTAACCTTGGAGCCTATTTCCCAACAATTTTACTTTATTTATGTCTAGTTATGCCTACAGTAAAGTATTTAAATTTTCACAGAACACATACATATATTACAAGAAGGAATTTTTACATTTCCTTCATTGCACAAAATTAGACTTTAAAAAACCCAGTCCTTTGAAGGATTTAATACCATTTGTACTCTGCAAGTCTTCTTGATTCATATATACTGAATACATTGCTCCTGTTCTTCTGTATACAGTTTCTTTAATTAAAGAACAAATCTTTGCACAATTGGCACGGGTTGACTTTACGCTGCAACTGTTAACGGCTCCAAAAATTATGCTTCCTAAGGGATAGGCGAAGAGAACTGAGAGTGAGTGGAATATGTATAGCGGGAGGAGTTGGTGATGGTGAAGGGGGTTGGGCAATTAACAAAGGGACTGGTGAGTTAAGCAGGATGAGGGAAGGAAGAGCTTGTCACCAGGCAAATAGCCCAATTGCAAGGTGAAATTATTATTATTAATATCATATTGAGTGCTTGTCGCTTTCAGTGTGGCATGAGATGAGGTGCCTGGCTAAGAGCTTGGTGGAAGGGTTGGAGAGTTGAACAGATTAGTCTGTTTCACTGCAGACACCTATTCCTACCTCCTACAAACCACAAAAAATTGTAACATATTTTCTTTTCACACAATTTGCTTGATTCTGCTGGTTTGTCTCTTGTTGTGTGGTTTCGCTGTTAGTGTTGACTCTTATTACTGGTAACAGGTAAGAGGAAAGTCTTTAGTTTGCATATAATAAGATGCTTCATCCCAACTGTCTCCACGACCTTGAAGCTGCTGCATCAATTAGAAAGAGAAAGAGATACGCAAGGGAGAAAGAGCTTGTTTTTTGTACATTTCCCATAGTTTCACTTGAGTTTGCCAAGCAGTACTCACACAATGTCTCCTAAGCTGATGGTAAATACCAACCAATGCATTGGACTGCACTCTGTATGCACTGGACGAGTGCAGCACATTCCAGAACCTGCCAACTTCACGGAAAATGTGTCAACAAAGTGCACTTTTTCTTGCACTGTCTCCACAGTCGGTGTGGCAGTTTGGCTGCAACTGTGACTGACAAGAAAGTACCCATTTGGGTAGGTGGATTATAATTGCATTTTTCTAGTTTTCAGGGGGCACTGAATGTGCAACCAGTGAAGTCAATTGGAAAATGTCGCAAGTTCAGATAATAGACTGTGCAATAATGTATACTTTGCAAAATTTTTCATTTTTTCAAATGTGTGGGGTACAGTATTATAATTGTGAAATTATAATCATTTTAGCCCATATTTGCATGAATACTTTTAAATACTTTGTATCTTAGGTTTTGCTATTTACAGCAAAGCTCCATGGTCTATACTTAACTTGTGTATTAGCAATTTTTTTACATGCAACTTGGTCTGTGCAATTTATTCATGAATTCTCTTTTACGTTGAAGCCCTGTGAAAAATCAACTCTCATATGTTTACAAGTTAATTTTGCTGTTTTCATTTAACTAATCTTATGAATTCAGTACTTCTGGGATGTGTAGATGCTTAGTTGCACCCTGAGAGATAAAATTTTACATAATGATTCATTTGTAGCCTTTCTACTGTTTGGAAAGCTATTATCAGCAGCTACGTCCAATTTTTTTTTATCCAAAATTTTTTATTATATTCAAAGCTTTTCCAATTATTGCATTTCTTTAAAAAAAATCGTTTTTTGTGAATGACAGCAATTTCTGCAGAACCTGAGTTATATTTATAAGTAATCACTAAAATACTTAATTAATTCAAACAACAGTAAATACATTACAGCCTTTTTTTCAACTGCTGTCAATTCAAACTGACAAACTAAAGGCAACATTATGGTTAAGTAATACTGAAAACAGAATGTCAACAGTTTATTCAATATACAGACAAGATTTTATAAAAATTAACAATAAATGGCACATAATAAAATTATCACAGAATCTTACACAAAATATCTTGTTGACTTTTACAGTTTGTGTTAGTAAATAAGGCTCTTCAAATTAAACTAAGGCAATAATTACCTTGCTTGAAAGAATACAATCTCACATTTTCTAAACAAAGAAGTGTGAAGGATTAATAAAAAAATAATGTAACAATATAAAGCCCACAGTAAATATCTAAAAACTTAATGACTGTTTATGAAGATTTCAATAAAACTAAAACATTCTCAATAATTTTTGGAAAATACTTAAAACTACTCAGCATAACTTCAGGTACTTAATACAATAAATAAATACAGCTTACTTTTCCAAAATATAACAGTCAAGTACTACCTAATAGTCTACAGCTTATGTAACAATTGAATAATAGTGGTTTTGTTTAGTTAGGTGGAACTAGCTGTCTGCACGACAAATGTTTCAAAAACTGAATACAATGGTACTCAGAAAACAAAAGTCACTATCACTGCAAAGAAGTTCAGTACAAAATGTGGTAAATAAAGTGAAAATATAGGAAAATTATGCAAATTTATGAAGCATTTCTGTCTTCTACTGGCATCTTGAGTGATAACAGGAAACGTGAAACATTTTCATAAACCAAGAATGTGATCATAGTAGCTGGAGTCACACGGACCAGATTTGCACTGAGACCTTTATAAAATCCACCAAAACCCTCATATGTCCATGTTCGCTGTGCGCAGTCCCATGCACCTCTGTAGTTATGGTGCTGAGTCTGTAGGCGTGAGCGAACTACCTGGTAAGGGTAGGTTACAACCACTGCAAAAAGCTTTGACAAGGCAGCAAACACTAAATAATCAAAGGAACTAAGTTTGCTATTAATTGGTACTCCTCTAAACTGGTTGTACCTGTTCTTCATTTCTTCATAAGCCATAAACTGAAGAGAGCCATGTGAAACGCCAAAAATACCAGGAACGAATCCCTTGTACAGCCCACGAATACCTTCGTACATATAAATTTTGCGCAGCGCATCCACCATGCCTCTGTATTGTTTAGCATCTGGTAGTTTTTGTGCATCCAAATCGCAGGACTGCAAGCACAGCCTTGTCTTCACGACCCAAATGGGATTTGTGATTGTCAATGTCAGTACCCCGGCCTGTGCAGCCGCAAGCATGTGCAGTGGCGGGCCCAGAGGCTTCTGTACATCACCACCTTGAATCCAAGTTTTAATAGCGTTGTAAAATAAGAAGTACAATCCCCACGAACTTCCCGAACCCCACACGTTGGGCGTCACGCCACGGTACAGGCCCCATACACCCTCCTGGCGGAATATCGTTGCAAATGCGTTCCGCAAGCCCAAATACCGGGGAGTAGTGGTTGTGATGCCGTCATTAACGGCGAACCGTATCTTAATAAGATCTAGCGGATGTAGTATTAGAGTCGAAGACACCCCTCCAGAAATTCCAGCAACAAAATGCTCGTACTTAACGTGGCCAAACACCGTACTCTTGTAGTTCGAAGTATTTACGGAGGATTTCATTCTGCTTGTAATTTCAGCAAGAATTCCACAACAGACATTAGCGATATGATTACAACTTTAAGCAAATAACATCAATCAAATGTCATATATGCTGTTAACATTTTTCTGAAGTTATTACAGAACTTAAATTGCATAAATTAGTAAATATAATACTGCTTTACTTCACAAACCATTTCCGCGAAAAAGGTTATGTTGTTAACAGTTGCTTCTTGCATTAGGAGTGACTACTCATAGATGCAATAATCATTGGCAGAGCATGTAAATTTCAGGTTGTGCACACAAGAAAAATTTAGACAGGAGGATCACTGTGATGATCAGTACCAATACATATATATATATATATATATATATTAAAAAAATTATTACAAAGATATTGACAATGTTCGTCATCTGCATGAGTCTGCAATTATTGGCACATAATTTCGTAACATAACAGACAAATTCATTTGATCAAAAAGAGTCGTGGAATATATTTTAATAAAGAGGGAGATTATAGTGTAACCTGGCCTTTTACACAACATAAATTATCCATTCCCCAACTTGGGACTGCTTTGACCACTAAATTGGTTTCACAAGTGGCTGATAGACCGGTGCACACCGGTTGAGTTAAATTTTTGGTGGTATATTCCTCTTATGGAGTTAAGGAGAGGCACTGGAATTATGTCACAAACCTTAAGCTGGATTTTCTCTCATCGTCATAGTGTGACACCCAAAACATCGTAAATGGTTCAGGTTGGTCTTTATTGTCGTTTTTGCAATGGAGTTGCGTGCCTCATCGGTGCGTATCTGGTTTTAACAACAAAAATAGATTCTTAAGGGACCAGGCACAAAAGGTGGTTGGTGAGATTTGTCGTTGTTATTGTTGTTGATGGTGGTTTTCGGTTCGTATATGATAGATTCCATGGGACAATAGTCACATTAGCGTTGTCGTAAATTGTTTTGAGGTTGTACCAACAGACAGTAGTAAAAACTTAACAAAGGCGATCCAATATTGATTTTTCCTGGAAAACCTATTACACTTTAATTGGTGCCATTAAATTAAGTACCATATATAACAGTGCCGTGTAAAATATTATTCTCATGCACACTTTATTTTTCAAATTATCACGCTTTCAAAATGTAAGGTATTTAACTTTTTGTTTAAACAATTAAAACGATTTATTATTGGCTAACATGCATGTGACGTAATTTAACGTGGTCGTGGAGACCCAGAGCTGGTTGAGTGTAGAATTGCCCGGCGCCATAACCCGGTGGAGATTAGGTGATGTGGGTCGTTAGGTCGATAGCCCATGGCCCTGAGTGCCTCTGTCAGCTTGCAGATGATGTTCTCATACACTTGGTATTACAATACTTACACCTTATGACAAGACTGTAGGCCATCTCGTACGCCTGAAATATATTAATAAATTGCAGGAAGTACTACAAAAGGTATAGCATCCTACGTGTCCCGGAAGACAATGAATCAACACACATTGAACTGTGTAAAGCAGTTAACTCACTGTGCTTGATTACAAGTTATTATCGAAAGAAAACGGACCCAGCACTTACAGCCTGCTGGTGACCTTGGCGTGAAAACGAGTGTGGCGTTATGCAGATACGCTGTAGCATTAGGCTCTATGGTGAGAGTGCAGGTGGTTACCCCCTCGGTACTTAAAAGAAATAAAAGAAATCAAATTTGACTATGATGGAGGCCTTTATAGGCCCTCTCCCTTTATGAAAACATAATTGCTCTTTTATAAATTAACATTAAATATACTATTACACTTTCTTGCGAAAAGTCTCTGTATTACATTTCCTGTGATGGGTTTGTATTTCACTGGCTAGTGTTGCCAGGTGGCAGTCTCCTGGAGGGATGGACGAGTCCACCTACGCAAAGGGGTGTGGGTTGCCATGCTCGATTACTCTTAAAACAATAAAAACACACCCCTGACTATATCTGTGAATGAGATGACGTTGTTTGATGTGTTTAGAAAATGTTGTGCACTATTGGTGACACTTTGGAGCACTTAGCACTTCGACTTCGGCTTACAGGCCAGTTGATGTCACCCGGTGGTGCCGTGACATACATCGTATGTCACGACACGAGCTGCTACGATGTAACCACCAATGGCCCGTACGCCCAATGGCTGTGGGTTTGGGGGAAACACCGTTTCGGATCGCCCACTAATTTATTAAGAGAGTTACCTCTTGTAATAAATAGTAGGGCGGTCTCATGAGTCACATAATACCTGTTGGCAAGAAGGTACAAGTTCCGTTCCTGTCAACCTGCACTACGCACTCTTGGCCTAGTGTGGTTATTGTGACCTGGTGCAGTTGATGTGATTGCGGCAGTCAGAGTGGACGCATGTTTCACGTTAAACGGCCCCTCCTCTTGCGACCACTTGACAGCACAGTCCCATCATGCTGTCAGGCACAACAGGCGGTGGGTGGCTTCAGCTTGCAGTGTGGCCTCAGTGCATAAGGCCCGCGCCTCTGGGAGCTGACTGGTTGCTGCTCGGGGATCACAGTGCTGACTCCGGTGAGGCTGACACCCTGTGACATGAATGTGTGAGTGGGGGTATCCCCAACACATGTGATGCATGCTGGGTGGATCAGGCGGCGCGGCTGCTTGGAGCAGCGGAGGTAGATCCCTTTTCCTCTGACTCCTCTTTGCTGCTGTTGTTGCTGCTGTGTGAACGTCGGCGTGATGTGGGTGTTGGCGAGGGGGAAGGACATGGCCCCGGTGAAGGTTTTTGAGACCCCATTATGCTCCCCCCCATCGCTTTGGCCGACGTCCTCCAGTGTGCGGTCCTCCACTGGTGGTCCTGCTGAGGACGTCTTTGTCCCTATAAAAGTTCTGCGGGAGGATGGCCCGTGACCTCGTTCTGTCAGTGCCCGAAGCATAACAAGATCTCCTGGACGTGTGTGGCCCAGTAAGTGTTGTCATCCCCATGTGAAGCAGGAACTGCACCTCGAAGTCCTGGTTACTTCATTCCGTGGGTTTCACGCGAGGGTGGTATACAGCTGTTGTATGGTGTATTGCCTGTCATTTGGTGCAGAGTTGTTTCCCTGCGAACTGTAGTCCATTGTCGGATAGGATCACTTTTGGGTAGCCCTCAGCGGACAAAGTCGTTTTGCAATGCCCCGCTATGTTTTTGAGGCATGAGCTCGGAAAGGGTAGACTTCACACCACCTAGTGTATAAGACCTTCACCACTAACGAAAATCGCTTCCCATTCGGCATGCTGACGTATGGCCCCATCAGATCTAATGTGGTTGTAAGGAAGAGTTTCTTTGGTACTCTGAGTTGTTGTTGGTTAACACTATCCATGCAGTGCATTTTCAGGCAATTGCACACTTCGCTGGCATGTAAAACTTCCGCACTTGTCAGGTTACCCTGGCCAGAAATAGGTTGTTGGTATGTTCCGCTTGGTTTGCACGGCTCCTGGGTGGCTGGCTAAATCTCTGGCATGGGAATGCATTACGATGAAAATGCGCACTTCATCCGGAACGTACGTTCGCCAGTTCCCCTCCTCCCCGCGGGATAGTGTGTCAGTTGTTCCCTTGTACACTGCAAGCGATGCTCTACGACATCAGCGGACAGCTTTTACATGGCGAGCACTCGTTCATACACTGTCTCACTTGTTAGGTCTTGGGGGACGGTAACTGCGTCCATGGTGACATGTTTCAACATAGCAATGGGCCTACTGTCAGGCGGGAACAAGATTTCCCATTCGTCTTCATATCTCGCTATTTCAGTAGTACAGAGCGTGCGGGAATGTTTATCGGCCAATTGGTTTTCTTTGCCCGGGATGTGTTCCGCCACGAAATCGAAGCCCTGTAGTAACATAGACCACCATGTGAGTTTACTATGGACGGTGCACATGTTGTGGCGCCACATCAGGCAAAGATAATCGGTCTTCATAGGGAATTGTTGATATTCTAGGTGTTGGCGGTAATATTTTAATGCCCATCCGAACATTCCCTCCCATTCACGTTGTAGTTATGTTTGCGCAGGGCCAACTTCGCACTGTTGTAGTCTATGACCCTGCGCTCCCTGTCGTCGTCATCATAATAAAATAGGACGGTTCCACACACCTCTTCACTGGCATGTCTGTTGGTACAAATGCCTCTGGGGGTCTAAACGAGATAGTTTGTCACCTTGCTGGAAGCAGTACTTTTTCTCTTCGAATACGTTCTGAGCATTGTCGTCCCATTGTAAGCGCTGTTGTGTGGATAATAGGGCAGTTAGCAGGCTGTTATTGTGGCAAAATCCTATATGTAGTGCCTTAACAAATTTACGAGCCCAAAATACTTTTGCAGGCGCTTACACGTTTTGGACGCAGGGTAGTCCTGACTTAGCCGTAGTTGTTCGTGGTTGGGCTGGATCCCTTCGGTGTCGACCACATGGCCTAGGTACTGAAGAAACGTTTTGCCATACATATTTCGAGTAAGTCAACCTATTCATAGCCAACCACTAGAGGACGAGGGATCGGTGTTGTAAATGTTTTCGACCAGATCACGTCACACGTATGCAATGGTACAATCCTCTACCAGGCCGTCCAAGATGCGAACCATCATACTCCGGATTTGGCGGAGGGTGGCGTAGAGATGGGGAATGAGCGAGGTAGGGGGGCACATTTCAGCCCAACGGGCATGGTGCAAAATTGGTAACAGCGCCCGTCAGGAAGCATGAATGCAGTCTTGTGATGGTCCTCGTGGTGTACTGGTACTTGCCAGTAGTTACTTTTCATATCTATAGAGGACAGAACCATGGCATCCACTAGAATGTTCAGCATGGAATTGACACTGATTAAGGATGATGGCGCACTTTCATTCACTTGATTGAGTGGGTGGAAATCTACACAGAACCTACAGCTCCCATCTTCCTTGGTGTTGTTATACGGATGAAGAGAAACCACTAAGTTGCTTTTGCTCAAAAAAAGTGATTCACCCCATCACTGATGCGAAGCAGTTATGTTAGGTTAGGAGAATCTGTAAACCAAAATGTATAAACATAAACCTACAAGAGGTAGTTATATTACAAGAGGTAGTTATATTCCTGCCAGGGTGCATCATAACATTGTTAGTACCAATTACGACGTAGCTAAGGGCGATGGTACTTTCTGACGGAAAGCTGTAAGTGTTGACGAGGGTTACATACTGTAATAGTTCATTTTTCGTTTTGGACTTCAAGGTATGACCTCTAAACCTGGTAGTGGTGTTTTGATTAACAACAGTTTCATGTACAGGAACAGTCTTTCAACATAAAATATTGTGGGGATCCAAAGCAGACAAGTCAGTAAATGATGGATTAGGCATTTTATGATTCTTACGGAAGAAACAACTCACCCCACGCCGATGATGACTTCGTATTATTGAAAGATTATACTTGTCTGCCTGCCTAGTGAGGATGTAGGCCTCTTCATACGCAACTAATTTCTGGGTAAGATTGTTACTACCATGTCACATGCCGATAGAACTTACGTGCACAACAATCACAACACTTATAAGGTGTGGTGGTTCAGTAGGTAGATGAACCAAAATTACATGGTCATGAAGCGGCCAGCAGTGAAATAAAAAACCATTTGCAAAACAGTCTCTATACTCACTGCAATAATTCTCCTAGGAGGCACTTACATCATTCCAACATCTCTGATGTATTGGCAACCTAAATGGCAAGAAAAAGACACAAAGCCGATGAACACTTAAAGGTTTTAACATTCCCGGCGGTTTTTGAGCTGGTGGGATGTGGAGGTGGTGATGCCTCTGAGCGACAAAAGTTACATTACAGTTCCATAATAAAAGAATTACAATTGAAGCTACGGGGTGATTATTGCAATAATGGTGAATGTCCAGAAGCACGCGATGCGTGACCACCCCTGGCAGCGCTCAAGAACCAACTGAAGAAAATGGTGAAGGTCCACCAGGACTCAGCCCAAAAGCACGGGAGAGAAACAAGAAAATACATAACATACATTACAAAAAGAACAAGTACACTGAAACATTATGACCCTGCATTACAAAACTAATGAACACTTTTTAATTAACTTTGACAAACAAATTACGTAAAGATATAAAAATGTGTTGGCAGTAAACAAATTAAGCAACGGATTGTTCGTTGCCTTGTTCATTAAATTAAAAACACAATTATACTGCAATAAAGATATTTATAAAATAATTATATTATAGTAATGTGGCATTGGGTGGCTCGAACTGGATAAGTCCACTTTCACCCCAGGAGAGGTGTGGGTCGCCATGCCTGAATGGCTATAAAAAACAAAACTGTTTGCCAAAACTATTTGGGCTGAATTTGGTGGTAATATGTTAAGAAAATTGCCTTGTTGTCAGACCATACTCCTACTGCCCGCACATGCACACATGGGGACGTAACACGTGTAGAGGAGGCGCATGAAGGAGGTTGCTGGAACTCTGGAGCCGTTGTGGCCCCCTTGCTGCATTAATTTCCCCGGTGGCAACTTTACTGGGAGGCAGGGGGAGGGGTTGTTTGGTGATAGTGGTCAGCCCAAATTAGTATGCTGATGCCTGATGGCTGTGTGGTGTTGGGTTAAGTGGAATACTGAGGGGAGTTACAAAGGTGTTAAATCAATTTGAAGTTTGAATACCCGACTAGGCGCCAGACAAAGTCAGCAGGCGGTGTCGATGATTGCTGATGATGATGATGATCTCAGGGTACGGCAGACCGTTCGCCCGGACGTCTGCAGTACCTCGGTGAATCGTTTAATACTGATGAGCCCCTAGGCTAGGAGAATTAGATGTTCCTCACATCTGATACTTACGTCTGCTGTATTGTGGGCCTATTCAAGCTGACCCACACGCCTTTAACTGTAAAAAGTTCTGAGTTCAGCATACTGAATTTACGGTGCGCAAATAAAAATACACTTAGTATGGAAACTCCCATGTATTATTCTTCCACAACAATTACATCACATTTCGTGAAAGCTGATGAGGTGTCTGGCCTACGAGCCCACCAGATAGGCTATTCTGAGAAAAGGCACGAAACGGACATTGTGAACTTCGTGAAAATTACATTTCCCCAGGCGATTCAAGCCTTGGGGGAAAAAGGGGTAGCGACTCCAGGTGAGAATTAAGCAACAGGTTCCAAAAATGACTTTACTATTGGTAAACTACATGGGAGGGGCCGGACGCTAGGAATTGTGGACGCGACATTTGTCAACCTTTTAAAATTAAAACAAATTTGCAAAGAATATTTCTACACTACAGAAATATAAGTTGGTGACATACTTGACCTTAATTAGGTGTTTAATAAGTTTGGTTTTATGAAATTGGGTATGTCACCGCATTAAAGAATTTGATAAATAAATTTTATGCCAGTTTAGGCAGTCTGCTATGAAGGAAAAAGACATAGTTGCACTTTGACACTTAATCAAAACAATTAAAAAATTAATAAAATTGCTTAATCCAAGTCGGCCATCCCACATTTTGAGAATCTCACAGATGGGCGTGTCCAAGTGTTCCAACGTCCAGGGTTGGACGAGTCCATCCTCTCAAAAGGGTGTGGCTAGCAATGCTTGATTTGTGAATAATGAAAAAGCACAGAAAAGACTTTGTACGGGGTTTGAAGCACTTAAAGGTTATAGTAGATTTCATTTGACACTATTTTCATTTGCTTGGGGTATCATGGAACTTGTTCATAGGCCAGTAGGCCACCAGGTGATGTGACGTCATTGCCGCCCTTACGTCCCCTCCAATGGATTGTATGCCTGATGGCTATGACATTTGGGGAGATACCATGCTGGACCGCTTGTTATTCGTCCCCAAGAGTTACCTCTTGAGGTGAATATGGCGAGATGGTCATTTGAGTCGTATCGTCGATGATTGCGAGGTGGGTGTGCTCTGTCCTGCCGGCACTTTCTGTCGCACTATCGGCTGAGTGTTCACCTCGACACGGTGTCTGGCAGGTAATGTACTTGACTGCAGAGGTACAAATGGTCACAAGACCTCTCGTGAATTTGTTGTTCGCATCACTTGTTTCACCTTAATTTGGCAGGAATAAAGGGATGAAGGAGCACATGTGGGGTCGTGTCCTACCGTTACAGTTGATGCTCCAAAATGACCTTCATTTGCCTGACATTTCCTCTACCTGGTTTTAATTTGGAAATTCTCAGCCGGGGTGAACGAGAACGCTCCCAAAAGTTCTCTTGGGGGGTATGAAAGCAGGATGGCTGCTTGATACTGGTAGTAGCATAGCTGGACGCCTTCCTAAACACTGCGCCGGTTCGCAGTATTTAAGGCAGCCGCCCGCGGTTTAGTCGCGGCGAACCCAGTAGGGGAGCTGCGCAAACTGCACAGGGGCGGCGTTTACTATCAGACGTTGGGAGCTTGGGACGTGGCACGCATCACTGCATTGGCATTTCGTGCATCATAAACTCTCCACCTTCCAGCTTTGAACTGCTTTTGCTAATAAAACTATCAGAACATTGGATTTAGAGTTGGAATGCTGTAGATCTCTACAGAAATGAAAATATTACTGTGCAGAATTTATAACTGAACTTTTATTGCATGGAGGATAATTATTACCGAGAGATGAGAAGAAAATGATAATTTAGTTAATGCAAAGTAAAAATTACAGATCTCTGATTTCTATCAATATTTGAAAAAGGAAACAACTGAATTTCAAATTCTTTTAAAATTAAATCATCCACATATGTATAAAGTTATGATCAAAAATGAAGCATTGTCTAAAAGGAAAACATGAATTTATTACTATTTGCACCGGCACTGAATATATTACTGGGCACACTTGGAATTGTCTAAAAATGTGATTATAATAAATTCACCATGATGGAGAGATCCTCATTAGTCTCCAACAAATGCCTTCTTAACTTTGCATATGCTTACCAATCAATAGTATTGTTCAAAGTCTATAATGACACCAGTTGAATACCCAGACACACTAACAAAGGCCAATAATATAAACTTCAAAACTAGCTACGTGATGAAGAGTTATTGCTGGATGTTTCTACTGCCACTTGCAAAGGCTAACATCCTTGCGCATATAAACCTTTCACATGTTAGCCCCTTAAAATCTCCTTCACCCTATGTACATCGCACTGGCATCCATCCTATCCAAATTAAATGGCCTTGCAATAAAATAGGTTGCTCTCGGGAGCACTCGCAAGCCCATCATACATGCCAGAACACTTCTCCCTAGTGATGGCTAAAATCGAATGAAAATAATTTGAATATTCAATTGTTCCGGTATAATCAAGTTTACGATTTTTTTCCAAGCTATTCAAATTAATCATTAATTTCTAAGTTTTCTCTTCTTGATGATAGATGGCACTAAATACACTGTAAAATTTACGTAATTTATTAAGGTCATCAGTAAACAGATTTAACTTTTTTCCATTTTTGTATAAAGGTTCTAAAGTTTTTTTTTTCATAAACACAGTTTATGTTGAATCTTGTACTTCAGTGAAGCGAAATTGCATCTAGCACTCACTTTGTAAAATGAAGAATCAATTGTTCTACTCATACAAGTGCTAATTTCCTTTTTATAAATCTCCATGAAATAAAGGTTTCATTCTTGTCTAAATGAAGGTCAGGGAAGTGAATGGCAGCTTTTAAAATCATGTGGTTTCTGAAAATAAATTATAGCAAGTGTTTACAGTTCTGTAACATCTTCATTCATTTACTTGCTTGAAGCGAGTGCTTTTGAACTGATAAATTTTGCAGCATAAACATTCATTCCTTTTTACAACGGCGTGAACGGAGAAAAACATCTAATATTTGGAATCAAAATGATTCATTTGATTTCAAACGAGACTATTCTAATAAAAATTGATTTCGAGAAACATTAGATTTTGCCCATCACTACTTCTCCCTTTTCTTCGACAATACAACCAGATGCTAGGTATCTCCAAGCATGCTGGGAGGGAGACCCCATCATCTCTGTCTGATTGGGTCATTCTGAAAATTTAACACTTAACCATTGGTTCATGCAGAAAATAAAAAAACTTTTGTGAAATCATTCTCTAAAGAATACTAACACAACAATATGCCAAAGACTATAAAATGATGGTCACTACACTTTTTCATGACTAAATATTCATAGGGTGCTTTCCTAAACGGTGACATGAAAATTACATCACAATAATAAAAATATTAAATACATAAAATATTCTAAAATATATCTGCAATCTGTAGCAACGCCGCACTAATCAGAAAATACTGACCATCACTTGCCACTAGTCGAGCAAAAACACTGACCTAAGAATTTTCAGTAAATGAACCTCAATTTTTTTAAAGTAAAAACTGGAATAAAACCTTGTCTTGCATGTGGGTAAATACAGAATAATGGTGATTTCTTGCCACAAATGTGCACTTGACCGGTTAAGTATGCAGTGATCTGTTGGTTTCTGGAACTTACTGCTTCTTGCCAGAACTGTCTGCACTGGTCTAGTATGCACAACTCACACACTTTGTGTTTGTGACCTTGGCTACTGCCAAGCCCACTGCATGCACTGCAACTGAACTCAAATTTACTAATTACATTTTTTACCTACTTACTCCATTAAACTCTGTAACGGAATTACAGGAGGTTGAAAATAGTTAC
Organism: Clitarchus hookeri; assembly: GCA_002778355.1. Lineage (NCBI taxonomy): Eukaryota > Metazoa > Arthropoda > Insecta > Phasmatodea > Phasmatidae > Clitarchus > Clitarchus hookeri. The sequence goes on along the minus strand of NQII01001977.1, from coordinate 1,427 downwards.
AGAAGGTGGCTGTAGCACACTATGTCAAAAAAGATTAAACACACAAAACAAAAATATTCTGTTGTTGCATTTCCCATCAAATGTTGGTATTTTTCTTTTTTCTGATACCAGATGTGTGTTGACATGCTGACTGTGGTAGAAAACACAAGAATGGAAATCAATCTTTGCATTGTTTAACAGTGGCACAACACACTGGATAACAATTTAAAAAAATACACGTTTAATCTTACACCATAGAATACATTTATTATTAGCATATAAAATTGTCAGTTATAATTCCTATGCATACAAACAATATTTTGCAGACACATCTGAATAAAATACTGGAAGATTAAATATTTACATACAGAAATATGTACAGTACTTATGTTAAAAATGTGTCTGTGGTTAATTTGTACGAAGTTGGTAGTCCCCATTTTGTGTGATGTACCGTACCCACGGGAGTGCTTGATAACCACTTTTCTCAATAATCTTCAAGTATCTCACCTAAACAAAAACAAACCTAAAATCAAATCTGCATCTTTTCTAGAAACATAATTTTAACAGGCATTTTCTTGGCACTGTAAAACAAATGCCTGGATTTCAACTTTTATTGTACATATGATGTAACAGAATAGAACAGTCAAAATAAATATGACTGTATAAGGGAGGGTTTGTAAATTCTTTGAAATTGAATTATTATTGCAAAAACAACTTTTAAAGGCTGAGAAGAGAATCTCATGTAAGTTCTGAAAATCAAGATCAGTTGAGAATTTAACACATTTTTTGCCACCATACACTGTTACTCAAATGAATTGATATATATTTTTTTAAATTTGCAGATGAATAAAAAAATCTAATACTAACAGTAGAAACCCAATTTTACAAAGTGTCACAGTTTCTGGGATGGGGACAAACTGAATTTGACCCTATCATCCAAAACATGTGAAAATGTATTTTTTCTGTGAAGTCTGTATTTCATCATCTCTGGTTTAACATTAACAAAGTTTGTTAAATGAAATATTTATTTATTCAATAGGCAGACATTTTCCAAATTTAAAAACCATACCACATACTGGTGTTATTACAGGAGGTTGACAATAATTAAGGAAGGTGGTCGAAGCATACTATGTCGAAAAAGATCAAACACAAGAAAAAAGTTTCCATTGTCATCAAAACAAGCGCTGAGTAACTTTCAGCGACTGCAAAGTTCATATTTGATTCCTTCTTATGTGAAAACCAGAAGTTTCATTAAAAATATATAAATTGATTTCACTATGCAGACTTCTTTAGAATAAAATGATACCTGAGAAGGCTATACAAGGCCTCTTGGTGTTGTAATGACGCAATATACTTAAATTTTCGGGACTTGAGTGTAGAATTCTTTCGTATGTATGAAGCTTGGGAAAGTTTCGTAATATTTTTATCGGGTTTTCAGTTTAAAGCCG